>CAJVGC010000065.1:16394785-16444074 GCA_910822075.1 Senecio squalidus | reverse complement strand
CTCAGTCTGACCAGTTTTCAGATTGAATCTTGAGGTTTTGAAGTACCTTTTCTCACTGCATATCTTCCTTTCAAAGTCTGCTTGGGGAGGTCAACTCACAAGTTGTGGTAACATTTTCTCCCCCTGAGTCTGAGCATCCCCTAGTGATACTTCAGCAACCTGTTTCCCCTTTCTAGCCAGACTGATCTCAGATGTAAGTTTCAACACCATCCCCTTCAAATCCTCCATCTCCACCATATTTGGACATTTTAGAGCATTCAAATCAGTCTGCATTGCAGTCAGTTTGACATCAAACTGAGTTGACATATCCTTAATTGCCTGTAACAGCAAAGGAACAGCGATAGCAACCTCAGACTGAGAAGAAGAAGTATCGGTAGATGTTGGGACAGGTGGTATAGCCTCACCCCCCCCCCCCCCCTTGTTGACTAGGAGAGCGATCCTTGGCCATAGAAGTGGAAGTATGTACCTCACCTAGTTTGGGAAGTGAGGCATTGACAACTTGTGCAGAGATGTGAGAGAAGTTTGGTGGTTCAGTATCGTGAACTAGCACAGAGCTAGTGAAAATTGCCGTAGGAAGTGGTTTTGAAACTGAGGGGGGTGGTCCCATACTGAGTACAGGGATATTCAGGAGAGGAATGTGTTAGTGTGGCAGTAGCAACGTGTGTCTCCAAGCTGACTACTCTAGTGTGGCTTTGGGTAGTCTGGGTAGTCAGATCCACCTCTTGCTCTAGCAGAGGGAGGATGGTCTGATCTACAGCACTGGAGGGGAGTTTAGAACTCTCAGCCTCATGGAAAAGTGAGTCCATTAGTGCTTGATTTAGAGTGGGGCTTGATGTGAGTGCCTTTTCAAAAGAACTTGGTGAGTTCAATAGATTGGTCGCTTGAGTTGCTAAGACATCAAGTTGAGGAGTGGACTGCACCTCAGTCTGAGAGGGGATACTTTCAGACTGAGGGAGAGAAAAAGTGATATTCATACCTGAGTCTGCCTCATCGCGCCCTGCCCCACCCATTTCCACCTCAACATCTGCAACAGGAATTTTGGCCTCCAAATTCTCGTCAATTCCTTCACCTTGCTCAGCTGAGTCTGAATGATCAGACTCAGTGATTTCAGGATTAATGAAAGGATTATCAATCCACTGAAGCATAACTTGTGTTAAACCTGGCTCAGCTTCAGTGATGTTGATGTAAGTAAAAAATTTAGAGGTCAGTCTGGGAAGAGGGCACTCATAAAAAATTTGATCAAGTGCCTCATAAGCTACCTTTCCCAAAGCCTCCTCAAAACTGAGTGAGAGTACCCGAATAAACGGGACATCATTCGGTCTCTTTGTTTTTAAAACAAGGGAGAAAATCTCGTCAAAATAGATTTGTGAGTAAGAGATTCGTCTGCCCGTGACCATTGAATGAAAAAGATGGGTCTCGAATTCATTCATTTGATTAAGACTCCCAGATTTACCCCCCAGACATCGTGTAATACTGGAAAAGATGAATTTCCATCTGCCTGTGAAGAATTTGTATTCGATTACTCCCTGGATGACAGGCTAACCAATGAGAGGGAATGCCTCAGCTCGAGCTTGCTGTTTGGTCAGTTTGGCTTGAAATCCCCCTTCACCAGCTTCAAGAGCACTAGGTAGCAATAGAGCCGCGCGAATGGTCTCCTCAGTAATGGTAAGGGTTTTCCTTCCATCATTATACGTGCCAGTAATTTCAGTTTGATCAGAATTGGCGGTGCAGGTGTACCACCACTCACATAACACCGGTGGGTACATCACCGTTTCACAGAAATACACACCATACAGGGGGTGGGATTGCATGAACTGACACAGTTGTTCAAAGCCCCCGTTTTGTCGATTGGTGGGAATATCGGTAGTGGCCACCCTATTGTTGTCCTTGATCTGTACCCGACTGTGAAAATCGGCGCCAGGAATCATGCGTGGAATAACGTGAAGGATCATGTTCATATCCGCCATTGAAGATAATACAAGAAAAAGATTAGAGAAAATAAGAATTAGGTTAAAATTTGAAATTAAGTTGAATATAAACTAAAGGAGCGAAATTAAAGGAATTTAGTTAGGAAACTTTCCTTGTAGTCTCTGCAGTTTGACCCTATTGACATTTATGACCCCTGAATTTGAAAATAATTTGCAACTGACCAAAAAAAATAATAAGAAATAAATATAAAAAAAACTTTACAAACGAACAAAGAAAAAAAAATAATTTGAAAGAAAAAAAATTAAAGAATATTTACGAAAATTACATTCAGTCTGAGCACATGGTCAGAATGAAAAGTTTCGAGCTGACTAAAAGGTCAGACTGAAGTTTAATCTTTTGACAAATTAGGGATTCAACATGCCCAGTTCCCCTAACAAATAGAAAAACATGTCCTCACTTAGAGGTTTCGTGAAGATATCTGCCAATTGATCATCTGTGGCTACAAACTCCAGTCTGACTTTGCCTTTCTCCACACAGTCTCGAATGAAATGATGTCTTATTTCAATGTATTTTGTTCTGGAGTGAAACACTGGTTCTCAGTTATTTGAATAGCACTCTTGTTGTCACACATGATTGGAGTGTGTTGGATCTTGATGTCAAGATCAGCCAATTGATGTTGCATCCATAATAACTGTGCACAACAGCTCCCTGCAGCCACATACTCAGCTTCAGCTGTGGAGGTTGCCACTGAATTTTGCTTTTTGCTTGGCCAACTGACTAACTTTTCTCCCAAAAGCTGACATCCTCCTGAAGTGCTTTTTCTGTCCAATCTACACCCTGCATAATCTGCATCTGTGTAACCAATTAGTTCAAAACCAGAATCTTTAGGGTACCATAGGCCAAGATTTGGAGTACCCTTAAGATATCTAAAAATTCTTTTGACAGCTTTAAGATGGGATTCCTTTGGGTCAGCTTGATAGCGTGCACATAGGCAGGTAGAGAACATGATATCAGGTCTACTAGCAGTTAAGTAAAGTAAAGAGCCAATCATACCTCTGTAAGTAGCTTGACAGACTGACTTGCCAGATGAGTCTTTATGCAACTTATCAGAAGTACTTATTGGTGTTTTTATTTCAGAAAATGTTTCAAAACCAAATTTTTTTATTAAATCATGGACATATTTACTTTGATTTATAAAAATGCCTTCTTTCTTTTGTTCTACTTGTAGACCAAGGAATCATACTCATCCTATATTCATTGCATATGAGATTTGAAAACCAAGTACTCAACTTTTCATTTGTGGATCCAAATATAATGTCATGAACATATATTTGTACCAAAATCACATGCCCTTTTTCCTTTTTGATAAACAGTGTCTTATCAATTGATCCTCTTTTAAAATGATTTTTGAGAAGAAAGTCAGATAAGGTGTCATACCAAGCTCTAGGAGCTTGTTTGAGACCATATAATGCTTTGTTTAATTTAAAAACATGATCAGGAAAATTAGGATCTACAAAACCTGGAGGCTGCTTGACATAGACTTCCTCCTGTAGATCACCATTCAAAAATGCACTCTTAACATCCATTTGATATACCAAGAAGTCTTTAAAAGCTGCATATGCTAAGAATAAGCGAATTGCTTCAATTCTGGCCACTGGAGCAAAAGTTTCATCATAATCAATGCCTTCTTCCTGCTTGTATCCTTGAGCCACCAATCATGCTTTATTCCTGATCACCACTCCATCTTTGTCATATTTATTTCTAAATATCCATTTAAGTCCAATGATAGTCTTAAACAGGGGACGTGGGACCTTTGTCCAAACATTGTTTCTTATGAATTCTCCAAGTTCTTCTTCCGTACCATCAACCCAGTCTTCATCTAATAGAGCTTCTTCAACCTTCTTTGGTTCCATCAAACTCAAGAAGTTTGTATAAAAACAAAAGTTAGCTGTGGCAGTCTTTCGTCTGGTTTTGACTCCTTCAGTTAATGAACCAATTACCGATGATATGGGATGTCCCTTGAGAGTCTTGATGTTTTCTATCTCACTGTGGGAAACTACAGCTGCATGAGACTGAGTATCATCAGTTTGAGTTTGTTATCAGGCTGAGTATTTTGGATCTGAGTTTGGTCAGACTGAGGGGTGTCAGTCTGAGTTTCATCAGTTTCATTAGACTCAATATCAGGGACACTCTGGAAGGTGGATTCATCAGGTTCACTCTCAGACTCTTGATTTTGATGTGCTATTTCATCATTCTGATCTGCAGCATGAGAGTCAGCTTCAAACGTTGGTACTAGTAATTCATCACACAGCTGATTGATAGTGGCTATGTCAGTCTGTGATGACGATTCATCTTTGTCAGACTGAGTGGTGTCATCAAAAGTAACATTGATATTTTCTTCCACAACTTTCCTTCTTTCATTGTAGACTCTAAATGCTTTAGCGATGCTTAAGTATCCAACAAACAATCCTTCATCATCTTTAGGAGACATCTTACACAGCAAATCCCGTTGATTAAGAATATAACATCGACTTCCAAAAATATGAAAATAATGGATGGAAGGAACTTTATTATGATACAATTCATATGCAGTTTTCCCATGTCTCTTCACGATGATGGATCTATTCTGTGTAAAGCAAGAAGTGTTCACAGCTTCAGCCCAGAATTTTATCTTCATGTTTCCATAGCATAGCATAGTCCTGGCAGCTTCAATTAGTGTTCTATTTATTCTCTCTGCAACTCCGTTTTGTTGAGGTGTTCGAACTGAGGCAAAGTTTTGTACTATTCCCAATTGATCACAGAAATTTATCAAGACTGAGTTTTTGAACTCATTTCCATGATCACTCCTCATCTGTCAAACAAGAGTATTCTTCTGTCGTTGTTCTCTTTTGATCAGACTGATGATTTCCTCAGCTGCATCACTTTTAGCCCGTAAAAATATAACCCAAGTGAATCTAGTAAATTCATCGACAATCACAAGGGTGTATTTCTTTCCTCCTTGGCTCTCAATCCCGATTGGTCCAAACAAATCCATATGTAGCATGAATAGTGGTTCATCAATTGAATGCAGCATCTTGGATGGGAATTGAGTCTTGGTTTGTTTTCCAAGCACACAAGCTGAGCAAACTTTGTCTTTGGTATAGGTCAGCTCAGGAAGTCCTCTAACCAATTTACTCTTTGACAAGGCATTTATGTTTTTGAAGTTTAAATGTGATAATCTTCTATGCCATAGCCAATTAAGTTCTTCTTTAGTTTCAGTAAACATACACGTCTCAGCCTCATCATTGGCTGTACTCAGATCCAGGCAGAATACATCTCTTTCTCTTTTGGCAAGTAGCAATGGTTTCCCTTTATCATTGTAGATTATGCCTGCTTGCTTTCTGAATCTGACCTCATGATCTTCATCAGTGATTTGACTTACACTTAGCAAGTTGTGTTGTAAACCTTCGACATAAGCAACTCTTTTGAATGTGACAGCTCCAGCATGTATCTTTCCATATCCTCGTGTCATTGACACCCCATTATCACCATATCTCACTTGAGGCCCAGCTTCTTCTTTATAGTCTTGTAGAAAAGACTTCATTCCTGTCATGTGCCTTGAAGATCCACTATCTAGATATCATTTTGTAGAGTCCTGCACATGAAACATAGAATATTAGTTGCTTTTGGGTACCCACTTTAGAGTGGATCCATGAACTGAAACTGATTTAAGTTTAGGTTCAATCTTGCATTCAGTTTTGGAGCTAGTGTAGTTCCATTTATTGAGTTCTTTCATGCAGTTAACTGAATAATGACCTATGACACCACAGTATTTACATGGAGTGTCTTTGAGACTGACTTGAGATGAAACTGACTTAGATTTGGTATTTTTGACTGACTTTGGCTTAGATTGAGATGTTTGTCTTTGCTTTTGAGGTGAGACTAACTTTGATGAAACTGACTTAGAGTTTGGTGAAACTGACTTCTGTATGGATGGAGCTGACCAATGTTTTGGTGAGACTGACTTTTGAAAAACATTTATCTGTGGTTGAGACTGAATTAGCTGCTTACAAAACACAACTTCATGTCCTTTTTTACCACAATTATAGCATGCCCTCTTAGGAGGTGTCTTTGGCCTGATGTGGTGAGGTGATTTATTCCTGACTAGAGTTTTTACGATTTTAGTCAGTTCCAACAATTGATTTCCCAATTTATCAATAGTTTTGTTTTCATGACTTTTGTTAGGGATTTTGGAACTGACTCGACTCTGAATCTTAGGTTTATTCACAACCTTGGGTAAGACATTATTTATATGCAAAGAATTGTTCACTACATGCATGTTTGTATCAGTTTCAGTTAAATTAACACATTTAGACTGAGAAGAAGTTGAAGAATCACTTTTATTAAAAACTTGAGAAATTACAGGTTTGACAAAAGCATTTGACATCATAGTTTTTTCTCCTTTCATATAAGTGAAAGTGTTTGGAAGAATTTCTGGTTTGAAAATAATTTTTTCTCTTTCAGCTTTTTCAGCTTCTTCTTCTTCTTCTTCAGTCATATGCCTCTTCAGACTGAAGTCCTCACCCAACACAGCTTGAACTTGTTTGGGTACCCGTCTGCTCAAACAATCTTCATTTTTTAATGATGATATGCACCATGATTTACAAATCCTTTTATAATGCTCAGTTTCTTCTCTAAATTTATAATTTTCTTTTGCAAGATCCCTATAAGCTTCAATCTGAGCATTTAAAAGAACTTTATAACTTTCTAGTTCAATTATTTTATCATCTTTAATTTTCAAAGCATTTTCAAGATCTTTAATCTTTTGTTTGATTTCAGATTGTTCTTCTAAAGTGGTGGTCAAATCAATAAAGATATACTCAAACATTTGAAGTTTTTGTTCATTTGTATAAGTGTTGAAATTGTGTACCTTCTAAAGGTTTGATTTGTTCCAGTCTCAGTTGCAGCTCAGTCTCTAAGCTTCCTTCAGATCCTTCTCGAACTGAGATGGAGACTTCTCAGCTTCAGTCACTTCCTCTGTGAATGCCATCAAGCACTTATCCACCACTTCATCATCCTCATCAGATGACATTTCCTCATCTAACCATTCTTCAGCAAAGAATGCCTTTTGCTCAGTTTGAGGCTTTTGAGTATTTGAACTGTTGCCTTTCTTGTATTTAAGATACTTCTTTCTGTATCTTTGAGCCCTCTCAGCAACCTCATCCATGTGCTCAGTATGAGCATTTTTTACTTTACAGTCAGCAGCCATGTGACCATATTCATTGCATTTAAAGCATTTAACCTTCTTTAAATCAAAAGGCTTCTTTCCTTTGTAACCAGTCTTTTGTTCCAGCTTCATGGTTAACAATGCCAACTGATTCTTCAGCTTTTTGACTTCAGTTTCATCATCCGATTATGAGTCTGAGTTTGACTCAGATTCAGATGAGTCAGCTTTAGAATATATTTCTTTGTTCCTTTTGCTAGTTGCAACCAATTCAGCTTCAGGATCTCTTGTAGTTCTTCTATTGTTTATCTTTTTCCTCTCTTGAGATTCTTCAAAGTTCAGCAACAATCCAAAGAGGCCAGGCAGCTTATAGGTGGACAATTTTTCACTAACCACAAGAGATGTGATAACAGATTCAAATTTGTTTGGCAAGATATCAAAAAACTTCTTGCAAATTTCATCATCTTCCTTCATCATTCCTAGAGCTGATAGGTCATTAAACAGTATTTGGAACCTTGTATGCACGTCAGCTAAGGTTTCCTTATCTTTCACGTAGAAATTTTCATAATTTCTAATCAGACTGTTCAATCTTTGTTCTCTCACAATCGGTACGCTTTCATAAGATATAATTAAAGTATCCCATATCTCTTTAGCAGATCTGCATCCAGCAATCTTTGAGAATATCTGCTCAGACACAGCGTTTCCTAGGATACTTCTTGCTCTTGGATCTAGATTGAAAAGTAGTTTATCAAGATCTGTCCACTGTGATTTAGGAGTTTGAAACCACCTTGCACGTTGAACAACTTTGTCTCCTTCCTTGACCTCATCAATATGTTTTCCTGGAATAATTGGTCCTTCTGTTACAGTTCTCATCATTTCTTCATGAATTCCGGAAAGATGCCACTCAGCTTTAACTTTCCAGTGGACAAAGTTGTGACCACTGAAAATGGGAATACCTTTTCCAGCCATAGCAGGTATATTGGATGAAGATGATGACATTGTATTTGAGATTTTATGTATTGATCGTTTAAAATTGGTAAATTTATTAAAATTTAAATCTTATTTGCTCTGATACCAGTTGTTAGGTCTCAATAAGATCTCAAACACTAGCTAATCAATTACAAATAAGTATTTAGATGTTAATTGTTACGAACCGTTTAATCACTCAGTTTCTTAGTATATTATAGCGGAATTATAATAACGAAGTAATGAGAATAAGACACAGTTATTAGATTAGAAAAGTTCAACGTTTACAATAGTCAAGCTCACTATTTATACACAATAATAGCGAGCTTGATAAGTACGAATCCTAGTAAATCTTCTAAAAGGATAGAAGATTTAGTCTAACAAACATACCTAAAATAACGTATCACGTTTCATTATGGAGCTGAGTAGTCAGCTCCACAATGCCTTAGTCTCTTTTCGTCACTCAGACTCAAAGCTACCCAGACTCAAAAAGTAAGACTTTAATAAACAGATTTATTAACTTGGGTTAAATCGTTGATTTTCCCAACAGTTTGGGTATATTCAACCTTGGATCTCCTGTCGAAACAGTGCAAACCTACCAAGTTCTTAGAAAACCTAAGATGATCAAGGTTGAAGGTAATCTAGTATTGTGTTCTTGCTATGATTGCAGTACGAACAATATGGTAAACTATGTGTATGTTAGTGGGTGCAAGTATTGCGTATGAAGATGATGATGATGATGATGATGATGATGCTGCAAGTATGTGAGTGTGGAAGCGTATCCAAGAGATGATACAAGTGTTGGTATATATAGCCAACATCCAACGTCTGACCATTAATAGTCATTATACACTTATTGATGATGGACATATCGATCTAACGTCTATATCATTATGGGAGACATAACGTTCCCACGTCCATGCCATTATGATGGTTTAATGAGTGAGTTAAATGAGTAACGTTCATTAGCCATTAGGACGGTTATCCCGCAGTAAGGCTACCATGCGAGGATGGTTGTTACGCCTTCATACCAGGAAGGTCACTAGGCCAGGATGGCTTTCACGTCAGGCCAACCGAGGCATACCCATCCGACGGTTCTCCTTTGCTCAATGGGTCTTCGCCATATCCAAACGTCCAAGCTTCCAATCTTTCCACACATCCAAGCAAGCTTCCCAGGCTCTGGGTGTCGGTAGTATCCAAGCTTCCCCAACCCTGGGTGTCGGGAGTATCCAAGCTTCCCAAGTTCTGGGTGTTGGGCATATCCCAAGCTTCCCAAGCTCTGGGTGTTGTACTTTTACATGTTTCAAGGGTTTGGCTCCTATAAACATAGACCTAGTGTGACAACCGTCAAAAATTCAGGTGACTTTCGTATTTTATGTCTTCGTAATGTCGGTGTTGTTCTTAATCACACTTTATCGTGATCGTGTTTGTGTCAGAATCGAAGTCGGAATCAACAAAAGGAACCTAATACCAAGAAACTATATTATGAACTTGTCTAAGTTCATAACAAGAACGAACGTAAAACTCTAGACGAATGCTTAACGATAACAAAAACTTAAAACGACCTTTAGCTGGAAAAGGCATCCAGCCGAAGGCTGAAGGATTTCAACAAGCGGCTGGATATCCTCAGCCGGCGGCTGAAAGTCGCTGGCCAGGTTTTTGGTGAGTCATAAATGCATGTCTTCTCATTGGGCCAACTTCCAAGCTCGGGATTGGACCAAGAATTGCAGTAATTTGGAATCCCTAGGCCAGTCATAACCTCTCTCTCACTCATTATTTCACCTCACATTTTCAAAACACAAAACACACACTTGCTCTTGTCTCTCTCTCTAAACATCTCTCTAAAAACCTCTCCATATCCAGTGATTTTCTCCTAAAAACAGCAAGAAAACCACCAAAAATCACCACAAAATCGTCAAAATAGCAAAGGGTATCAAAAGGGTTACGTTAAATCGGGTTATAAAAGAAGTTTTCTACCGGTTTTGAAGCAAAATCACCACCAAGGAGCTCAAAACTTTCATCCATCCATCCATTTCTTTCGGTAGATTCCTTTTTCCCTTATGTTTATACATAAAAATAACTTTGCATGGACGATCCATCGCATAAAAACTTGTTTTTATAAAGTTTTCTAACGGTTTTCTTACAAAAACGGATTTTTAAGTAAACCTACATATTTGTGTCTAAAGATCTAAAAGAAACTGAGATTTGAACACTAATATGAATATACTTCACTAATAAACAGTTTCATTTCAAAATCTAACATGAAAACGCTCTAAAATCGCGAAAATGGCAAAATAATGAAACTGTCCGAAGACCTCCAGCCGGCGGCTGAGGTCCAGCCGCTGGCTAAAACTGGCTGTGCATGAAAATCGTATTTTTAACAGATAAACGGCGAAGATCGAGAACATAACGTTTTTCACAGATTATAATATGTTAAGAACAGATTATTGAGTTTTGAGAATATAAATATTTGATTGAGTTTTTATAACTAAATCTATTACGTTGCATACATTGTCGTTTATATATTGTATTTGAGCGGGAATGTGGTTATAAAAATGGACTAAATTTTTATAGCGCGGAAGCGCTGCCCAAATTTTATCGGAACATATAATTACACTTCAGTAACGAACAAATAAAATATGAAAACATTATTGACCTTGGACATCAAATGTTTTGGACATATTTGTATGAAACGGAAATTTAACATAATAGAACGATATCACAACGTATAAGTTTTCGATTATTAAAAGTTTGGACAGAAGTAAAGCATAAGAGTTTGAACTATAAAATGTTAAAAGAGATCCTTAACATAAATTGAAATATAATACTTATACGAGACATGGTTGTTTTAGGATCTCCTTGATTCCGACGTGTCCCGACCTTCCTTTCCGCACAAGCCTTAATCTTCGCAATCTGTGAGTTACATCCCCTATTAATTATTGTCTTTAAATAACTCTTTTTGGGGAAAACATGACATCTAATATGCTTTATGAACTTTTAAACATTTTATGAACTATTGAACATTTTATGAACTTATATGCGTAAATATCTTTTATTGCCCCTGTTCGGCACTAGTTGACTTTAGGGCTTGCCCCCGATCGACATTTGTTCAAAAAATATGATTAATTGTATTACACGCAATCGCCACTGACTTGGCCCCTCTGTTAAACCCTTGATGAGAATATAACATACTTCGTAAGTGACTACTATGAGTTTTCTTAAATTAAAGTGCCCCGTTTTAGTTCATTACTTAGGAGAGGATCGCTCCTTACTTTAGATGGCAATATAAGTACATATTACCGAGTTCAGACATACCCTGTAGATAGTGCGGGGTGGGGGGCTGTTCACGATCAGGATTAATCTGTTTAGTGTGAACACTTACAGTTATATTATGCCAAGAGGTTGATACAATGTTTTAATCATTAGTTACTTTTATTTACGCATTCTCTCTTTGCGCTTGATCTGCAATCAGTCTTTTCCAAGTATTGTTCTACTTGCCCGTGTACATTTTTATAAGTATATATATTTTAAGCGCCGTTCCGCTTCATTTCTTTTGTGAAATCTTTTATACATATGTACTTGTCGCAAACCTTTTTAGTCGAGGACTACAAACTGTAACTGACACACTACTTTATGTAGTTGACACTTTATCTCATGTTTCAGGAAATCAAGTGTAAGCAATGAAGTGCATAGCGTGGACGGGTCAGGCAGGTTGCGTGAGATATGAATCGGGAGAAGACCATGATCTTTGTCCAACTATTTTGGGAATTTTAACAAAATGTTTCATTATGTATTTGTTCTTATGAATTGAGTACACTTGGTTATTTTCGAACTTGTAAACTTTTAAATTTTATTTTTAATGACTTGAAGCCGTTGCATTTTATTATGACTCGTGTAATGATATTCTTGCTCTTCACACCTCGTGTTTCCGCTTTGCGGGGTGTGACAGACTTGGTATCAGAGCACAGGTTATAGTGAAAACGGTTTTAAAAATTTTCAAAATTTTCGAAACCAAACTATAACCAAGGCTTTTTCGGAAAAATCATTTTACGAGTTCAAACTTTAGTGGATTAATTCCGCAATTACATGATTGTTTTCAACTATGCATAACTTGATCAACTATGCCTAGTTCAAAATGAATTATGCAAGAACGGAAAGTAATTGCTATTGTTAACGGTTTTTGAGTCGGAAAATTCCCGGTCTTATCGATTCCCGATTCTCACGTGACTGACACGTGCATGCATTTCATTACACTTTCCTTATTACCCCTGTACTCATGTGACTCATTATTCGCAGATTCGACATGTCTCGATCATCGCGCTCTCGCTCACCGTCTCGTTCGAGGTCGTAGTCTCACTCGCTATCCCGGGCCTTCTACTCCCAGGAAGCCTCGGAAGACCTCGCAGCTTCAGAGAGCCAGCGTCATCAGACCACCGATCCTACCGAAGAGACATCGATGGCCTTCTCGAGCAGCTATGACACCTCCAGTCCGAGGGACGGGAAACCAGCTGAACCCCCGGTGCCCGTCTGCCGGACAGGATGGTCGAACAGACTCCCGACCCATCCAGACCTGCTCCTCCCCCGATGCCTTTCGGAGACCCGTACGCAGGGGCTTCGCGTACGCCGACTATGGATCGGTACCACTGGGAGCAACAGTTTCAGAGAGAGCAGATGCAGCGCCCCGACGGCGCAGGACCTTCAAGACCGACGATGATGCCGCCTACTTTGCGGTCGCCCCCGGCAGCGTTTCTGCAACTTCATCGAGAACTTCGGGGACTCTTGGAAGAGGCCCAATGGCAGGGTCTTCTCCTTTGTGAAGTCTCTGATGCCGCACATCGCCTGTCAGAGCAGTCGATACGAGTTATCTCCTCGGCTCAAGCTACGGCAAGGACGGTGCAGCGTCTCGTCAGCGCATGCCTGATCATGGGGACCCTGATTACGGTCATCTTAGTGAAGATGTTCCTAGAGAGGCGTCGTTAGTCTTTTTATTTATCGTATTGTATTACATTGTACTTGTATTTTGAACCTTCTCATATTATGAGACTTGTACCCCATTTATCGTATTATTGAATGAAATTCTACTTTATTTCCGTACTTGTCTATATTGTTGAATCATATTATTATTTCTCTGATCGTTATCGTGCATGTGCTATCTATTCCTCTTATGTTATCATTATCGCTGCTCATTATTTAAATTTCTTATCGCATCCTATTTGTGCGTTCTAAACTGGATCTTCCTTTATGTTGTAGAATCATGGCTCCTAAGTGTTCCAATGCTAGTTTGATAGCCGAGCAAGTCGCTGCTCAACTCAACGCATCTATGCCCACCATGATCGCCCAAATCACTGCTGGGATAAATGCCAGTGTCAATAACAACCAGCAACAGCAAGAGCAACAACAGCAGCAACAACAACAACAACAGCAACAACAGCAGGGAGGCAACCAGAACAAAAACCCACCCATCTGCAACTACAAGGGCTTCATGGCTTCTAAGCCTAAGGAGTTTCACGGCACCACTGGTGATGTTGGACTAGTAACATGGTTCGAAAGCATCGAATCGGTCCTGCACATCAGCCGATGTGCTGAAGCTGACAAAGTGGAGTACGCCTCCTGCGTGCTCCACGGAAGAGCCCTATCTTGGTTGAACAGTGTGGTCCGAACCCGAGGGCGTGAAGCTGCATATGCCCTTACTTGGGATGAATTCAAGAATCTCCTGATTGAGGAATACTGCCCTAAGGGAGAAATCAAGAAGCTCGAGGCAGAGCTTTGGGATCATACGATGGTCAACAACGACATCGAAGGGTACACTGCCCGATTCCACGAGCTGGCCCGACTAGTTCCAAGGCTGGTGACTCCCGAGGAGAACAAAATTGACCGATACATCTCCGGTCTTGTTCCTGAAATCCGGGGTATGGTTATCTCCGCTGAACCTCAGACGCTCTAGAGCGCTATTATCCTGGCACACCGTTTGACCAGCAACCTTCTCTCCAACCCAGAATCCTCCAAGAAAGAGGGAGGTGAGAAAAGGAAAACTGATCAAGCACCAAACAGAGGCGACGGAAACAAGAAAGCCAAAACCACCCGCAACTATGCGGTGACAGCCGCACCCGCACCACCAACCGGAACCCGAACCTACACTGGGCCACACCCCAAGTGTAACAAGTGAGACTACCACCACAACGGGAACTGCCCTGCATGTCACAAGTGCCAGAAGGTGGGGCACTTTTCCCGATACTGCGCGCAGAAACCAAACAACCAGGGCCAGAAGCCGGTGTGCTTCGAGTGTGGAAGTGACAAACATCTCCGGAATACCTGCCCCAAACTGCAACATGCTCAACAAAATCAGGGCGGGCAAGGTCGAGGTCGTGCCTTTGCACTCACAGCCGAGGAGGCTCGACAGGACCCAAATGCAGTCACGGGTACGTTCTCAATAAACAACCATTTTTCCTCCATACTATTCGATTCAGGGGCTGAAAGAAGCTTTGTGTCCTTAGAATTTAGACCCCTTATTAATTTAGGCTCTAAAGTTCTTAAGGATAGCTTCGTAGTAGAATATGCTAACGGTCAAGAGTTCGAAGCTAAAGATGTGATCGTAGGATGTCCCATGTGCTTATCCGACAAAATTTTCCCCATCGATCTAATTCCTATTGAGCTGAAAAGCTTCGACGTCATCGTCGGAATGGACTGGTTATCTCGCGTTCGGGCCGAGATCGTCTGTTTCGAAAAACTCATTCGAATACCGCTTTCGAACGGTGAAACCCTAGTTGTGCAGGGAGACAAACCTGGACAACAACTTCGTATCGTCTCTATTGTCAAAATGCGCAAATATCTCAAAAAGGACTGCGATGCATTCCTAGCGCATGTCGTTGAACGTAAACCCAAAAAGAACCGAGTACAAGACATTCTTGTAGTCAAGGATCATCCAGAGGTCTTTCTAGAGGATCTACCCGGGCTACCGCCGCATCGACAACTTAAATTCAGAATCGACCTCGTTCCTGGCGCAGCACCGGTTGCCAAGACCCTGTATCGTCTGGCACCACCCGAAATGCAAGAACTGTCAAAACAGCAGCAAGAAATTTTAGATCATGGTCTGATTCGTCCAAGCTCGTCCCCCTGGGGAGCCCCAACCTCTTCGTGAAAAAGAAAGACGGATCCTGTCACACCCCGCTAAAGCGGAAACACAGGATGTGAAGAGCAATAGCATTCGATAGCAAGATATAGATAACGCCAAGTTATATTAAATAAAAGTTACATCAAAGTTTACATAATAGCTTAAAACATTGTTCACATATCCGAAATCAAAATAGGGTGTTCATAACCAAACCACCCAAACCCTTCCCGTTCTTGAAGTCATCCGCCCAAAGCATAAAGTCATCACTGCTAGCTTACTCCTTACCTGAAAATACGAGTCAAGTGTTAACTACGGGAGACATAGTTAGTGAGCTACAAAGTTTAAGTAAAAGCATACAAGTTTCGACGCTCATAAAAATGGGGTAAAGTATAGTTTCAAATAGTTTCCGCATAACCATGCATAGAGTATTAGTATCCAAAAAGTTACCACATAAACATGTGTAAAGTATTGCATTCCTGTTTGTAGGCATTGACCACATAGCGCGACTATGTGACAATCCTAAGTATTGCCCAATGATCATTGCTAAGGCTATAGCCTACCCTATTAGTATTATGCGCCATCGTTATAAGTCGTTGTGGTGAGGGTCTACTAACCCTAATAGCGCTATCCATATCTACTAACGGTCCTTTCCAAAAGGGATTAATAGCAACTAATGTCCTTAGTAGTATCGGGAATTTTAGTGGTATCTCACGTCCATGTTGTACAACGTCCGCAACATGATGATAGATGTTTTAGTCATTGGCAAAAATAGTTTTCGTATCCTCGGCGTTGTTGGCAAAACCATCAACAATGCCGGCAAAATAGTCATTCGTAATAGTATTCAAAATATCATGCATTTCGTAATAGCATTCAAAGTATAAAAGTGTTTTCGTAATAGCATTCGAGTATCAAATCGTTTTCGTTCAGCATTCAAATATCAAATCGTTTTTCAGCTTAAATGTAAAGTTTAAGCCTAAGACTCGCATTTCACCCCAAAATGTATTAAAAGCGTTTAAAAAGTAGGGGTTTGTAACTCACTGGTTGCGAAGATAATCGTAAGATCGGAAACGGTCGGAAAGAGTGCCGGGAATAACAGAAAGCCTAAAGAATACCAAGATTGTTTAAGTGTTATGATTACATTAAGTTATTATACATAATATATAATAAATGTAATTTTTATTAAACTTTAAGTGTCAAGGTTAAATTGTCCAAAAATAGTCCGAAGCGGTTATCGTCATATTTAGTCCGAAAAGTGTCCAAGGTTAACGTTTTTATCATTATGATAGATATGTTTTGGGTCGCTGAAGTGGTTTATATTTTCTAACGAAATTTGGGTAGCGCTTCCGCGCCCAAATTTTATATCCAAAATATTTACCACTTTCCCGCTCACAAAACATTTATATCACATAATATATTTTAAACATGTTCATTAGAGAATAATAAGTCCAATATATACCACAATAATAAACATTTTACCAATCTTAGTCCCAAATTACTAGTCTCGAAGAATCAGCATGTGTACATAAGTTTAAACGTTCAAACGACGATTATTCGGGAAGGACAACAGTGGTGTGTGTCGTACAGGGACGGCGCACAAGCTGCTGTCTTTCCCGTTTTTGTTGATTTTCTTGCAAAAACCAGTTGTTAGGTCGTAGATTTCGACATGCATCCAGTAAATACTTCATATTATGTCATTTTTACAGTTTCTAAACAACTTTTAACCATAAAAATATAGATCTAAATGTTATTTCAGTAAAAATTCGTTTTTGTACAAAAAGTGGTATAAACCTTTATAAAAACTTGTTTTTATTGCTTAGATCATCCATGCAACATATGAAAACAGTAAATATATCAAAGGGAAAGATTTGTACCGGATGAAATAGCTTGGATGATGTTTTAGAAGTGTTTCAAGCTCCAAAAATGGTGAAAATGCTTTGAAACCGAAATAGACTTGTTCCTCCTTGCTTCCTTTTGATGTTTGGACGATTTTTAATGGTGATTTGGTGTGTTTTAGTGGCTGTAAATGGCTGTAAATGGTGGAGATATTGGGAGAAAATGAAGAGGAAATGGGAGAAAATATGTGTATATGTGTGTTTTTAGTTTATAAAAATGAAAAATGAATGAAAAGGAAAGGGATAAGTAATAATGGTCTAAGGGACTGCCAAATTGCAGTAATAAGTGGCATATATCGAGTTTGATTAGGTTAATTTTGTATACAAACGAGACAAGTTTTAAAAAACCTTTTTTTTTATTCTGTGCGTCGCACAGGGGTGGTATGTGCGGGGCACAGGTCCAATTTTTAGCATTTTCTGATTTTATATTTTTGCGTTTTGCTTCGTTGAACGTTTTCGTTAACAGAAAGTTTTTGATTAAGATACGTTATGAACTTAGAAATGTTCCTTAGGTGATTTCTTGGTATTAGGACTTATATAAATTGATTCCGGAGTTGATTTACGATTCCGATTCCGATTCCGATTCCGATTTGCGCTTAAGGGTTTAAATAACGTAAACTTACGTTTAAAAGTTTTGTGTGAGTTACCTCGAGCTTAGCTTAGAGAGTTATGTCTACGTAACCACGTAACACATAAAGTTAGTTATAGCAAGTATCAAACATACGTATCGAGGTCATAAGTTAGCGTTCTCGACCTGAGTTTTGACGATTGTCACAGATTCTTCCGAATGTGTATCGACTACCGAGAACTGAACAAACTGCCCGTCAAGAACCGATACCCACTCCCGAGAATCCATGATTTGTTTGACCAGTTGGAAGGTGCAACTTATTCTCTAAAATCGATCTACGCTCTGGTTATCATCAGGTTCGAATCAGTGAGACCGACATTCCAAAAACCACTTTTCGAACTCGATATGGGCACTACGAATTTCCCGTTATGCCTTTCGTTCTGACCAACGCACCAGCGGTGTTCATGGATCTGATGAACAGGGTGTGTAGACCGTTTTGGACAAATTTGTGATCGTATTCATAGATGACATCCTCGTCTACTCAAGGAACAAGGAGGATAACGCGAAACATTTGAAACTTATCCTAGAACTCCTTAGAGATCAGAAACTGTACGCCAAATTCTCGAAGTGCGAATTTTGGCTCCGAGAAGTACGCTTCCTTGGTCATGTGATCGACCAAGAGGGAATTCATGTTGATCCGGCGAAGATCGAAGCGATCGAGAAATGGCAAGCCCTAACGACTCCTACGGAAATCCGACAATTCCTAGGGTTGGCCGGCTATTATCGAAGGTTCATCGAGAATTTCTCAAAGATCGCTAAACCCCTGACCGAACTCACTCAGAAGGATAAAGATTTTCTTTGGGGTAAAGAACAGGACGAATCCTTCCGGAAACTCAAACACCAACTGTGCAACGCACCGATTATGTCCCTACCGGAGGGCACAAATAATGTTGTAGTGTTTTTCGATGCATCTCACCAAGGTCTTGGGTGTGTCCTGATGAAAAAGGACAAACTCATCGCATACGCTTCGAGGCAACTGAAGGTGCACGAGCAGAACTATAAAACACACAACTTAGAGCTGGGAGCCGTTGTGTTCGCATTGAAAATCTGGAGACATTACTTGTACGGAACTAAGTGCACGGTTTTCACGGACCACAAAAGCCTTCAACACATTCTTGATCAGAAAATGCTCAACATGAGGCAACGGAGATGGGTAGAACTATTAAGCGACTACGATTGCGAGATCAAATACCACCCGGGTAAAGTAAACGTAGTAGCAGATGCCCTGATTCGGAAGGAAAGGGTAAAGCCATCTCGAGTTAGAGCATTGGGAATACAGGTTCAGACAAGCCTTCAAACGCAAATCGCCAGAGCTCAGCGAGAAGCGATGAAACCCTAGAACATTAAGGACGAAACGTTGCACAACCTCGAGAAGGAATTCGAACTAAAATCAGACGGAATCCGCTACTTCAAGAGTCGAGCGTGGATATCGAGATCCGAAAACCTTCGTAAACTCATTTTGGACGAGGGCCACCGATCCCGATACTCTATTCATCCGGGATCCGACAAGTTGTACAAGGATCTACGGGAATACTACTGGTGGCCGGGCAAGAAAAAGGATATCGTCTTATACGTAGCTAAGTGTCTTACTTGCTCGAAGGTCAAGGCGGAATATCAGAAACCTTCAGGCCTGTTGCAACAGCCGGAGATTCCCATGTGGAATTGGGAACAGATCTCCATGGACTTCATCACCAAACTACCTCGTACGGCAAGGGGTAATGACATGATTTGGGTTATTGTAGATCGACTGACGAAATCCGCACACTTCCTACCGGTACAAGAGAACTACTCCATGGAAACGTTCGCTTAGGTATACATCAACGAGATCGTCTCTCGTCACGGGACACCTCTCTCCATCATCTCCGACAGGGATAGTCGATTCAAGTCCCGATTTTGGAATGCACTTCAGAAATCTCTCGGGACGCGACTAGACCTTAGCACCGCTTAACACCCTCTGACCGATGGTCAGAGTGAAAGGACGATTCAAACGCTTGAGGACATGCTGAGAGCGTGCGTAGTTGACTTCGTAGGAAGTTGGGATGCTCACTTTCCTTTGGTCGAGTTCTCCTATAACAACAGCTACCACGCTAGCATCAAGTGCGCACCATTCGAAGCCTTATATGGACGTAAGTGTCGGTCACCTCTTTGTTGCTTAGAAGTCGGCGATCGACAACTCACGAGGCTCGATATCGTCCAGGAAACCATTGATAAGATCACTACTATTCAGGAAAGGCTGAAGACATCCCGTACCCGACAGAAGTGCTACGCCGACAACCGGTGGAAACCCCTTGAGTTCCAAGTGGGCGATAGAGTACTCCTCAAAATATCACCATGGAAGGGAGTAATTCGCTTCGAGAAGCGCGGAAAGCTAAGCCCAAGGAACACCGGTCCATTCGAGGTGATAGAGTGAATCGGCGCGGTGGCGTATCGACTCCAACTTCCTCATGCTCTTTCGAATATTCACAACGTGTTTCATGTCTCACACTTGAAAAAGTGATTATCTGACGAGACCATCGTCATTCCGCTCGACGAGGTCCAGATCGATAACAAGCTCAACTTCATTGAAGACCCGCTTGAGGTTGTAGACCGAGAGGTCAAGCAACTCAGGCAGAGTCGTGTTCCTATAGTCAAAGTTCGATGGAATTCTCGACGTGGTCATGAATTCACGTGGGAGCGTGAAGACCAGATCCGTCAGAAGTATCCGCATTTGTTCAAGGACTCTCCCTCCCAATGAGGCGAATCCATTTCGGGACGAAATTCTTTTCAACCCGGGGAGAATGTGACAACCGTCAAAAATTCAGGTGACTTTCGTAATTTATGTCTTCGTAATGTCGGTGTTGTTCTTAATCACACTTTATCGAGATCGTGTTTGTGTCGGAATCGAAGTCGTAATCAATAAAAGGAACCTAATACCAAGAAACTATATTATGAACTTGTCTAAGTTCATAACAAGAACGAACGTAAAACTCTAGACGAATGCTTAACGATAACAAAAACTTAAAACGACCTTTAGCTGGAAAAGCCATCCAGCCGATGGCTGAAGCCCAGCCGGCAGCTGAAAGCTGTTGGCCAGCTTTTTGGTGAGTCATAAATGCCTGTCTTCTCTTTGGGCCAACTACCAAGCTCGGGATTGGACCAAGAACTGCAGTAATTTGGGGTCCCTAGGCCAGTCATAACCTCTCTCACACTCATTCTTTCACCTCACATTTTCAAACACAAAACACACACTAGCTCTAGTCTCTCTCTCTCTCTAAAAAATCTCTCTAAACATATAATTACACTTCAGTAACGAACAAATAAAATATGAAAACATTATTGACCTTGGACATCAAATGTTTTGGACATATTTGGACTAAACGGAAATTTAACATAATAGAACGATATCACAACGTATAAGTTTTCGATTATTAAAAGTTTGGACAGAAGTTAAGCATAAGAGTTTGAACTATAAAATGATAAAAGAGATCCGTAACATAAATTAAAATATAATACTTATACGAGACTTGGTTGTTTTTAGGATCTCCTTGATTCTGACGTGTCCCGACCTCCCTTTCAGCACAAGACTTAATCTTCGCAATCCCTGAGTTACATCCCCTATTATTTATTGTCTTTAAATAACTCTTTTTGGGGGAAACATGAGATCTAAATGCTTTATGAAATTTTGAACATTTTATGAACTATTGAACATTTTATGAACTTATAGGTGTAAATTGCTTTTATTGCCCATGTTCGGCACTAGTTGACTTTATGGCTTGCCCCCGATCGGCATTTGTTCAAAAACTATGATGAATTGTATTACACGCAATCGCCACTGACTTGGCCCCTCCGTTAAACCCTTGATGAGAATATAACATTCTTCGTAAACTACTATCAGTTTTCTTAAATTAAAGTGCCCCGTTTTAGTTCATTACACACTATTAGCTTTCTTAGTCGTATAGTAATTATGGGTATCGATACTTAGGAGAGGATCGCTCCTTACTTTAGATGGCAATCTAAGTACATATTACTGAGTTCAGACATACCCTGTAGATAGTGAGGGTGGGGGTTGTTCACGATCAGGATTAATCGGTTTAGTGTGAACACTTACAGTTATATTATGCCAAGAGGTTGATACAATGTTTTAATCATTATTTACTTTTATTTACGCATTCTCTCTTTGCGCTTGATCTGCAATCAGTCTTTTCCAAGTATTGTTCTGCTTTCCCGTGTACATTTTTATAAGTATATATATTTTAAGCGTCGTTCCGCTTCATTTCTTTTGTGAAATCTTTTATACATATGTACTTGTCGCAAACCTTTTTAGTCGAGGACTAGAAAACTGTAAATCACTCACTACTTAATGTAGTTGACACTTTATCTCATGTTTCAGGAAATCAAGTGTAAGCGATGAAGTGCATAGTGTGGACGGGTCAGGCAGGTTGCGTGAGATATGAATCGGGAGAAGACCATGATCTTTGTCTAACTATTTTGGGAATTTTAACAAAATGTTTCATTATGTATTTGTTGTTATGAATTGAAGTACACTTGGTTATTTTCGAACATGTAAACTTTTAAATTTTATTTTTAATGACTTGAAGCCGTTGCATTTTATTATGACTCGTGTAATGATATTCTTGCTCTTCGCACCTCGTGTTTCCGCTTTAGCGGGGTGTGACACCTAGACCCTACTAACACTGTCATACCCCCTACTTAGGATTTAAAAGTTGTTTTGAAGTCTAACTTTTTTGCATTAGTCAACTATCCTGCTTTCCTGTCGCTGGCCTTGCCTGTGGTCCAAACCTAGCCTTTCCTGTCATGTCTATCAATGGTGTTGCCTGAATTTGGCACTTTTCCTTGTCCAAACCTAGCCATGGCCACCATGTCTATCAATGGTGTTTCCTCGCTTTGGATTTTGCCTTGCCCACCATGTATGTACCATTAGGCTTGGCTTGTGTGGCTACGACTTGTCTTGGCCAATTCTAAATGTGGTTTTGGAAAAATAATGTTTTATTGGGTGATCAAGCCAATACTACATTTTTGTTTGTTTTGTTCTTTTTTTTTTTTTTTGTTCACTATTATGAATGTTGTTTCCAGGACACCGGCTTGGGTGTGTATGACAGTGTGTATACTGGATTGTGCCTATGGCACTATTGGTTAACCTTAAGTTTGTTTACTTGCGAATGATGTCGCTTCCCAATGAGAAGTGCTTACCTTTTCCCGGTAGGTAAAAAGACTAATAATATATATATATATATATAGTGAATGGTTCATGCGAGAACTCCTGTTTTTGCGAGAACTGCGAGAACTCTTACAAAAAGTGTTAAATCACGTTTCACTTTGTTCATTCACATGCAAACTCTTTTGGAGATTAATAATCAACTAAATATAAACGTAAAAAACTAAAAAAAAAAATCATATAAAATGACGTAAAAAATTGTCGTTCATATATGAACTCATTTTTGAAAAAAAAATGTTCACATGTGAACAACTCTAAATACGCGTGATTTTATATAATTTTTTTAATTTTTCATTTATATTTTTACTAGATTTTTAACATTTAATAGTTTTTACATGTCAATCGACATAATTACATGTTAATTGACACTTTTTTTAAGAGTTCTCGCAGTTCTCGCAGAAATAAGAGTTCTCGCATGAATCAGTCCCTATATATATATATATATATATATATATATATATATATATATATATATATATATATATATATATATATATATATATATATATATATATATATATATATATATATATATATGTTTGTATGTTTGGAGTAGACTTAATATGTCTATAGTTGCCTTCACATATTTCTCCCAAACGTAGTTCGGAGTGGTTCCAGGTGATGCATGTCCTAAATATAACATTTCTTTAAGTTCATGGCATTCCATTTCCTGGGTAATTGTTTCCAATCTAAGTCAGCAAGGGTGTAGGAACCATTTCCATGTGTCTCAAGGACTTTATACGGGCCTTCTCATATAGGACCCAATTTTACCAAGTTCTCCATCCTGCTAGCTTCATTCTTCCGCCACATAAAATCTCCTAGCTTGAAGGATGTGTTGCGTACTTTTTGGTTATAATACTTGGCCTACGGATTTATACTTGTCGAATGAGAGATATTACTCTTCGCTCTTCGATAATGTTCAAATTTCCTATTAGGGCTTCCTCATTTAGTTCCATATTAAAGTGAAGGATCTGGTGACTAGGGATTGTAAGTTCTGGTGGGATGACTCTTTCGGTCCCATAGACAAGGCTGAAAGGAGTTTCAGATGTAGTCCTGGCGGACGAAGTTCTGTGTGCCTATAGGAT
Organism: Senecio squalidus; assembly: GCA_910822075.1. NCBI lineage: Eukaryota > Viridiplantae > Streptophyta > Magnoliopsida > Asterales > Asteraceae > Senecio > Senecio squalidus. The sequence continues at coordinate 16,420,045 of CAJVGC010000065.1, read as the reverse complement.
GCCAGGGATCTCTTCTACCCATCCTTTAACATATTTCCCTAATCTGGCTTTGATTCCCTTGACGATTGATTTATTCATGACTTCCACCTGGCCATTAGCTTGGGGGTGTGCCACCGAGGTGAATCATTGTTGGATATCCATATCCTGACACCAAGTTTTAAATGGATTGTCTGCAAATTGTTTTCTATTATCACTGACGAGGACGTGTGGGACTTCAAATTGACATACTATATGTTCCGAGACAAAGTTTTCGTTCGGGTACCGGTTATAGTAGCCAAGGGTTTACCTTCTATCTATTTGGTGAAAAAATCCACCGCCACTAGGAGGTATTTGACATTACCCACCCCAGGTGAAAACGGTCCAACAATGTCGATTCCCCATTTATAGAATGGCCAGGAGGTGGTGACTGGAATGAGATCTTGCTTGAGCATTTTTGAGACTAAAGCATGTCGTTGTCGGGATTCACATTTTGCGATTTCTTCCTTTGCGTCTCTATGCATGGATGACCAGAAGTATCCAAGACTCATAAATTTGGTAGTTACTGAGCGGGGGCTTGCATGAATGTCATAACTCCCACTATGCACATCTTTGATAAGCTCTTTTGATGTGTTACACCAACACATCTTAGATGTGGGCCTAAAAATGACTTCATGAACAGGTAGTTTTCTATGAGAAGGTACATTGGTGCCTTCATTCTGACCTTCCTGGCTAACTATTTATCCTCTGGGATGACATTTTGAAGAAAGTTTTTTATTATTGGAGTCATCCAACAATCTTCTTCCGTTATTGCGACCACTTCCTTTGTTGGCACTATAGATTTCTCAGTTAGGACTTCTACCAATAATTCCTTCTTGAGGTGGGGGAAGGAAGATGTTGCGAGATTTCTCAATGCATATGCTATTATGTTACGATTTCTTGGTACTTGCTCTATGGTGAATTCGAAGAATTCTAAAATGACTTTTATGGTTTCTTCCAAGTATTGTTGCATGGAAGTTTGGTTTGCTTCAAAGCTACCATTGATATGATTAGCCACCAACTACAAAAACTTCTATATTTTGGACTCTCATCTTTCTAACTATCCATAGTCCTGATAAGAGAGCTTCATACTCTGCTTCATTGTTGGTTGTTGGGAGGTTAAACTTAAGTGCATAAGTGTATTCATTTTTGCTTATATATGTGAGTATTAGGCTGACTCCTGAGCCTTCTTGGGTTGAGGCGCCATTAGTAAAGAGAGTCTAAGGAGGGTTTCCTGCCAATGATGGTTCCTTTGTATCATTCATTCCTTCGATCTCAGCCAGAAAGACTGCTAAGATCTGTCCCTTCATCGAATTTCTGGGCTGGAATGAAATTTCATGTTCTCCAAGTTCGATTCCCTATTTCGCTAATCTTCCCAAAACTTCCGTTTTCCCATGATTTGTTTTTCTGTTAACGCTTGGATGGGATGTCCTTGGAAGTATCTTCGCAAGCGCCTGGATGCATAAACCAGGGAAAGTGCTAGTTTTTCTAAGCATAGGTAATTAAGCTCTGGGCCTTTTAGTACCCGACTGAAGAAATAGATTGGCATTTGTGATGTTCCCCTTTGTGCTACTAAGACTTCACTAACGCATTCTCTGGAAGACACTAGGTATATAGTTAGCATCTCCCAGCTATCAGAGTTGTGAGTGTTGGGAATTGGGCCATGAACTTCCTCATTTCTTGAAAGGCCAATCCTACTTTTTCAGACCATGAGAAGTCTTTTTTTCTTATGTGTGACAACCGTCACTTTTCCGACTCAGGTTAGTCTAGTATGCCGTGTGCTCTTACCGTGTTTACAAAAACTTTTTATATAGAGATCTTTACACTTTCTTTTATGTATGATGATTACTATGCATTGTGTGTATACCTCGTTATATGATGTTCTTGTATTAGTTAGGTTCAATAGTTAGTTCCACTAGACGAGCTCCTAGATAACTTATCGGTTAATTCCGTACTTTATATAATTTAGCGTTTACTATGTTTAATGATTGTCACAAATTAAGTTCGTATTTCAGATTCGATAATTATACATAAAGTACCTATTCAAAGGTTACGTATATTGTATTTCCGTGTAATACACTTTTGAGTGTCGTCCGTTACTTGTACGTTAAACGAAAGAAAATTGTGGAAATTTGTAACATCACTGCGCCTCACCCAAGGCTAGGTGCGACATAGCGGGGGGAGCATCAGCTCGTCAATTGTTTTTTAAACTTGGCTTGAACCATGGTGCAACCGGGGTGGCCTATTGGGAACCAGTGAGGACCGGGATTGGCTTGGTCTTGAAGGCCTTAGTCTTCACTAAACCCAATTAACAAACCCTAAACTAACCTAAACCTAAACAAAACAAACCCTAAAACCTAATCCTAATCTAAGCCCCCACCATCGAATTTTTACAGTCTCCCTTTCATCTTCATCGTGATCATCCTCTAGATTAACAAAGGTAATTGGATTCTAGTCTTTTGTATTTGTTTGTTCATAAACCGAAACCCTATTATGGGTATGTGAAATCGGTTTTGTTAATCTCTTTCTTTGTGTACGATTTCCAGCAGCTCCCACCATCGAAACATCATCTATTCATCCTCAAAATCGTGATTCCATCAAGGTATGTCAAGTTTGAATACATTTTCTTGTAATTACAAACATGGTCGGACCTAATTAGGGTTTTGTTCGAGATTGTGTTGTCTTTGCAGCCGATTCTAGTATCAAGGAGTGAAATATTCCTTTCCGTTATCATCCGATTTAGTCTCCTTCATATTCAGGTCCGGTCCTTTTCTTTTCGTTATTGTATTCTCCATTTTTAAATCGTTTATTTACATATAATGTTGTATTGAAATCCTTGTCGTAAAACCCTAACTATCGTTGCTTGTAATTGAAGATTTGTGGGCTGTTTTTGCGAGTCAATTACATCCTAGGAATCTGATTTTGGACAGCGTTATATACTTCTCGTTATCGTCTTTATAGGGTTGGTTATTCGTATCCTTAATCGTTCACAAATTCACATTCTAGTTACTTCTAATTTCGAGTTATTCTTATCCTCCGTTATTTCTAATCAAATTGTTGAAACCGGGTTAACACATAGAGTATTATTACGATTCTGAATTGTGAATGTCATTTGTGTTATTTCATCCCCGTGAATTTTCTCTCGAGTTGGTGTTCGATTGGTGTTAGTCACAAGGACTATATACGTAAGTAAACGCTCCTAATCGAACTTATTTCATTTCTTTACTAGTCTTCGTTTACAAATCTTGTCTTTGTATAATCTGATTTGTGTCTTTGTTTGATGGTTCATGGTTGACCTAGGAACAGCCCTCGTGTCGTTATCAATCGAGTTTTTGAGTTGTAACGGTAATCGTCTTTCGGTGACTTAACTGTTACGACTAGCGGTAATTATCTCTACTCTTACTACTCATACTTATTCTCGTTGTGAAATCTTGCAATCATATTCTTATAAACTGAATTGGACATTTTATTATTCCTAATTAATTGTGTGGTTGTTATCTAATTCGTGCTTTTTCGTTTATATCGTTAATCGGTTGAAATTCATAATTCGTTGGACAATCTTGTAACTTTGGACAGTTTTGTAATCTGTGTTCATTTGTATTTTACTCAATACTTTTTTAGGAGTTAGACTCTTTGACCTGAATATATGTTGTAGGTCTTGGAGTCTAGTTTTCAAAAACGTAATATTTATGTTCTAACTCTTTGTATAACTTCCTAAAAACGTAAAATACCAACAGGGGGTCTAATCTGAATATTTTGAGTAAAGTTATTAGGTTCGATAATCTATTTTGTGTAACCATTTAGATAACCTTAATAATGATTAAATTGGTTTATTCTGAGTTAATAACAGGTCTAATAGATATGAAAAATGTTTATCTTGTCTACACCTAACGAAATCTTTATATAGTAATAAACTCAACTTATATAGAAATATCATTTTTGGACAGATTAGTTAATCAGTTTCGTTTTAATCATATCTCATTCTTAACGAAATCTTTCATAGTGATATCTTATCTAAAACATATACATCGGTGTCTAGTTTTCAAATATATTTCCTTTGACGTCTAATTCCTTCTAGAACTTTATTTATCTCAGTTTGAACAAACGTATGTGTTCGCTGAAAAGTTTTGTCGTTTAATCCAAAGTCTTTAACCGTCGAATCTTATACTTATACATTACTACCCTTATCTAGGGGAGCTCTAGGACTAGTGAGGACTCTATTTGTGACCAACTTAATACTTCACATACACACAATACCGTTTACATTCGCTCACTCGATAAGGTGACTCATCGCCCCTACTTTAGTACTGCTTTTATATTTTAAATCGGGGAAAAGTAAAGCAACCAAAACAACTTTGAAACAAATGATTTATGAGAACGATGTTCTACTTATTATTTTCGGAAACATTTCTATTTTAGAAACTTACCATAAATAGACATTTCTATTTATGGAAACTTATGATATTTCGAAACTTTAAATTGTGTAATAAAAACTAATGCGGCTTTCTAAAACATCATGAGCGGTTGTTCTATACTTACTTTAGATGTACCAACTATGATGGATTATCGGTATGTGTTTCATACCGATACCGCACGCTCTTTATGAGGTGCACTTGCGATGTTCTATGATGGATTATCGGTATGTCTTCATACCGATTCCGCACGCTCTTTATGAGGTGCACTTGCTATGTTCCAACTATATTATATGCTTTTGATGTATACTTATATGATACGATGTGATGATGTTTTCTACTACTTTAAATGCACTAGTTACCCAATACTTCTTTATAGATTTGTATTATGAGATTACTTACTTTTACTACTACTCGATGAACTCGCTCAACTTTATGTTGACATTTTTCAGCTTTACTTTCAGGTAATGAGCAGGCATAGGACTTGGATGTAGGAGTCGGACTCTAGTTTACCTCAGGATATTTTTCATTGTGGACATTTATTATTTTACACTCTTAGTTTACATTTTGGACTTGCATGCCCTAGTACTATTAATTTTTCATTGATGATTGCTTGAATGTTTACTTGTAGTATATGACGGTTTTTCGTGTACCAAGGGTTTACCTTGAGTATGGCGACGTCATAACGATACTTTATTTACTTATTCATATAGACTTAATCTCTATTTACTATTGTGTTATGATGATCGTCAATCGGCCACACCATGCGTTTCCGCCACTGGCGGGGTGTGACATTATGATTGTTGGGCCAAGAAATTGAATGGATGAAGCTATGGAGTCTGGAAATGTGTTTGAATAAAGATGATTTTAGTTCGTGGAGATTCTGAACTAAAATCATGAATAATCCGAAGTGAATTTTTCAGTTCGGGGAACATATCAGTTCAGATACTCCGAACTGACTGAAGCTCCTCCGAACTAAAAATAAACTGAAGAATAACTTAAGTCAACTAGTCAACATTGAAGATATCAACTCGGAGGCTGAAGACTTTGATTCCGAATTGAAGTGAACTCCCCGAGATGAAATTAAGATGATGACTTTTTGTAATAATTAGTTCGTAGTGTTTTAGATTTTGTCTATAAATAGTGTGATAGGTTATTAGAGTTTGTTGTCTTTGAACCCAGAACTTAGTTTGAGTTCCGTTGAGCTTGAATGTCAGTTGTAACAAGCTCGATCCAAAACCTGTTCACACTATCAATGAAATCTTAAACAGTTGCGCATACATTGTTTGTTATCAGCTTCAATTTCAGTTTCAGTTTCCATTTCATGTTTCTTCCTTTTGATTCCAACTCAGGTCATGAGATTCCGCATCATGACCTGTTTCATTTCGATTAGCTGAGTGTAGAGAGTCAAATTAGTACCTGTCACATAATATTGAGAATGCTCATTGAATGAGCAATTCAATAAGAGAGTTCGGATAGCAATACCGATTCGATCCGAGCACTCTTAGAATAAATTCGGCAGCGGATCACGAAATCTTGGTCATCTTCTCTATCTAATGAATGAATGGGGAGTCTGCTTTAAAATTGAAAATCGTCCGCCCTGCACGCTCCCCCCGAGTATATGCATCAACAAGAATCACACAAGGGTAAATTATAAACCTCTAGTAAAACGACCACCCGTAACCCCCGGCAGATAAAGTACATTACATAGCATTACATAGTCCGTTTTAGGGATAGGCGACTTACCCATTCAGTGACTTTGGCACTGGACGTTCCCCAAACGGGTACTGTTGGGTCGGTGAATTCAATAATAGATGCCTGTTGGCATTCCAGCCTTCCTTCGCCTTTCATGGCCACATATCTTTCCGGCTAAGGAATGGGAAATCCTTCTCCTGTTCCATGAATCCAATTTGCATTTCATCCGGGAAAAGCCATCTTTTTCTCAACAATGCCTTTGTCATTTGATCCAATAGTGTTCCGTTAGATAGGAACAGATTTGATAAATACTGATAACTCTCGAATAGAGTATTAGAACGGAAAGATCCATTAGATAATGAACGATTGGTTCTAAGCCATCTCTGGCGATTAATCAACAATTCGAAGTGCTTTTCTTGCGTCTTCTTGATAAACCAGCGTTTATATAGAGATGTAGGAGGATTTGTTTGGGGAGTAAGAAGCCCCTTTGACATCTCTTCATCTGCAAATAATTCTCGATGTGAAAACACAGAGACAAAGGGCTGAGCTTTGAATAGGAAAAAGAGTGGATCTGCAGGGTCCCAAATGAATTGGCTTATTCGAAAAAGGCCTTGTTCTTTGGAAGATCTATCTCGTGTCTGGTACTGCACGGTTCCACTCTGCAAGAACTCCGAATCATTCTCTTGAAGCTCATCCTCTTGATCATAAATGATCCGCTTGCCCCGAAATGACCTGGACCAATAGGGAAATCCCAATTCATTGGGTCTTTCGATACAATCAAATAGAAAGCCCCAAGGGCGCCATATTCTAGGAGCCCAAACTATGTGATTGAATAAATCCTCCTCTATCTGTTGCCGGTCGAGGGCTCCTTCTCCTTCCCCCTCTTCAAACTCCGATTCGTCTTTTTCATAGAGAAATCTCTGATCAAGGATAGAACAAGATCCATTTTGCATCATATCTAAGGGATTCCTTGGTTCGGGTCGAAGAAGCAATGTCACTCGATCCTTATCAAACTGACTGCATGCCCGTGAGGATCCCACCAGAGCGCCTTCCACTTCTAATAGGCCACGAACTAGACCAGAATCATTCTCAACGAGTCCATAAGGAGTGATCCCATTTTTTCATCGGGTCCGGGTAGAGACCAAAGATCTTGAGTGACCGATCCGGCAGAACAACTCAAAAGATAAAGAAGTATCGTTAATTTCTTCATGCTCGTTCCAAGTTCGAAGTACCAATTGTACAAATAATAATCCACTTCGTTACATGATTTCTTTTTCATATAGATAGATATAGGATCTATGGGGCAATTACTTAAAAGTACATTTTGTGCTACAGCCCTTCCTATCTGATAGAAAAGGATCCCATGATCCTGGACCGATCTTACCTGGGATCGCAAATCCCAAATTTGTCTATGAAGAGCGAATCTAATTGTATTAGTATCTATAATTGATTTCTTCTGTGTAATACTAATCGATAGGGCCTCATTGGTAAGTGCTACAAGATCTCGTGCATTGGAACCCATTGTTATGGACCCGAATCCATTAGTATGGAACATTTTCTTTTCCAAGTGAAATCCCCTAGTATATGAAAGAGTGAAAAAGTGCTTTCGTTGTTGTGGAATAAGAAGCCTTCGTATCTTAATGCACGTATTTAATTTATTCGGAGCTATTAGAGCGGGATCCACTTTTTGGGGAATATGAGTCGAAGCAATAACAAGAATATTTCTAGTTTCATAATCCCTGGAGAGAAGGTTCACTAATAGACCTAGGGAGAAGTAATTTGACTCATTCACATCCAGATCATGAATATTTGGAATCCATATTATGCAAGGACACATTGCTTTTGCTAATTCGACTTGAAGGGCTACATAAAGTCGGTCTTCATCTTCAGACATCATATCCATAGTTAGCGCATTTATGCTAGTTATTAGTTCCAGCTCCATATCAAGGATATCGTCACTAGCATCAATATCGTCATTAGCATCAATATCATCAATATCGTCAATATCATCAATATCGATATCATCAAAACCTTGAGACTTGTTATCCAGGAACTTGTTCAGAAATACCGTAATGAAAGGAAGATAGGAGTTTTTCGCTAGGTATTTGACCAAATAAGATCGTGCGGTTCCTATAGAACCTATTACTAAAATACCCCTAAAGAGGGATAAGGCTAAGCGGAGCGAAAAGGGTTTTCCATGAGATGGGAAATGAAAACTATTAGCCCCACACGAAGTTTGTGAATAAGTGATTGTCTGATAATGAGCAAGGAATATCCGTCTTTCTGCTAAAGAGGATGTATTGAACTCATATTTCATTAGAGATTTTTTATGAATGTCAACCAAGTATCATAAGTAAATTGCTCCAGGTTGTTCAATCATTTTATAACCAGAGTCATTTTTTGATAAATGATCACTATGAGTCAGACTCAATAAAATTTGATCAATCCTTTTTTCTGTCGTTAAGGTGGAGAACTGAACCAAGAATTCTCTTTTTTCATCATCAATGGAATCATTGTTTGCAACCCATGATTCTATCTTATCATCAATCCAGTCCACGTTCACGTTTTTTCTTTTTCTTATCAATGAATAGATCTCTTTACTTGTATGACTTAGATGTCTCGTATTTCTCAAAAAAGTGATTCGATTGATGGGATTTAGTACGATACTTATGAGATCGATGATATCGATGAGATTGATAAAATATTTCTTCTTAGAGCGTATTGATTTGACCCCATAAGCGGGACCACCACGCAATAGCATGTTACCACCTAGAGAATCTCCTAATTGTTTCGGAGCAACTAGAAAGAGATTCTTTAACCAGAAAGAATTCAGTTCAGATGTAGGATACCTATCCAGGAGTTTTCGCAACTCAATCATAGATGGCTACTCGGGCCTTGAATATGTGCGGTCAGGTTCTGATTGTATTTAGTAAAAAATCTTCAATCTTATATTCTTGATCTGTTTTGGTATTTATTTTATAGATTATATTGTTTTATATATTTTATTTCATATGTTCTAAAAAAAATTGTTTAGAAATAAAAAAAATGATCTAAATATGATATGTTTTGGTATTTATCTTATAAATTTTACTGTTCTATATATTTTGTATTTCCTCCGTTTTAGTAAAAGTATATGAATAACAAAAACCAGTAGAAATAAGTATATTTTCATTACATTACCAATTATTTTCGTTTATCAAAGAAAACAGTTACATTTATAGTTTGAAATAGTTTAAATTTTTTGAGGAAAAAATATGAAGTGGTTATACTTTAACTTATCATAATTAAAAAAAAAACCAAAACATTTTTGAAATAAAAATAAGGGATAAGTGCATGAGAATGTAATAAACTTTGTTCGATTTGCTATTGTATGTATCCAACTCTCAAAACTTCTATTGTGTGTATTGAACTTTTATTTTTTAACAAATGATGTAAGAACCGGATTTTTTTGAGAAATATTAAATTTAAAAAACCGGTTACACGTCAGAAAAAATGCGGTCCGTCACATCATTTGTGAAAAAATAAGAGTTGAATACATACAATAGAGATTTTGAGAGTTGGATACATACAATAGCAAATCGCACAAAGTTTGTTACATTCTCATGCACTTAGCCCTAAAAATAAATAGAAAGGTAAACGATTATTTTAAAAGGAGGTGACTTTTTGGCTTTCATTGCTAGAATTAGAAATTAATGAGCTATTTTATTATTTTATGTATAATAAAGCCTCTTTAAAACTTAAATAAAAGTTCTTTAACCACTACGTACACGTTCAAATCAATTTTATCAAAACGTATAAAAATAGTAGAATATTCAAAATATTGATAAAGTGTCAAGTGATGTGGGTTTGGTGTCATGGTAGTTGAGCATGGAGCCAACATTTTTATACCTAATAATAAGTACATTTATTAATCATTACTTTTATACCAATAAACTTATCCAGTCCACCTAAATATTACTATTTATTTTTAAGCTCGGGAACCTTTAGACTTTACAATAGTCGTATATAAAAATATCATTTAACCAAACACTAGTTATTATTCAAATTCATGGTTTAAATGTTTTGTGTTACAATAAAAGAGATGGTTTGTTTTATTTAACTTTAGGTTTTAAAAAAGTGTATTAAAGTAAAATGTATTCTTACACTATAAAATATTTAGTATAATATGTCACGTTATGGGTGAATAACTCATTTTGAGTCGTAGATAATCGTTAAGCAAATTACTACCAATGATAATCGAATCTTACATTTCTTAAATTTGTGAAACTTCATCCAAATTTAAAAAAAATTACAGTTGATGATAATCAGGGGCGGACCTATGTAGTCCGTAGGGGTAGACATGACTACCCCTCAAATTACGACACGAAGTGTAAAAGAACTTGATTTTTTCGTGTTATAGATTGTGGATACCCCTAAGAAAAATATTGGCTACCCCTAGACATAAAAACGAGTAAACATTTGAAGTAATCTGAACTTTGAAAAAATCACACGCCATTGTTGCAGGTTTCAATACTAAAGAAATTTAAAGAAGACATTAAATGACTTATTCCACAAAGACCCACCTAATATTAAATGACTCATTTTCACGCTTAATAATATTAGATGGCCCATTTAAACAAAGACCCATTTGAAACATAATAGACATTTTAGATTTTTAATTAGACCAATCAATCTAAGATTTTTTTTTTCTTTACTTTTAGCAATAAAAGTGAATTTAATGTTGTTGATGACGTATTTTCTATGTAATGTGCTAAGTTAATTAACCATTTCAACAATATGCTTATGATCCTTTACATGTTATAATCGGGGACAAATTTGAATGATGGTTTTAGTTGCAAATAAAGGTTAGGTTATGACTATTGTCAAGGGACTTCGACGATCATTTTATTCTCAAAAGTATCTTTGGTTATTTCTGCTATTTTATCTAAGATCAATGTACTTTACTAGACTCATACCCACTAAGGATTATGGAAGTAAACGAAGAAGAATGACTAGTTTTTCTCAGTAGCCGCAAGGTCATGACTAATTGGCAGGCACAACTTTGAATCGTGTCAGTTGTCACTCTATTTGTCAGATCTGGAAACCATCTGTCACTTTTATGAAAGTTAATCAACTACGATCTTGTCGTAAAATTTTCACCTTTCTTCACCAATGTCATTATCAGGGTATGATTATTAACGATTGTAGGTATCAACATTATTTATTTTGTGTTTTTAAACTTCAAATAATAGCCGTCTACCGTTGCGCATCGACACGGGTTCACACCTAATATATATAAAAACAAATCTTTAATATATAATAAAAGATTGGTCTTAAATGCACATAGCAAAATAAGGTCTTTTGAATGGATTATCTTTTGAAAATTATAACAGAAAATTTGTTCGCATACCCTCATATTTAGATTTAGATCTGCCTCTGATGATAATAAGGAACTAACTTATCAGAACACAAAATCTTGAACATATATAAATAGATCAATAAAAGTCATTTTAATTTTTTTATTTAAAAAAAAAGTCATTCGACCACTTTAGTCAAGTCAAATAAAGGAGATTTTGTAATAAACAATTAAACATATGCCTAAAATTCAAACTTTATGGAACTGATCGCAAACCACTAATCTTATTTGAAGAGTACAGTTGTATAATTAAGAAAACATACTTACAAATATTAAAATTCCAAATTACAAATATAAGCATACTAGATTGTTTATGGATAGCTTATATTCAATGAACAAAATTGACAAACTCTTTCTATTTATGGAAACAAAAGTTTTGATTATCTTTGGATCATCATTGGATATGCAGCAGCCTCAGGATGATAATGTAACATTTCTCTCAACATTTCCTCTCTAATCATATCTTCATTCATAATGTCATCAATGTCCAAATTTATCGGCACACGGGCTGGCGGGTTTTTAGTCGGATCAAACAAACCTGCCATATACGGATGGTGCAAAGCCTCAGTCACGGTTATCCTCTTTGTCGGGTCAAACACTAGCATCCGTCTTAGCAAATCTAGAGCCAAAGGATCCGCCATCGGGTACAAAGATGAAAGACAAATCCCTCTAGTGAACGGAAGCGTTTTTATGAACCTTCTGGCTTTTGTGTTATCGATAAATTCAATATTCTCATCACTTTGACTTCCTAAAATGTTGATTATAAGTTTCAACTGGCTGAGGCATTCGCTCCCTGGAAAAAGCGGTTTCCTGCCAAGGATCTCCGCAAAGATACATCCAACTGACCAGACGTCAATTGAGGTTCCGTAATTGTCACAACAGAGGAGAAGCTCGGGTGCTCTGTACCAACGTGTGACAACATATTCAGTCATAAATTGTTCACTACCTTGGCTAGTTCTTGCCAACCCAAAATCACATATTTTGAGCTCACAGTTCGCATTAACAAGAAGATTTCCGGGCTTTAGGTCACGGTGAAGTACATTAGCAGAGTGAAGATACTTTAGACCTCGAAGCAACTGCCGACAATTCAACATTAGATTGTTACCAATCATGAAACAAATTTGTAAAAACACAGTATGAACATTGTTACTAACATGATTCTTATTGAACGAATTTCCCTTATTGATAAATTTATGGATTTGTTCCAATTAACAAAGTAGGAATAAATCATACCGCAAATCAACTCATTCATGATTAAATACTTCCCGACTTACGTTTTACCCATTATTATAAAAACTAGACGAGTTGCAAATTTAAAGAAAAAAAAGGGCAATTAAACAGAAATTAATACCTGAAACAAGAAGAATTTGCTGTGATCATTCGAGAGGGGTTGCGAGGACTTGATAATATGATGAAGATCAGTATCCATCAACTCGTAAACAAGATACACATCTTTGAAGCTATTCCTATAAATGGGGAACATGACATCCTTCAATCCGATAACATTTTCATGTTTAAGATGGCGTAGAAGCTTCAACTCCCTTAGAGTTCTTACAGCATCAGTTGGGTTACCAAATACATTATTAATCTTCTTGATCGCAACTTTCTCGTTCGTTTCACGATTAATTGAAGAACATACCACCCCGTATGCCCCTCTCCCTATCGGTTTGATTGGCACGTATTTGGTATCGATTTCAAATAACTGTTGCCACATTGTGTAATAATGCTTTCCGATTTGCCGAAATCCATTTGGTGGCTCAACATATGTTGCCATGTCTCTGTTCATTTTAATTTTTGTTAAACCCAAAGGAAATTAACTTGAAATAAAGCAAATAGTTGGCCAAAATCTGTACAACTTGCAAAACCCACTTGAAAATAATATTAAAAAAAAAAAAAAAAAATTGGTTGAAATCTATAACAGCCTGCAAATCCACTTAAAAATAAGAAAATAATACACCAAATTATATAACAACCAATAAATTAAAATTTAAGCACATAACTGAATTTTGTTGAAAAACCCCATTTGTATTGAGGTGATATATAACAAACCAAGTGACAATCCAACAACATTAAAAAACAGTACTATATATCTATATATGTATCTATATATGTATCTATATGTATGTATGTATATGTATGTATGATCTAGTGTGAATGGGTTATGTAAAGAGAATCAATACTTACTTGCTCTATAGATATATGGATGGATGGATCTTGAATTTCTGAAAAAGTGGGATTATTAAATTAAAATACTATAAAAAAAAACCTTAACTTTGCTATTTCCTCAATCTTGTTCCAAATCCCCAATTGCCCATAAACTTTGCTTTTCCTAAACGCAAAGCAAACAAAACTGTCGTCGGAATCCGACGCTTTCGGCGGCCTTACAAATTTTCATTAATAATAGCAATGATGATATATAGTTAATCAAAATATGATCAAGTAGTATATGTTTATTTATAGAAATAAAGGAGTATCTTATGTATGGATCTCCTCCACCCACTCAACTCAACTCAAAATCTAAAATAGTTGAGATTAGGCATGGATAGATATAATAATGAAATAATGATTACATCAAGGAAAGTTAATATGAAGAAAATTTGGAATTGTCAAATGAAGGAATCAACATTGGTTCATGCATATACCCAACTTATTTATGGAAACTGTCGCTATAAGCAAAAACAACAAAATGTTTTCGTTTGCCAGCTTGGCTTGCAAAGCCTTCTTAATACAACTTAATTTACACCCTTCCAGTTACGTTCTTGTTTGAGAAACTTACCATTCTCGCAACCACGATTTTACCCTTGCAATTTCTTTACACTAATAATATTTAGGAATATGTTAACCATAGTTTCAGAGGTATGGTTAACAAACAAATTTTAAACGCGGACAAATATAGAAAAAAAAAATGTATAGTAATTTTATGTTTATATACATTGTTCATTAAGTTATTATAAAAAAACAATTTTAAATGTATAATAACATATATATACTTTTACGTGTATACACATATTGTTTATAATTAGAGAAAATTACCAAAATAGCAATTTTTGTACATGGTATTTTATAAAATGTCAAATTTTTTGAAATATTTTACAAAATGTCACGGAGTTCGCATATACTAACTCGGTTCGCATATGCGAACTCCAAATTTAAAAAAAAAAAAAAAAAAAAATTCAAAATTATGCGAACTGACGTCGTCATATGCGATCTATGACACCACTGTTCGCATAAATGACGTCATTGTACGCATAAATGACGTAACTGTTCGCATAAATGACGTCACCGTACGGATAAATAACGTCACTGTTCGCATAAATGACGTCAGTGTTCGTATAATGACGTCACGATTAGCATAATGACGTCACGGATAGCATACTTTTGAATTTTTAAGATTTGTTTATTCTTTTTTTGACAAAGACACAGTAAATTTACGAGTTTATTACTTTTGATTTAATTTGTTAATTAATGTATTATTTTGGAAAGAAAAAAATGTTATAGTACTTGTATTAAATATCAAATATATCAAATATATTTAAACAAAATATTAACTCATAGGTTTTTTTTTAAAGATTTCAAACATTTTTAAGTATATTCACCAAGGTTGTAATAACGCAGGGGGTGGTGTGACGTCATGCTCAAGTTCCAAGACATAACGTTTTTCAAGTCGTGACAATACCGCAAAGTTTTAATATATTATACAACTTTATATATGATTTTTTATATGTTTTTACTATTTTTAAGTTATACTATTATAAAAAATCGTTGTTTTCACGTTTTTATATACATATAATCTAATATATAGTCACTAATTTACAATTAAATTATCTTTATAGTCATTTTAAACTATTTTTAGGTTGTTTTTTTTTCTTTAAATTTCTGTAATGCGTTACAATAAATTCGCGTTAAAGCGCGTCATGGCGCGCCTTGACACGTTTTTAGGACATCACACCTAACAAAGATACCTTGCATATTTTTCGTGAAGGCAAGTCACGCCTTGACGTCATGAAGCGCTTTTTAGAACCTTGATATTCACCCTTATAAACCACATTACATTTTACTCCACTCCGAAGTTGGATAAAATACAACATACATCTTCAAAATAATGGGGACAAGATATGTTCACATTTCATTAGTTTTCAAACATACATTCTATTTCTCTTATATAAATATATAACTTGCATAAATGTCCAAAGAAAGAAGAAGAAGAAGAAAAGAAAAAGAAAAAAAAAGTGGATTCGCATATCTACTATTACTTATAATCTAAGGGAACCAAACCATCTAAGGTGTGAGTTATCCCAAATAGTGGAATGATGTGAATTTGAAACTCCTGACTCTTTAGTTGCCCCATGTTTTAATATTTGAGTGTAAGTTACCATAATGGAGACTTTTACTATGTCCTAACTCTTTAGTTGTCACATGTTAAACTCCTAACTCTTTAGTTGCCCCATGTTTTAATATTTGAGTTTAAGTTACCATAATGAAGACTTTTACTATGTCCTAACTCTTTAGTTGCCCCATGTTAAACTCCTAACTCTTTAGTTGCCCCATGTTTTAATATTTGAGTTTAAGTTACCATAATGGAGACTTTTACTATGTCCTAACTCTTTAGTTGCCCCATCTTAAACTCCTAACTCTTTAGTTTCCCCATCTTTTAATATTTGAGTTTAAGTTATCATAATGAAGAGTTTTACTATGTCCTAACTCTTTAGTTGCCCCATGACCTATAAATAACGGCTTTGTATTCATCTTGCAAAATGATCCAGGCGTTGGCAGCTATACAAATTAGTATTGGCAAGTTGGTTGGCATGCCATTGACCGATGGCCTACAAGACCATGTTTTCACTTTTTGGCAACAGCTGATCGTCTATATACTCAATCGGGGTGGTGCTACAAGAGTTGTGTAGAGTGCATCAAATAGTTAGTTGAAAAGGATGGTTTATTTTTTTGTGATCTTTGCAATTACTTTTGCAAGTACCCTATGATAAGGTTGTTGTTGTTTTGAGTTGTTTTCTGTAGGGACTATGATATTAACCTACCAAATTCCTGCCTTTTGTAATGTTTGTTTTCGTTGTTGCAGGTATAGGGTCCATGTGCATGTTGTTGATGAGACAAATGATACAATATTTACTATTTTCAATTCTGTAACACCGTGCCCGAATCCGACCCGATATTTGACTTGTAACTTTAATTCGGACTTTGTAATTGTATACATTTGACGATTTATAAAAGTTCGATTTGAGTTATGTATATTTGGGTTATCTTAATTCTATTTAAACCTTGTTTATTATATCATGTAACATTATTAATGTGTTATCTTGCATGTGTACATTAATGTACACTAAAATGTGTTTAATACACATAGACTTATATAAATGCAAGTAATTCTAGTAATGTGTTAAGACAAGTAGTTTAATTAATACATGCATTCAAGGAACTATGTATGTATGTATGTATGTTTGCATTCATGGCAAATACTTTAAAACTTCCAAACATTTTCCTTGTTCTTAGCCTTCAAGTTTGGTGGTAGACTAATAGTTACACATTTCTTATTTATGGCTTTAAACACCTCTTTAACCATTTCTTTTTGTAACCTACAATAATTAATTTGGAGTTGATTATTAGGGGAGTTACATTTTGACCTTTCTTTATCACATATCAAACTCTATAAATTGGTGTCTTTTTGTCAAAAATCAAACCCACACAAAGCTCCATAATCAAGACTTCAAGCCTCCCATAATCGATTGTAAAGGTTCCCAATTCTATTGTTTTTCATCATAATCATGTTTATCTTTTATGTTACTCAAGCTTACCATCATCATCTTATTAATCTTGTTTATTCAAACTCTAATCTAGAAAACTCCAAATTCATGATATATTCTTATTCATATTTATTCTTATTTCTAGATTTGTAAAGGCAAGTTTGGTGTTCCTTTCAACGTATTCCGTATTCATAATCTAGTATCCGTATCTACCTCCGTATTTAATCATGTGAGTAAACTCGATGCCCTTTTTATTATATAAATCTTTGGGTTGTATCATGACATTCATATTCATACTTATATTCATACTTTTATGTTTAATTCATACTTATGTTCACATTTATATTTTATGTCTATATTCATACTTATAGTAATATGGTGATTCATATTCATATTTATGTTTATATTCATACTTATATTTATGTGTATATTCAGACTTATATTCATATTGAGATTCATACTTATATTCATATTAAAACTTATATTCATGTTTATATACTCACTTATAATCATGTTTATATGTATACTTTTTGTATTATATTCATCGTAATTCATTCATATTGGTATTCATTCATAAAAGTCATTCTTATTATATTCATTCGTAAAGTCATTTATGTTTATATGTACTTATATTCATATTTGATACTATATTTTCGTATTATGGCAAACATTGGAATGAATCAAGTGACACAATCATTATGGGATGCACACACGATAAATCAAACATTCAAACAATCAATCATTCATTATATGTATATACTAAACGGGAAACGTGATAGATCTATTGGCCGTTATTAGACATTCCGATGTGTTACTGTGAATGTCGAGGCCCTCGACCGGACCCTATATGACTTTGATCATATATGATATACATCAGACTTGATACAAACGCGTGTTATGCCATTATACACATATTATACTTGCTTACAATATACAATCTTTATACATTCTTTTATTATACATTCTTTTATACTACATTTTACATATTCATTTATATTACTTTTATACTCTTTATTACGTAATCTTTTTAATACTTTATACTTGTGTCTTAAACTTGTTTATTCACCAATACTTTTGTATTGACGTTTACTTTTTACATGATACAGGAAATGGATAGGTTTGCTTGAAGAAAACATAAGAGCTTGGACCTAGTTAATGACATTAATGAATAATTTAAGTCTTTTGTCGTTTTTCGGTTACTTTTCTGTAAAACATTTATTCATCTTTAATGCATTCATTTAAACCATTAAATGTGTCTATTATAACCTAATAGAGGAACACGAGTTAAGAACAATTGTAATGCCTCAGGTGTATTCCGCTTTAGCCGGGGTGTTACAGTTGGTATCAGAGCTCGTGTTTATAGGGAATTAGGTGGTTAGAAAACGACCTAGTCTATAAGCTACCCCACACACGTCCTCGTGTGTTCATGCATCATAAAAATTGTTTTTAACTAATTTTTGTGTTCCTCTTACTAAATTCTTTTGAGAGATTCTTCATTCGTCATTTTCAAAAAAAATTATAAATACTATATATATATATATATATATATATATATATATATATATATATATATATATATATATATATATATATATATATATATATATATATATATATATATATATATATATTTCTAAACCTTATTAAAGATTTAGTACTTGTTTGCGTAGTAACTGTAAGGTTTGGATGTGACTAATCGAGAGAGCGTTAACGATACTGGTTCGTAAACTCTCGACGAACACTCCTCTCCTAGGCCAAAGCGCGACACTTAAACCAAATCTTTAATAATGAAATGTTTTACCCTTCTCGTCTTGAATTAAAATTCTAAAAGTTCATGTTATAAGGCTGTAAGGTTTGGAAGATCGGTAGTTCAATTTCTGTCTAGAGCGGTATCTCGTTACAATTACGTATACCAAACTGGGAAATTTGGACGAGAGTCATCCTCTCCTAGGTCACGATATGATTCTTTGGAGTTGGTATTCTTGATATGTCGAGAATTTCTACGGATTTAACCGTAACCCTCAAAAATCAATTTTATTCGTATTTATACGTATTTATATATTCATTATTTTATGATTTCTTTAAACATTATACGTGAGTGATACGGATACGTTAATCATACGTGAATCAATAATCATTCGTTAATCATTCTTTAATCATTCGTTAATCATCCGTTAATTATTCATTACCCATTCGTTAATTACCTGTTAATCATTCGTTAAATCATTCGTTGGTCTTTGTTAAGCGTACGCCCAGTCAATTATCGTTACTCGTTAAAGTCTAATCATTTTTCATTCTTATTTTCAGCATGTTGAACAACGCTGTCAACCGTCAACGCAACAACCAACGTCGTCTCGCAGCCATGGTTTCTCGCCAAATGGCTAATGCGATTCCGCTAGCCATCCAACAGTTTCAAGCTACTCAAACTCCTGCACAAGCTCCCATTGGCAATCATGGTGGAGCATCGCTTAAGAACTTCACTACTTGCAATCCTCCTAAGTTTGTAGGTAACGATGGTGCAACTGCTTTGCTGCAATGGTTTGAAAAGATTGAAAGCATTTTCTCAATAGCTGAAACCCCTGTTCATCTCCATGTGAAATACGCTGCTAGTGTCTTTAGTGGTCGTGCTCTTACTTGGTGGAACCAAGAGAAAATGACTCGTGGCATGGAGGTAGCTCATGAAATGGATTGGACCTTATTCAGACAGATTATGACCGAAGAATTTTGTCCGCAAAGCGAACTTAAGAAGTTGGATGAGGAATTCTGGAATTTGAAACAAATTGGAGGAAACAACGCGGAGTACACTACGCGTTTCCATGAACTAAGCTTATTGGTACCTCGTCTTGTGACTCCCATATCCATGGCAATCGATAAGTATGTAAGTGGTCTTCCAGCAACTATTCGAGACAGTGTTCGTAGTAGTAGACCGACAACGGTAGAGGAAGCCGTGCGTCTAGCCGCTACTATTAACGATGATCATGTTAAGGATGGTACTTTGGTTCGTTCTAGTAAAGGTAAGAGAAAGGAGGATAGTGAACCGAAGAAATCTGATAAGTCGTCTAGAAAGAAGAAGAAGGGGGATAAATCTAAAGCCTTCGCTGTTGTTGAACCCACCAAACAGACTGTAATCACTGCCCCTACTCATCAAGCTCCTGGAAATACTAAACCCTATACCGGAAATTTCCCTCTTTGCAACCGTTGCAACTATCATCATCCTGCAGGCAAACCTTGTAGAGTGTGCACCAAGTGCAACAAGTTTGGTCACTTTGCTCAGTATTGTAGGGTTGGGCAAAATGTAGTTGTGCCCATGACAATCAATACCTTTGCTCCTCCTCCTGTTCCTATCCAAGCTCATATGCCGAGATTTGGGTGTTTTGGTTGCGGCGATCCTAATCATTTTATTCGTGATTGCCCTTATCGTCAAGGAAATCCTCCACCCGCTCAGCAAAATCATCCACCACTTGTTCAACCAATTCAACAACAACCCGCTGGTCGTGGACGATCTTTTGTCATTAATGCTCAACAAGCTCAAGCCAACAACGAAGTTGTTAATGGTACGTTTCTCATCAATGGTATTTATGCTTCCATTTTATTTGATTTGGGTGCCGATCGTAGCTTTATCTCTACCCAATTTGAACCTTTGCTTGCTTTGAAAAGAAATAAGTTGCATGATCCCCTTAGTGTCGAAGTAGCCAATGGCAAGGTTCTTAAACTAAGTTCTATTTTGAATGATTGTACCTTAAGTCTAGGGAATCGTGATTTCGCTATAGATTTAGTGCCTATGAATTTGGGTAGTTTTGACGTTATCGTAGGGATGGATTGGTTATCCCAACATCATGCCGAGATCATTTGCTTTGATAAATCTATTCGTATTCCGTGTGCTGATGGTAGTATTCTTACGGTTTGTGGTGAAACAAAATCAAAGGGACTTAAACTCATGTCGTGTACGCAAGCTTATAGCTACTTGCGTAAGCATAAGAAGGATCTTCCATGTTATCCTGCGTTTCTAGCTCACATCATTGATACAAGGAAAGAAGCGCTCAAACTTGAAGATATTCCCATCATTCGGGATTTCCCCGAAGTCTTTCCCGAAGACGTATCTGGATTACCTCCTGTACGACAAGTGGAATTCCGTATTGATCTCATTCCTAATGCAACTCCTATTGCCAAAGCTCCTTATCGTCTCGCTCCTTCGGAAATGCAAGAGCTTTCAAGCCAATTGCAAGAACTAACCGACAAGGGTTTTATTCGCCCTAGTTCTTCTCCTTGGGGTGCTCCTATTTTATTTGTAAAGAAGAAAGATGGTTCGTTTCGGATGTGCATCGATTACCGTGAACTTAACAAACTTACCGTCAAGAATCGTTATCCTTTACCTCGAATCGACGACTTGTTTGATCAATTGCAAGGTGCTACTTGTTTCTTTAAGATAGACCTTCGTTCGGGCTATCATCAACTTAGAGTAGCCGAAGAAGACATTCCTAAAACTGCCTTCCGAACTCGCTATGGTCATTTCGAGTTTATGGTTATGCCATTTGGACTCACAAACGCACCTGCTGTTTTCATGGATCTAATGAATCGCGTTTGTAAACCATACCTCGACAAATTCGTCATAGTCTTTATCGATGATATTCTCATTTATTCAAAATCCAAAGCCGAGCATGAAACTCATTTGCGACTTGCTCTAGAACTCCTCAAGAAAGAAAAGCTTAATGCTAAATTCTTGAAGTGCGAATTTTGGCTCAAGGAAGTTAAATTTTTGGGTCATGTAGTTGATGCCAAGGGAATACACGTTGATCCCACTAAGATCAAGGCCGTTCGTAACTGGCCTATTCCAACTAATCCTTCTGAGATTCGATCTTTTCTTGGGTTGGCAGGCTATTATCGTCGTTTCATCGAAAACTTCTCAAAGATCGCTATTCCTTTGACGAAGCTTACTCATAAAACTGAGAAGTTTGTTTGGGGAGATGATCAAGAATCAGCATTTCACATTCTTAAAGACAAACTTTGTAAAGCTCCTGTTCTTAGTCTTCCTGATGGAACCGAAGATTTCGTGGTATATTGTGATGCATCGGGAAATGGTCTTGGTTGTGTGTTAATGCAAAGAGGAAAAGTTATAGCTTATGCATCGAGACAATTGAAGAAGCACGAAGTCAATTATACCGTTCATGATCTCGAACTTGGAGCGGTTATCTTCGCTCTAAAGTTGTGGAGACATTATCTCTTTGGTACGAAGTGTATTGTTTACACGGATCACCATAGTCTTCAGCATCTATTCAATCAAAAAGATCTAAACATGAGGCAACGTAGATGGATTGAATTGCTTAATGATTACGACTGTGAGATTAAATATCATCCTGGCAAGGCTAACGTTGTTGCCGACGCCTTGAGTCGTAAACCTTATTTAAAAGTCTACACTATTCGTGTTCTTTCGGATCTTTATTCGTTAATCGGTATTGCGCAACAGAAGATAATCAATGGTGGAAACTTGGCTAGTGAATTGGGTTGTGGCATTGAAAAGCAATTAATCATCAAACCAAACGGTCTTCATTATTTCAACGATCGTCTTTGGATACCTACAATCGATGATCTTCGTAATCTTGTGATGAAAGAAGCTCATAATACTCGATACTCGATTCATCCCGGTGCCAATAAAATGTATCATAATTTGAAGCATTCCTATTGGTGGTCAGGCATGAAAAAGGATATATTCTTATTCGTTCAAAAATGTCTAACTTGTTTGAAGGTTAAAGCCGAACATCAAAAGCCCTCAGGTTTGTTAACTCAACCCGAAATCCCGTTGTGGAAATGGGAATGCATTGCGATGGACTTTATAACCAAACTTCCACGTTCATCAAAAGGTTACGACAGTATTTGGGTAATCATTGATCGTTTGACTAAAGTCGCTCACTTCACTCCTATTTGTGAAACTTATCGTGTCGAACGCTTAGCTCAAATCTACATTCAAGAAATCGTAAGACTTCATGGAGTACCGCTTGACATCATTTCTGACCGTGATGGTCGATTCATATCTCGATTTTGGAGATCTCTTCAATCCGCACTTGGAACTCGCTTGAATCTCAGCACCGCTTACCATCCTCAAACTGATGGTCAATCGGAGCGTACTATTCAAACACTAGAGGATTTGTTGAGAACCTGTGTCATCGATTTCGGTGGTAGTTGGGACTCACACCTCGGACTTATTGAATTCTCCTACAACAACAGTCATCATACGAGTGCAAACATGGCCCCTTATGAAGCTTTATATGGTCGTAAATGTAGATCGCCGGTATGTTGGCAAGACATTGGGGAAACGCAAATAACTGGACCCGAATTGATACAAGAGACAACGGATAAAATCGTAAAAATACGCGAAAACCTCACCACCGCTCGTAGTCGCCAGAAAAGTTACGCCGATAAGCGTAGAAAGCCTCTTGAATTTGTCGTTGATGATCGCGTTCTTCTCAAGGTTTCACCTTGGAAAGGCGTGGTACGATTCAGCAAGAAAGGGAAGCTTGCCCCGAGATACGTTGGACCCTTCAGAATTATCGAGCGTGTGGGTAAGGTTGCGTATAGACTTGAGTTACCGACCGAACTAGAGAATGTTCATCCAGTCTTTCATGTATCTAATTTGCGAAAATGTCTAGCTGATGAAAATCTACATGTACCATTGGATGAAATCCAAATCGATTCGACTATGCACTTCGTAGAGCGACCTGTTGAAATCTTAGACCGTGAAATCAAGAAACTAAGGAGAAGTTCAATTCCAATAGTGAAAGTACGTTGGGAATCTAAACGTGGACCAGAGTTTACATGGGAACAAGAAGATCACATGAAATCCAAATATCCGCACTTATTCATAAATCAACCGGGTACTAGTCAACCATAATTTCGAGGACGAAAATCTTTAAAGTTGTGGAGACTGTAACACCGTGCCCGAATCCGACCCGATATTTGACTTGTAACTTTAATTCGGACTTTGTAATTGTATACATTTGACGATTTATAAAAGTTCGATTTGAGTTATGTATATTTGGGTTATCTTAATTCTATTTAAACCTTGTTTATTATATCATGTAACATTATTAATGTGTTATCTTGCATGTGTACATTAATGTACACTAAAATGTGTTTAATACACATAGACTTATATAAATGCAAGTAATTCTAGTAATGTGTTAAGACAAGTAGTTTAATTAATACATGCATTCAAGGAACTATGTATGTATGTATGTATGTTTGCATTCATGGCAAATACTTTAAAACTTCCAAACATTTTCCTTGTTCTTAGCCTTCAAGTTTGGTGGTAGACTAATAGTTACACATTTCTTATTTATGGCTTTAAACACCTCTTTAACCATTTCTTTTTGTAACCTACAATAATTAATTTATTATTAGGGGAGTTACATTTTGACCTTTCTTTATCACATATCAAACTCTATAAATTGGTGTCTTTTTGTCAAAAATCAAACCCACACAAAGCTCCATAATCAAGACTTCAAGCCTCCCATAATCGATTGTAAAGGTTCCCAATTCTATTGTTTTTCATCATAATCATGTTTATCTTTTATGTTACTCAAGCTTACCATCATCATCTTATTAATCTTGTTTATTCAAACTCTAATCTAGAAAACTCCAAATTCATGATATATTCTTATTCATATTTATTCTTATTTCTAGATTTGTAAAGGCAAGTTTGGTGTTCCTTTCAACGTATTCCGTATTCATAATCTAGTATCCGTATCTACCTCCGTATTTAATCATGTGAGTAAACTCGATGCCCTTTTTATTATATAAATCTTTGGGTTGTATCATGACATTCATATTCATACTTATATTCATACTTTTATGTTTAATTCATACTTATGTTCACATTTATATTTTATGTCTTACTTATAGTAATATGGTGATTCATATTCATATTTATGTTTATATTCATACTTATATTTATGTGTATATTCAGACTTATATTCATATTGAGATTCAT
>CAJVGC010000065.1:16335097-16394685 GCA_910822075.1 Senecio squalidus | reverse complement strand
AAACACTTGGATGATGTTTGGACGGATATAGAGCTCCAAAACCTTTAAAAGTGGTCCCTTTTCGTATGAACAACACCCTTAGTTTCTCTTGAAGTCTAAACGTTTTGTATGGATTGAAATGGATTTTAATGGTGAAATGTTTCTGGAAGAGGTGATTGATAGAGAGAAACTAGAGAAAAATGAAGAAGTAAATGTGTGTGTGTTTTGGAATTAAGAAAATGAAAAAGAAATAAAATGAAAAGGAAAGTGTAATAAATACACTTTGGGACTGATAATCTGGCAGAAATCAGAGCAAAAGGTCGAATTTCTATTGGTTGGTTTGGGTGGTGGATGGGTAAAACGAGATAAGGACCAAAAGTGAAAATTTTTGAATTCTGGGAAGTGGTGCTGCGCACCGGGCGATTTTCCAGCATTTTCTGATTTTCGTTTTCGCGATCGTTAAGGAGTTTCGTTCGCCGAAAGTTCCCGATTCTTTTTGCGTTGAACTTAGGAAAGTTCACACTTTGATTTACCTTATATTAGGTTCATTTAATATTAAAATTTCACTTTTGATTTCAAGATTCGCACGATTTCGGTAAAAGAGTAAACAAGAGTAAAAGTGCGATAACTCGCGGATAAAGGATCCGATAACCGACAAATTTGGCATAAACCTTCTAACTTATAATTATGAGGATAATAACTAATTGGCACTTAGATAAAATAATATTATTAAGTCCCGAGGGACAAATCAGTAAATACGAGAACCCGATAATCAATAACAGTAAATCGCGAGCAAAACAAAGCGTAACACAAGGGTCGAAATCAATTGCGAATAAAATATAAATAATGACGGTAACTCAAGTACCTCAAATTGACGGGACGTCACAGCCTCCCCCAGTTAAAAGAATTTCGTCCTCGAAATTACTATTGGGCATCGCTACTAGCAAAGAGGTGGGGATATTTCCGCTGCATTTCATCTTCCCGTTCCCACGTAAACTCGGCTCCAATCTTAGAGTTCCATCGGACCTTTACAATAGGAATCCGACTCCGCCGCAGACGCTTGACTTCTCGGTCAACGATTTCTACCGGCTCCTCTATTACGTGAAGCGAATCATCCAAACTTAGTTTCTCTAAAGGGACAATCAATGACTCGTCAGCAAGACACTTCTTGAGATGCGATACATGAAACACGTTGTGCACACCGCTCAACTCAGGTGGCAACTCAATACGGTAAGCCACTGGTCCAACACGAGACAAAATCTTAAACGGGCCCGTAAAACGTGGACTTAACTTGCTGCGCTTCTCAAAACGAAACACGCCCTTCTTCAACAACACCATATCGCCGACCTTGAATTCCAAAGGCTTCCGACGTAAATCCGCGTACTTCTTCTGGCGATCTCTCGCGGCTACTAGACGATCCTTGATCCTAAATATCTTATCAGTCGTCTCCTGGATCAACTCGGGACCCGTAATCTGGCTATCACCAATCTCAGCCCAACAGAGTGGAGACCTACACTTACGACCGTAAAGAGCTTCAAAAGGCGCGCAATTAATACTGGAGTGGTAACTATTGTTGTACGAAACTCGACCAACGGTAAATGTCTATCCCAACTCCCGCCAAAATCTAAAACACACGCGCGTAGCATATCCTCCAACGTCTGAATCGTGCGCTCACTCTGTCCATCGGTCTGAGGGTGATAAGCCGTACTCCTATCTAAACGCGTTCCTAAAGCTCGCTGTAGCGTCTGCCTGAACCTCGAAGTAAAACGCGCGTCGCGATCAGAAATTACAGATACAGGAATTCCATGCCTGGCCACGATCTCATCAATATATAACCTAGATAACTTCTCTATCCGGTAATCTTCTCGAATAGGTAGAAAATGCGATGACTTAGTCAGTCGGTCAACAATGACCCAGATAGCATCATAACCTCCTGAAGACCTAGGAAGTTTTGTAACAAAATCCATAGTAATATTCTCCCACTTCCACTGTGGGATTTCCGGCTGCTGAAGAAGGCCAGAAGGCTTCTGATTCTGAGCCTTAACTCTAGAACATGTCAAACACTTGCCTACATACTCGGCAATCGCCCTCTTCATACCAGGCCACCAGTAAAAATCTTTCAAGTCGTGATACATCTTATCCGCTCCGGGATGAACAGAGTAATTCGACTTGTGACCTTCATCCAATATCAACTGCCTAAGACCGACGGGAACCCAAATACGACCTAAGAAATACAACACACCGTCGTCTTTCGGCTCCAACTGACGTGCCAGACTAAATAATCCTTCGTCCTTCAGACGATCCTCGGTGAAAGCCTCCTGCTGTGCCTGAATAATACCAGACTTCAAACTCGACTGAATAGAAACCATCATAGCTCGAACTCTCACCGGCTTAACCGATTCCTTGCGACTTAACGCATCGGCTACTACATTAGCCTTTCCCGGATGATAACGAATCTCACAATCATAATCGTTAAGCAATTCCACCCATCGGCGTTGCCTCATATTCAACATCTTTTGATCAAAGATGTGCTGTAACGACTTATGATCGGTGAACACCGTACACTTAGTACCGTACAGGTAATGGCGCCAAATCTTCAAAGCAAAAACAACTGCGCCTAATTCCAAATCATGGGTTGTGTAGTTCTTCTCATGAATCTTTAACTGACGAGAGGCATAGGCAATGACCTTTCCATTCTGCATCAGCACGCACCCGAGTCCCTTATGCGAAGCATCGCAATATACAACAAAATTTTCGGTACCCTCGGGAAGACTCAAGATAGGAGCATCACACAACCGCTTCTTTAATAACTGAAAAGCTTCTTCCTGCTCGGCACCCCAAACAAACTCCTCGTTCTTCTGGGTCAATTTCGTCATCGGCGAAGCTATCTTTGAAAAGTTCTCAATAAAGCGACGGTAATAACCTGCTAGACCCAGAAATGAACGGATATCGGTGGGCGTCTTAGGAGCAACCCAATCTCTGACGGCCTTAATCTTGGCAGGATCCACGTAGATGCCTTCCTTGCTAACCACGTGGCCGAGAAACTGGACCTCAGTTAACCAAAACTCACACTTCGAGAACTTAGCGTAAAGCTGTTCCTTCCTGAGCAACTCCAACACTATTCTCAAGTGTTCCTCGTGTTCCTCACGGCTACGAGAATAAACCAGAATATCATCGATGAATACTATCACAAACTTATCGAGGTAAGGACGGCAGATACGGTTCATCATTTCCATAAATGCTGCAGGCGCATTCGTGAGACCGAATGGCATAACTAAAAACTCATAATGACCGTATCGCGTCCGAAAAGCAGTCTTCGGAACGTCCTCCTCCTGCACTCTCAATTGGTGGTAACCGGATCGCAAGTCAATCTTAGAAAAGAAACATGAACCTTGAAGTTGATCGAACAAATCATCTATACGAGGTAAAGGATAGCGGTTCTTTACTGTCAGCTTATTCAGCTCTCGGTAATCTATACACAATCTCATCGAACCATCCTTCTTCTTCACAAAGAGTACCGGCGCGCCCCACGGAGAGAAACTCGGTCTAATGAAACCTTTATCCACTAACTCCTGGATCTGCTTAGAGAGCTCTAACATCTCCGAAGGTGCTAACCGATAAGGAGCCTTTGCCACTGGCGCTGCTCCGGGAACTAAGTCGATCCTAAACTCTACCTCACGTCTAGGCGGTAAACCAGGTAAATCCTCTGGGAACACATCAGGAAAATCACACACTACTGGCTTCTCCTCCAGCTTCTCAGTGTTGTCCTTCTTCACAAGATGTGCCAGAAAGAGTGAACAGTCCCGCTTGATGTACTCCCGGACTTTCATACACGAGACGATCTTAAGGCGCTTCCCTGCCTTATTTCCTTGAACTAAAAGCGGCTCTCCATGCGGTAACGGAATACGGATCATCTTCTCGAAACATACGATCTCCGCACGATGCGTCTCTAACCAATCCATGCCGATAATTACGTCGAAACTACCTAACCTAATCGGAATTAAGTCGATAGGAAAAGAGTGGTCGTCGAAACTAACACTACAGTCGGAAAGTAACTCAGACGCATGTAAGAACTCGCCATCAGCCAATTCTATCTCAAAAGAAGGTATTAAAGGTATAGACTTACAGGGAATCATAGTCCTAAACTCATCAGATATAAAACTTCTATCCGCACCAGAATCAAATAAGATAAACGCAGGTCGACCACAGACAAGAAACGTACCTGTAACAACGTGTGGGTCCTGCTGAGCCTCCTTGGCTCCCACAACAAACGCTCTACCACGAGGAGCATTACCAGCTGCAGCTAACTTAGGACATTTGTCCTTATGATGATCCGGGGAACCACATCCAAAACATTAAAGGCCTTACAAAACTTGTCCGTGTGACCCAACTTCTTGCAAATACTGCATTCCCAACAAGCTACTTCCTTGGTGTGATACCTACTACACCGACCACACTGCGGGTACTTACCCTGGGTACCCGTTGCCACAGCAGCATACGATTTCACAGCTTGAGGGGCATCATTCCTCCTAAATCTCTTCCTTGAATCCTCATTGCGGTTTCCCCCACTCCGTTTCCCACTGGAGTTTTGCTTAACAATCATCGGGGGTAGTTCACCATCTCGGACCGCATTCTGAGTCAAGGTGATCGCAATCTCAACCGCGCTCTGAAACGTGCTCGGTTTGCTGGACAGGACACTCTTACGGATTGCTGGGGGTAATCCGTGAGTGTAGCGACCGATTCGTTTGAGCTCCGGTCGAACCAAGTGTGGAACCAGTTGGGACAAAGCGTGAAAACGCGTTGTGTATCCCTGAATATCTGACCCAACCATGGTCAAGTTCCACAGTTCATCTTCCAACTTCTGAATCTCGGATTCAGGTACATACTCAATAATCATTAACTCCTTCAATTGTTCCCAAGTCATGGTCTTAATTTCCGCTCGGCCTCGTACATTCACGACCGAGTTCCACCATGTCAGAGCCGTTCCTTGAAACACAAACGTAGCGAACCGGACTCTATCTTTGTCCGCACAGTCGATAGCATCGAAAATAGATTCTAGTTTCTCCATCCACTGAAGTGTTCCAGTCGCTCCCTCATTTCCGCGGTACTCCGGGGCTTTGCAGCTCATAAAGGTCTTCATTGTGCATTCAGCACGACGAGCTGAGCCCTCTGCTCTACCCGATCCAGTGATCACGACTTCGGGACCCTCGTTATTGACAACCGGCTCAGGGCCGTTGTTATTAACAACCAACTCAGGACCTTCATTAGTAACCACCGGCTCAGGGTTTCCGGAACCCGAACCATTACCTTGGGTGGTGCCCTCCCTCAGTAGAGCTACAAGCTCGGGCATCATCGCCGCTAGCTGCTGAGCAATCATCTGAGCCATGTCAGGATTCGATTCATTGTTCTCCACATTGTTCCTTCTTGAGTTCGACGTATTCGCTCTCGCATTCTGACTCGCGGTATTAGCCCTCGCGTTCGCAGTAGCACGTCTAGAAGAACTTCGTGTCGCAACTCTCCTCTTAGGCGCCATCGTCCTAAAATAAAAGGAAAGAAATTCGATCAGCAAATGTGTGCAAAAACAAGGCCAAACGCCACAAAATCAACGCGAAATAAACACGTATGAAAAATAGCGCACACATTGCAATCAGAGAAAATCGATTCAACAAGCCTATGGTCATAGTCCAAGTGATTTACTCAGTTAAAATCACCCGGTTCGCTATAACCTTTGGCTCTGATACCAACTTCTGTCACACCCCGCTTGGAAGCGGAAACGCAGGGCGTTCCAGTTATAATATCAAAGTCAAGATTACAACAATATAACCGATAAACAAAACATCAAATTAAATTGATCATGCCGAATGTTACAAAATACATCAATAAGTCAAGGCGATGAGGCGCCAAGTACGAATACAATTCCAAAAGAAATCAACAAAAGGATCGTCATGGAAATTACAATAAACAATTCAAATTCAAATTTCCCCAAAGCAAGCGATCCAAAAATAAACTATGGCATGATCACGGAAATCCTCAATTTCCTGCAAAGCGTTAAAACGACATCAACAACATGTTGGTGAATTATTCGCAAATTTAAAGTAAAAGTTGACCCATCGACAATTTTCATCAAACAACGTTAATTTCAAATGATATATCTTGTTTTCAACAACCAATAGTGAGAGGTACTTTGCCTAGACTATTCATACACTGAACCTGACCGTACAACCCCAAATCCTGAGGTCGCCAACCAAAGGTAACAAATAAATTAACCGGCCATAACTTCCACTCCTAGAAACATTCTACCGAGCAGAGAGGGTTAGGTCTATAACCCATATAGATCTATATATATGTAAAACCGTTGGGCTCAAAGCTTAACAAGTGTATCAGGGGGCCCCAACAAGGGCTAATGGCTTAATCTAAGGCAGACCTAATCCACTAGGCAAACAAGATAATCAACAACATTCCGCATACAAGCAGACATTTTAAAATACGCTTTACAACCCAAAATATTTAAGACAAGGGCTACGAATAACTCACTGATAAAGCTTCAGCAAACAATTATCGGGTACACCAAACACAGAGCTATTACTCCACCGCCTAAGTGCCTTAAACAATAAACAACATGGTCTCAGTATCCATATAAGTCTAGGTCCGGTTTAGCCTTGTCGGTTAAGATTACGTTTAATATAATATTCCAACGTTTAATAATTCGAATAAGGATGACGGATTAAGAAGACGATGTTCCGCGCCAGAAAAGGGCCGATCGGTAAGATATCGATCTTTCACGTCAACAGCGACCGTTGGAAGCAATTGATAACTCCGAGTCGAAAGGATTATTAATATAAATGTTCATTAAGTTGACCAAGATTAAAGATGTTGACTTATAAAAGTCAAAGGTCAAATAGGTTGACTTATGAAAGTCAAATTTAAATTATGTTGACTCATAAGAGTCAAATGTCAATTAAGTTGACTTATTAAAGTCAAAATCAAATTAAAAGTCCAATTTGACACTTTGAATAATTTGAAGTCTTTTCATACCAAAATGTTTTGAGTAAAATGTCTTTCAAAACCATTTATAAAGTTCGTCGTAAAATCACATTTTGATGACTTAAAACAATGATTAAATTGAGACGAAGTTTAAAGTATCGCAAAGGTTTAAAATGTCCATTTAAGTAATATTATGACATTCGAGATTTCGTCGGTGTCTTTGAGTCCAAAGACAATGTTTTTGTATAATATGTTACTTTGGTATACGATTTATTTACATAAGTGTTTTAAGTCGTAAAAAGTTGTGAGATGAAATTTCGGCAGCGCTTCCGCGCCATAAAATATTAGTCCATTTATTCAATCACTTTCCCGCTAACAACCATGCATTTTAAACCATTATACACAATACATAATACCATATTTAGCTTTACATAATACTTTGGTTACTTATATTTTTAACTTTTTGTCCAAATCGATCAAACGCACGAGTGTTGGTCTAATAATTTATCCTAACCGATTTTCAAGGCTAAAACCGAATAATACACATATAATGAAATCACAAGATTCACAAGAGTAACAAGTTATACCGCTAACTCCGCTTGATTTGACCAGAATTTGGAATGACAACTTCGGTGGTACAACGATGAGAATATCCGCCTCCGAAACACAACAACGCCAAATATTAGTAAAACGAAGGATTTGAATGTACCAAATGTCACCATTAATACTGTTTTTACTCATCTCAGCCCCAAAACATTATTGACAAAAGACCAGAACGTGAATACAAGTTTTAAGCGAGTAAACGACACATTTTCGGGAGGTCAGCAGCCCGGTGCTGCGCACCTGGGCACAGGTGCTGCGCACCTGGCTGCTGCCATTTTCCCGATTCGTGTTTTTCTTGCTAAAATCGTTTTGTAACTCAAAGATTTCGACATGCATCCAGTAGATAACTTATAAAACATCATTTTTATAGTTTCTATATAACTTTTATCCATAAAAACATAGATCTAAATAGTGTTTATATAAAAATCGTTTTTGTAAACAAAGTGGTATAAATCCTTACAAAAACTCATTTTTATGGCTTAGATCATACATGCAATAAATAAAAACAGTAAAGAATGATAAGAAAGTGATTTCTACCGGAGGAAACACTTGGATGATGTTTTGGACGGATATAGAGCTCCAAAACCTTTGCAAAAGTGGTCCCTTTTCGGTATGAACAACACCCCTTAGTTTCTCTTGAAGTCTAGAACGTTTTGTATGGATTGGAAATGGATTTTAATGGTGAAATGTTTCTGGAAGAGGTGATTGATAGAGAGAAACTAGAGAGAAAAATGAAGGAAGTAAATGTGTGTGTGTGTTTTGGAATTAAGAAAATGAAAAAGAAATAAAATGAAAAGGAAAGTGTAATAATACACTTTGGGACTGATAATCTGGCAGAAATCAGAGCAAAAGGTCGAATTTCTATTGGTTGGTTTGGGTGGTGGATGGGTAAAACGAGATAAGGACCAAAAGTGAAAATTTTTGAATTCTGGGAAGTGGTGCTGCGCACCTATGCCCTGGTGCTGCGCACCGGGCGATTTTCCAGCATTTTCTGATTTTCGTTTTCGCGATCGTTAAGGAGTTTCGTTCGCCGAAAGTTCCCGATTCTTTTTGCGTTGAACTTAGGAAAGTTCACACTTTGATTTACCTTATATTAGGTTCATTTAATATTAAAATTTCACTTTTGATTTCGAGATTCGCACGATTTCGGTAAAAGAGTAAACAAGAGTAAAAGTGCGATAACTCGCGGATAAAGGATCCGATAACCGACAAATTTGGCATAAACCTTCTAACTTATAATTATGAGGATACTAACTAATTGGCACTTAGATAAAATAATATTATTAAGTCCCGAGGGACAAATCAGTAAATACGAGAACCCGATAATCAATAACAGTAAATCGCGAGCAAAACAAAGCGTAACACAAGGGTCGAAATCAATTGCGAATAAAATATAAATAATGACGGTAACTCAAGTACCTCAAATTGACGGGACGTCACAATACTTATATTCATATTAAAACTTATATTGATGTTTATATACTCACTTATAATCATGTTTATATGTATACTTTTTGTATTATATTCATCGTAATTCATTCATATTGGTATTCATTCATAAAAGTCATTCTTATTATATTCATTCGTAAAGTCATTTATGTTTATATGTACTTATATTCATATTTGATACTATATTTTCGTATTATGGCAAACATTGGAATGAATCAAGTGACACAATCATTATGGGATGCACACACGATAAATCAAACATTCAAACAATCAATCATTCATTATATGTATATACTAAACGGGAAACGTGATAGATCTATTGGCCGTTATTAGACATTCCGATGTGTTACTGTGAATGTCGAGGCCCTCGACCGGACCCTATATGACTTTGATCATATATGATATACATCAGACTTGATACAAACGCGTGTTATGCCATTATACACATATTATACTTGCTTACAATATACAATCTTTATACATTCTTTTATTATACATTCTTTTATACTACATTTTACATATTCATTTATATTACTTTTATACTCTTTATTACGTAATCTTTTTAATACTTTATACTTGTGTCTTAAACTTGTTTATTCACCAATACTTTTGTATTGACGTTTACTTTTTACATGATACAGGAAATGGATAGGTTTGCTTGAAGAAAACATAAGAGCTTGGACCTAGTTAATGACATTAATGAATAATTTAAGTCTTTTGTCGTTTTTCGGTTACTTTTCTGTAAAACATTTATTCATCTTTAATGCATTCATTTAAACCATTAAATGTGTCTATTATAACCTAATAGAGGAACACGAGTTAAGAACAATTGTAATGCCTCAGGTGTATTCCGCTTTAGCCGGGGTGTTACAAATTCCGTGGCGGAGAAGGTGTTTGATAGTTGTGCCAACAAACTTGTGAATCGATTGGCCATTGGCAATGATGATTTCCCTCCGACATTATTCAGTTTGGGTGGCCGGACTTTTGAATTTAAGGTTAGACTCCCAAATTACTTCACTCGGGACCTAGACTTCCACCATTACAGGGTTGTTGGTATGTACGAAATCCACATGCCCCGAATTATTGCATTCGTTCTCTGCGCAGGAAGAAGGTATGTGTCCTTATTGGCTACTCATATTTTAAATATGTCTAGAAATGTGTTTCCCTTACTTTGTATCCTTTTCTGTTTCCCCCATCGTAGCTCAAACAACTTGCGAATTTCTATCACGTGGATCCACTGTTTCTGGTGGATACTGGTGAGGATGCTCCTCCAAAATCGGTTTATTCTGTTGAAAGTGTTGGGTCGGTTTCCAAAGGTGGTGACGTCGCGGACATTTATGCCCCTTCAAAGAAAATGGCCTGAGCTGCAGAAAGTTAGTAATAATATGTTGAAGTCAAACATCCCGTTTTACCTGTTGAAGTTAGTAATAATATATTCGATCTAAGTTGAGATTGTCTTTACGGTCGTGATGTAGTAATTTAGAAATTGTCACCGCGCAACGCGCAAGAATACGCCTAGTTTAGCATAATTGGGGGTTCGCATTATACTAACTATGTGACATTTTGTAAAATACTTTGAAAAAATTGACATTTTATAAAATACACCACAAATTTATGCTCTTTTGGTAAGTTTCCCTTATAATTATAGTTATAATTACGGACATACTTTTACAATTATTCACTTATATTGATATTTTGTATTAGAAGATTTTAGAATAACTATATGATAAATCATAGTATAAATTGAGTGATTATGTAAGTAATTAGGATTGGCAAAATGAAAGAAGAGTCGTATGTTTTTTATTTAAGTGGAAATGGAATAAAAAAAGAATACATTTATGTATTGTAAGGGGTGTTAAATGAAAAAGTATTTGATGACATAATCAATCTCGTCTAATGGTCGAGATTATAGCAGTTAACTTATCCAAAAGGTCTTATTCCGTCATGTGACATTTAAGGTCAATCTTTTATTATATATCAAAGATTAAAGATTGTACCTTAACCTTTGGAATTAACTGTTCCAAGAAAAGAAAAAAAAAAAAAACCTAGTATCAAATATTATACCGAATACAATCGTTACAGTATCGGTTTACACAGGGGGACGGTACTATACTGGTTTGGTACCGTTACCATGATACTCTTTTTGCTAACCCCTAACTATTGGGATTCACATCTTTTATAATTTTCATTTTTTCATTTATGAAAAACTAATTTTACAAAACGTAAACCTCTTCATTAAAATTAATTACAATGATTAAAAAAATAATAAGAAGAAATCATTCACTATCACTAACAACTTCAAATTTGTCCGCTTAGATTTTCTCTTTTTTCTTCTAGGCTCGGATACAGTCTTGTGGTTCCATTTTATCTGTAGACATTGCAAGATATCGCTAATGTCGCAACTCACATTTTTCTTCAAGATCTTTTTTCTTAGCAATTCGGAGTTCTCGAATCTCTTTTGTTATTAGAATACCAATAATACATCAAGGCATGTGAATGTGGAATAAGAAACATGAATGGACAGAATGATTTGATTACAAACTCAAATCTTCAATACAAGAACAAGAATACTGAAATCATCATGTAATTAAAAACTAAAGTGTTTATATTTTATGTGAATCTAGTTTCAAAATTTATAAAAGCACAATTAAATTGTTAAAAATTACTACATCGAGATCACATATAGGCGAAAGTACCTATCGAATTGTAGTACTAGTAGCAACATAACGGAGATCAATCTCAAAGACCATTACTCTAATCCTTTACGAGAAATATCAAATTACGAACAATGGTTGTTCTTGATAAAAACAAATGCAAGTACTGTATATATAGTTGAGTTAATTACATAATTGGTCCCTGTGTTTGTTCCAATTTAACGGGTTCGGTCCCTGGGTCGAAAATCGTTCGGGTCCAGTCCCTGGGGCATATGTTTGGCTACAAAAATAGTCCATTTGTCACTTGAAATGACTAAAATACCCTTAATAAATAAATATTTCATTTTCTATTATTACCTTTTCTTTATATGTTCTTCCCCAAATGAAATGTTCTTCCCCAAATCTAATATATCCAACTCCAGGGCAAAACACAATCATCAATCATCAATCATCATCATCGGAGAAGAAAAAATTGGGTTTCAAAACAAAGAAAACCATCAATTATACCTTGTCCCTTTTCAGGTCTTAATGTGTATTAAACTCTTCCCTCATGTTTATCGTGGCGTGCAATTCGTCGCAGCTCGTCTAGTCCTCAAATTCCCTAACAAAGAAAACCATCGAACACGCAGCTCGTCTAGTCCTCAAATTCCACGGCCGTTCCACCACCGGCGGCGTGCAATTCGTCGTCGCCGGAAACATATGGCTTTGCCGGAAACGCAAGTCGTAGTCGTCGTCGCGTGCAAGTCGTCGTCGTCGGAAACTCAGCTCAGTCAACAGATGGCTTTGCAGAATTGTTAAACTATTAATTAAATCGAATCGGTGAGTTGCAGGTGTTTTTTTTAGATTGCAGAGATGTAGATTGCGGGCTTTTTTTTTGGGGTTTCAGATACTGCAGGTGTTCAAAGCCATAAGTATTTAAGATAATTATTGAATTACCAACTATTTAAGATAGTTATCACTTGAAATCGATACCCTTTGTCACTTGAATAGTCCCTTTTTTTGGGATTTCAGATATTGTAGCCAAACTATTAATTAAATCGAATAGTTATCATTGTAGCATCTAAAGTATTTAGAGTTGCAGGTGTTTGTTCTAATACACATCTGCGTTGCTATATCGAATCGAGTAATGTTATGTTAGATTGCAGGCTTTTTTTTTTTGGATTTCGATTTGGCAATAGGTTTTTTTTTTGGGTATTGTGATTTGGTATTGAAATAATTAGTTTTTTATTTTTTATTTATTTTTTAAATTATAGAAAATGAAATATTTATTTATTAAGGGTATTTTAGTCATTTCAAGTGACAAATGGACTATTTTTGTAGCCAAACATATGCCCCAGGGACTGGACCCGAACGATTTTCGACCTAGGGACTGAACCCGTTAAATTGGAACAAACACAGGGACCAATTATGTAATTAACTCTATATAGTTTTAAATTGAAGGTTTTACGAAGTTAAGCACAAAGAATAGTCATTTGCACATTATTCAAGTGTAAAAAGGCACATAATCTGTAAGATAATAGGGTTTGTATGTGATGATCTTAGATTTCTCAATATATCGTGTAAATTCACCTTTCGTATTAAGTATTTCGACCCTATCAATTGACTGGGTTGCACGAAATCCTAATCGGGATAATACAAAGAGAATTGTCAATTTGTGTTCTAGGCACAAAATCACAAATCGAAGTGATGAATTTTTCGTATGAAAAAATGAGACAGATACATTAGTTTTAGAAACCAATCATAAGGCAGTTTTGTGACAGTTACTGACGATTTTCATACAGTTATAACTGTCTGAAAACTGTCCCAAAAGTTGGGAAAACGGCGGGAAAACTAAGCTCAAACTAAGCGGGATCCCAGCAAGGGGCTCAACCCCCTTACCCCTGTTTTACTGTCGTGGTTGAGTTCATATCAGCTCAACGAGTGTGCACTCCACACTTCCCTGACTCGTATCCGAGCTGAATATAAAGTCACATCAGTCTCTAGTAAATCACATTACCTAAATGACCGTCGATGACACTAAAATCACCAACATAATCTAACAATTAACCATTGATTTCCTAATGCCAGTAACATGTAGTAACTCGGGATCACCGGTTGTTTTACCAAATGAAATTAACATGTAAGTGTATAAACCTTACGGTAAATATATACATAAATAGCCTGCTTATGTAAAAAGCTAAATAAAATTAAATCAAGCTACTCCAATTCATATATTACCGCACCTCACGGATTATATACATAAATGAGGAGCTCCTAGAACACTCGGTCATAGTAGAAATGCCCAGAAAAGTGATGATAAACTCTGTTGGAAGGGGTTTCTGTTTATAGGGCTCAAGATAGAGGTCGACAAGCAAAATAGTCAACTCGACAACACATTTACACTTTAGGGTAAACATTGAGTTGCCCTTTATAATTAAGGTCAAATCTTTTACTTCCTTATCAGAAGGTCGTTGATCCTATTACAGCCTCCTCGGTCATATTTTTTGTTTCTCGTATCTTTCTTGGCATGATTTACAAGCTTGTATCAATGGAGTTCGACAAACTGTTTCATGTGACATTTTGTTCATATCTAATTGTCTTTTCGGTTTATCTTCTATTTCACTCATTTTTCTGAATTTCACGTATTTTTTATAATATACTGGTTGGTTTGATACGAAACTTTTTGAAGCCGAAGCTTTTCAGTTTTAAAATATGGCTTTTCGATCTTGGCATTTCCCCGTGAACTTACTATATTACCTAACCAACATGTTATACATATCATCTCAAATCCTCCAAAAAAAGGTTAATTCCATCAAATCTTAATATGAAAATTATGTATGTGTACATTATTTGTTAGGTAAAGACACAATGATAGTTGAATCATGCTATAATATTAATTTGATTTATTGGTGACCAAACAAATATGGGATAGTAAAACTAAGATTAATACCACAACATAAAATTCAATTAAAGAGCGAAAACGACATTTGATTAACATTGAGAAATCAAGAAGAGAAGACATTTTTTTTGTTTTTTTCGTTAGGTTTAATATTGCAACAAACCAGGAATACAGTGGTCACATGTTACATTGATTTTTTTAATTTTATTTTTCAGAATATATTCTAAAAGGTTTGATCAAAATGTAACTTTCCCATTTAAGTTCGTTAAGTTCATGTTGATGTATGTAACAGCCTTCCTATTTTTCTTGTATTTATCATCTTCCACATTATTCCAATTCAATATAAGTTTTTTTAAGGATAATTCAACTAACATTTGATGTTTTGTTAATTAAAAGTTATCAAATATGTTAAGATAAAAAAAAAAATAAAAAAAAAAAATCTATATAAAAAATATGAGGTTATAATAATTGAGTGATAAAAAAATCTCAATATCATAAATCATGGTTTTGCTTGCTTGCTAGAAAGATTTCAGCACGTCTCAATATTCACAAGATCTTAATCATTTCTACCCTTTTTCTATTTCTATTCAAAATATAAATATAAAAAAAGTTGAATATTTTCTAAATTAAGATTTGAAATTTTACATTTAAAAAAAGCCCTCACGAGATGCGAGAGGAGCGAACGCACAAAAATTGGGACAGAGTTGATGGCAACTAGTTGATTTCTTTCGGCGGTCTCCTCTAGTTTGAGCCAAGTTTGAAAGTGGTCTCATATTAAAAGTATAATAAAAATATTATGCATTTATTTATATAATAGTGGATGTTGTATTTCTTATTAAGTTATATTATTAATGTTTTTCTTTTAAATATTCATATTATATTATTTAGACTTGATTTCTAATATTTAAAACAAAGGTTATTATTTGATATTTTATATAAACAATATTTCTCAAACAGACACGATATCTAAACAATGGGTAGACACCATATACAAAGTCCAAACAATGGTTAACAAATAAAAGAACAAAGAAAGTATATTGGTTAATAAGCATTTTAAGCACTCAAGTTCAATCCTCGGGGTCTTTTATTTTTTTAGTATTTTTCTAGAGGCTCATTTTGGAGGGTCATCCAAATTCTCGTGTCTGGTCATGCGTTAAAACACATTTGTGTATTTACTTTGAGTAATTTTTATAGAAAGAATTTGAAAAAAGAAAGAACTAATTAATTTACATACTTGCGTTATATCAATTTAATATATTCATATAGTTCTTTTGCTTTTTTTTTTATTTATTTTGAGATGTGATTTGTCTTAGATCAGAAGGAGTAATAACTTGAGTTGTGGGTGGTTGTGAGATTTTTGTGCTGACGTGACATCTACAACTCAAGTTGTGAATTTTTTTTTAATGGAGTGATAACTTGAGTTGTGGTAGGTGTGGGACTCTTGGTTTTTTTTTTCTTTTTCTTCTTTTAACATTTAAATAGAATAAATGTAACATTTTATTATTAAAATTAAAATTACAAATACAAAAATTAAAATAAAGAGTAAATTGCAATTTTTGTACCTTATGACTAACCAATTTGCCGATTTCGTCCTTAAACTTTTTTTGTCGCAATTTCTGTCCATAACTTATTATTTTTTATTTTTTTGTCCATCCGTCTATTCTACGTTAGTTTTCTCTGTTAAATTCCAAGTAAACTAACGCTCGACTTTTTTTAAGTTTACATATAATTTAAAGAAATAAAAAAGAAAGGCTTCAAAACGAATCATCTTCAGTACACATCATCCAACCAAATAGTTGGTGTGGAGATCTAACACCGACCCATGAAGCACATCATCCCCATTGACTTCAATGGACAATCAATTATAACAATTTACTACCCATTTTACCAATCTTAACGAGTCGATCATAAAATCAATATCCATTTCTAACAACAATGAACAATGTATATAAACAAAATTCCTCATTTTCCTCCGATTTTTCAGGAAAACAAGATTTCCCACATATAATCTTCGAGGTAATCCATCCCCCTTTTTTTTCTATCTGTAATTTTGTAAATATATCGATATATATATATATATATATATATATATATATATATATATATATATATATATATATATATATATATATATATATATATATATATATATATATATATATATATATATATATATAATATGTAAAGTTTAATTTAATGTGTGATTTGATTTGATTGATTAAATTAGGGTTTGTTTAACGGGATCTTGAAAGAACTCAAGGATCTTCAAACAAATCCACCCACCTCAAGTAGTGCAGGTGTATAAAAAAGGTTTATTGACTGGCCCTCTCAAACCGTGTCACTTTTTGTGACCGACTGCCCCATCCTGCACGAACTCTTGGTCCCGTTAAAACCCCCTGCTGAGAGAGCCACGAGTATCGGTAGAAAATCTTCCTGGGAGGTCACTCACCCAGTACTAGGTTTCGAACCCGTGACCTCCTACACAAAGGTGAGGTATATATATATATATATATATATATATATATATATATATATATATATATATATATATATATATATATATATATATATATATATATATATATATATAGAGGTGGGTTCATTTAGGAACCATCAATTATTTAGGAACCATTAGGAACCATTTTTAGGCAAGGTGGCAATTTTGTAATTAAGTCAAATCCCCAAATTGGAAATCAATTAAAACCCACTTTAAAATACTAATTAACTTTAAATTAACATATCTAGAGTATAACTAGGTTTTAGGAAAAACTAA
Organism: Senecio squalidus; assembly: GCA_910822075.1. Taxonomy (NCBI): domain Eukaryota; kingdom Viridiplantae; phylum Streptophyta; class Magnoliopsida; order Asterales; family Asteraceae; genus Senecio; species Senecio squalidus. Next base: position 16,377,365 of record CAJVGC010000065.1, on the reverse strand, counting down.
ATACACCATTAAAACAAGCATTTAATTATCTTTCCAACGAGCACCCACTTGATATACTTTTGACGACTTTTTTTTTTTTTTTTTTTTAGTGAGTTTCGGTATATACACTAGTGTATATACTAAATATTCACCAGTGTATATACTAATTCACCAAAAACACATCTAAACCATATACACTATACACTAGTGTATACACTATATTCACTAATGTATACGAATCTTTATATTAATTTCCTTTTAATTGTGAATACGCAATATACAAAAGTGAATATACAATATATATATACACAAGTGAATATACAATATACACCAGTGAATACGCAATATACGCAAGTGAATATACAATATACACCAGTGAATACCATGTATTCAATAGAGAATACATCTTATACATTAGTGAATATAGTGTATACACTAGTGTATATTGTATAAATACACTAGTGTATAACTATACATTAGTGAATATAGTGTATACACTAGTGTATAAATACACTACTGTAGTGTATAAATACACTAGTGTATAACTATACATTAGTGAATATAGTGTATACACTAGTGTATAGTATATATGGTTCAGATGTGTTTTTTGTGAATTAATATATACACTGGTGAATATTTAGTATATACACTAGTGTATATACCGAAACTCACTGTAAAAAAAAAAAAAAAAAAAGTCGTCAAAAGTATATCAAGTGGGTGCTCGTTGGAAAGATAATTAAATGCTTGTTCTAATGGTGTATTTAGTTTTTCCTAAAACCTAGTTATACTCTAGATATGTTAATTTAAAGTTAATTAGGATTTTAAAGTGGTTTTAATTGATTTCCAATTTGGCTCTCAATTTTGACTTAATTACAAAATTGCCACCTTGAGTTTAATTACAAAATTGCCACATTGGTTCCTAATGGTTCCTAAATAATTACATGGTTCTTAAATGAAACCAACTCTATATATATATATATATATATATATATATATATATATATATATATATATATATATATATATATATATATATATATATATATATATATATATATATATATATATATATATATGATCATCGAATAAGCCCTAATAATTAAGAAGAAGTAGGTAAATATGTAATTGAAATTGAGAATGAGGTTTACATGGATTAAGGATATAAAGTTGTAAACTCTGTTTCACTCTCGAGAATATATATGTACATATATATGAAAATACATACATAGTCGTGTATGTATATATAATATCATTTCCATATCAATCTTGGTTTTTAGATTTTGATGTATTTTTTATTTTTTTTTATATATTTATATTTATATTTTACATGGAAAATAAACAAAAAGTTTTATTTTGGTTATTTCCGTTAGTTTGGTTGGGATTTAACAGAGAAATCAAACGTAAAATAGACGGAGGGACAAAATAAATAAATAAAAGAACAAGTTATGGACAAAAATTGCGAGAAAAAAAAGTTTAAGGTCGAAATCGACGAATTGGCTAGTAATGAGGGACAAAAATTGCAATTTACTCTAAAATAAAATACAAACACATAAAATAAAAATGAAATTATAATACAATAATTAAAAAAAAAATCAAATTCATAGAATAGAAATAGCTAACATTCTCGATACTCTTCCGTAAGTGTCGAAATGTACCCCACGAGATCCTCATGGAGTCTTCCGTGCGTACTCTTGTCTCTAATCTCTTTATTAATCCGAATATGTTCAATCACTCTGTCGTTATAAGTTCAGGTAACACCTCTAACCGGAGGAGCATACCATTCATGTGCATCACAAATCAACTTTCTGTTGTCTTCAACAATCATATTATGCAATATGATGCAGCCGTACATAACTCTTCTCATCTTGTTCATCTTGTAAAATCTCGCTGCATGCTTTATAATCCCCCCACGCCCTTGAAGAACACCGAATGCCCCTTTGATATCCTTTCTCGCACTCTCTTTAAAACGTTTGAATTTTTGACGCGGTTCGTCCGGTGGGTACGAAAAAGCTTTAACAAGTGTAGCCCACTCCAGATATATACCGTCTGCAAGGTAATTTCCTTTATTGTACTCGTGGGCGTTGACGGTGAATCTGCAATCCGGAGATGAGCCGTTGAGCATATCATGAAACAACGACGATTGTTTAAGCACGTTGATATCGTTGTTCGACCCCGCGACACCGAAGTAAGCACGCCATATCCAAAGATCGTACGACACAACGGCGTCCAGCATAACCATTGGATAACCATGGTCACCTCGTGTGTATTGCCCTTTGTATGCATTTGGACATTGATCCCAACGCCAATGCATACAGTCGATGCTACCAACCATACCCTTAAACCGGTGAACCTCATCGTGTTTTTGATATAAACGATTAACGTCATCTTGTGTTGGGGCTTAGATAAACGTTTGTATAAAGAAGGATTACACATTTTAAAAAATTATCTTGGGATTCAGTGATGTTCGTTCTGACATTTGTAAATATTCATCAAAAGCGTCCGGAGTAATCCCATACGTCATCATACGCATAGCGGATGTGCATTTATGTAAACAACTAAAGCCCATTTTACCCGTACAAGCGGGTCGTTGTTTGAAATAGTTAAAATAGTAAACAAATCGTATGCTTGTTTATATCATCATCAAAATAAGATTTAATTAACGTTTGAATACTAATGTCAGATTTCATCACCTTGAATTTGATTACCGGACACTAACATTTAATCGTAATAGTAGCATGACAAATGAATTTTAGTGGTTAGGGTAGTTTGGTTTTTCTTGTGGGGGGTGGGGTGGGGTGGGTGTGTGTCCGTAGGACTAGTATTATTATGGTGTAGATATCAAAATGTTGGGGTGGGTGTGTGTCCGTAGGACTAGTATTATTATGGTGTAGATATCAAAATGTTATACAAAATTACAAATCAACTCCTATTTTTATTACTGGTGTACAATCGTTATATAACCACTTTTGTCAAGATTAGTTGTTAAATAAAAGGTTAATATATAAATAAACTATTGTACTTTTTGAAATATTTAATTTTATTATTATATTTTTTTTTTCAATTGTATTACTATACTTTGATAAATGTTCAATTGTGTTACTGAACTTTATAAAAATTTTCAATTTTGTTACTATATTGTTCAATTGGATTACTATTTTATCATAAAGGTTCGATTATATTACTAAACTTTGTGAAAATGTTCAATTATGTTACTCTCAAAGCTGGTTACAAGGTGTTAGTCGTTTTGTATTGTCCATGTTATACATTAATCTTCGATAATGCTATAAATAAGTTACTTTACTTTCCCAACATGTTCAATATTTCGATGATGCTACTAACTTTTGAGAAAATTTTCGATTACGTTATCGAACTTTGAACTAGTAAAGTAACATAATCGAATGTTCTTTCAAAGTTTATAAGCATTTTCTCAAAGTAAAGAACCTTATTTATATGTTAGAACTTATATGTAGAATTATCGAACATTAATTTATATCATAGATAATGCAAACTGTCTAACACTCGATAATCGGTTTTGAGAGTGACATAATTGAACCTTTGCGTAAAGTTTAGTAATATAAGCGAACATTTTCTGAAAATAAAATAATATAATTGAACAAAAATAAAATATAATATCAAAATTGAACAGTTTTGCAAAGTTAGATAACATAGTCAAGCATTTCAATTCATGAAAATGATCATCCTAAAAATGCATATTTCACAAATGATCTTCTGATTCGCGTTGTCAGAGAGTTGTTGTCGCAAGAATTGATAATGAAATAATTTATCAAACCAGCCAATTTGGCTTCCCCATGTGTCATGTGTTTGACCTAAAGTGAAATTAATTCCACCATTTCCTTCTAATTCGTCTTCACCGTATGTATTTCAGGACGGTAAATTAGTGGTAGAAAACTCCTGAAGGGTGGCAATGTCAAGTCTCTTCGAAACCAACCATTTTTTCCGATCGAATCTTTATCGTAGTTGACGACCGCAATACCATTTAAATGACAAAGTCGCGATGACCCGGTGAAAATCGCGATGACGTGGTGACAATCGCGACGACGTGGCTGAGTTTATGTGGTTCATTGTTCATTTTCCTTAGTCGCGACGACAATAATAGGTGTTACTTTTTCGTGAATCAGGTGAGCAAAATGGTAACTTGCACGTGTCAGGTGAGCAAACCGGTGATTTCCTCTTTCTTAAAGCATAGGCAATTATGCCATAAAAAAAAAAAAGTAGAGTAACAAAATTGAATTTTTTTAAAAATATAGTATTTTTTTATATAATTAACCCTTAAATAAACTTTTGTATCTTTTTCAAAAAAAATATATAATATTATAGTCAACTTGCTAAAACTATTTTAATTTGCTATTTACATAATAAAATTTAATATATATATATATATATATATATATATATATATATATATATATATATATATATATATATATATATATATATATATATATATGTATTGGTCTTCTTAGAATTACAATACATAACATTATGTGTTAAAATAAACAATTACAACCAATGGAAATTAGCCCAACTAATGATGAGTTAAAATATGGAATAGAAATATACCAATTGGAAAGCCTATTTGTTAAATAGAGGATTCATAACAAACTTAAAAAATATTAAAAAAATAAGGTTATAGAAGGTCAAGCCTTGACACATAGTTTGTGTTTCTTGTGCTTTTCAGATTTTCTTTCATAGGATATGTTTATTAATTAAATAAAATACATGTAATCTTAATTATTAAATATAAGGTAAAATTGGCCATTATAGAGAAACTCTTGAAATTTTATCAAAGGCAAACAAAAGCAAAGATCCAAATATATATATATATATATATATGGGGGGGAAAATAACATAACCTTTTTAAGAAAAACCATAATAAAGAACCATGTTTAATAAACTTTTTTTTTTGTACTTGTTAATAATTCAATCTAAGCAGGTAAAATATCTTCACAAAAAAGTAGGTGAATCAAACAAATCCTGTTTTATTTGATCTTGAGGTAAAGGATGGAAATTTGTGAACGCAACGTAAGAAATCATTTTAAAATTCTTATTGAATTAGGTTGGATGGGTAGAAGCACTAAATTAATAAGCTTTGACTATATATTAGGTAATCGTGATAAACTATTGTATAGTCGTAAGTTTGAACTTTGTTTTCTTTTGTCTTCTTTTTTATGACTCATCCTTTCGTTTTTTTCGACAATAAAAAATATTTCGTGTTTGTAAATTTTTAAATACCATGCTTATGTAATATTGAATATTAGCACGAAATATGTGCGATGTTCCGGTGTGATAAAACTTATCAACGATAAATCATAGTATTAAAGTACATTATCTTGTTTCGGACACAAGATTAAAATATAGAAAATCACTTTAATTTAAATTTCATTTAAATATTTGTAGAAAAAAATATAAATTAATATATTTTGAAAGTTTAATAAATTTTATAGAATACGAGTTAACAAATTGATGAGTTGAGAAAAACAAATAATGTAAATATAGAAATTTCATTCTTAATTTTTAAACATTAAGAAAAAGACTCTAAATACTTTATAGTATCTTAAAATTTAAGAAATTCCCATCAATGAATGTCTAATATTTGTTTGGTCTCACTTTTAGCCCTTAAAATAATTTTTGATGAAACAATTACTTAAAACTAATTTATTTGATCGATTGTGGAAATATTTTGCACTCATGAGTTTTCAGTCAAAAGAAGAAAACAAAACCTTATATCAAATAGATCGTAGATTTAGTTTGTAGGTTAGTGGAAAAAGAAAAATGTGGATGAAACTAAGTTATATTGTTTGTCTTAAAATTATATTTACAAAGAAAAACGATCAAAATAATATAAATATAAATTAACTAATTAAGTATTCGTTTTATTACATTATTTATTATGTTAATGCATTAAAATATCGATAAATTTTATAATGTAAAAAGTTAAAGTTCTAGAACAAACATAAATCAATATATGAACATATCATAAAAGTTGGTCTGCCAAAAAGCTTACTACACTAATTTCCTTCACTAGGGGTTTTGAACTTTTTCTTCTTTTCATCTTTTTTTTTTCTGATTATTATATATACACATTTTCAGTCTATGTCATGAACACCATTGTTTAACTATAAATTATGTTAGAGATTTAGAGAATATGTTTTTCTTGGTTACATATAATGTTATACTTATTCCATTACATTATCAATGTTTAGTTCCTTAATCATAAATAACTTTTTAGAAAAAATTTTGCGCGCTATGGTCAAAATCCCTTAGAAGATAATTATACTTGTTACATCTTAAATGCTAACATAACGATTCATCAAAATCGATCAATCAATCAATCAATTCAATACTCTACACGTAACAAGTACATATAGCAATTCCTAAACAATATATTACTTTCTAAAAGTTTAATATTACACACCCTTTATGAACTTATACGATTCTAATGGTTAATATGATTTTAGTAAATGATTTTCTCTAAATGCAAATGATCTCCAGCCCAGTTGGTAGTGATGCACCGGGTTTTATACCCATGTGGGCTGAGGTCGTGGGTTCGACCCCTGTGGTCGTCGCAAAAAAAGCGTAATTTGACTCACACCTCTTATGGCACACATGGTGAATTTTTCCCTGAAAATCCCCGTAGGGGGCTGGGTTTGCCCGCTAAGCGGAGCTCGAACCTGGGGTACTCGTTGAAATATTACGAGTAGGCCCCGATATAAAATCATTTGCCGTTTCCAAAAAAAAAAAAATTGATTTTCTCTAAATGGGCTCTCAAAAAATATTTTTTGATTATTAGATTATTTAGTTCAATAAAATGAACCTTTTATCGACTTATATCATTCTCATTTAAAATATAATTTCATTTAATTACTAGTAATTTTATTATGTTTCATTTTCATTTAAATACCATTAAATTTACTCATAATAAAAGTTTTTAAAAACTAACTACACGTACTTAATCGTTCACTTAGACAAATAAGCACACACATACACATTCTAAATATGATGATTATGTGGAAAATAAATATGACAACAATTGAACAAATTAAATACGGATAAAATACAGTTTTGGGTCACTAACTTGAAAATGTATTCAATAGTTTGGGCCCAAGAGGGTCAATATCTACAACTAGTACTTTATTCTAAACCATAGTTTCTTTTTAAAATCAAGCTTCATTTAAAGAAATTCAACCACAGCCCTAAGCCGATTTCGTGTTCCCAGTCAAAAATCTATCGTCCCGGCCGTTAGATTGGAGTAAATAGTGCATTGAGGTAGTTCATTTGGAGTAAATAGTAAAATGGTATCGAAAGTAATTAGAATTGAATGGTTGTCTTTCATTGATGCATACATGAAAATATATATACAATATATGGATATCAAAGTGGGCTAAGCACTAGCACTATACATGGGCTAATACAAATAAAGTCCGTATAAGCTAATATAATATAATATGCCCCAGCAGTTTGAGCGGGTGTAGAACGCACACTCAAACTGGACCGAAAATCTAGAAACAATGGAGATGGAAGCCCTTCGTAAATATATCAGTGTACTGATAGCGTGATGGAACATGGAGAACACGAACATGGCCAACAACCACTTTGTCACGAACAAAGTGAATATCAATCTCAATGTGTTTGGTGCGCTGATGATGAACTGGATTAGCAGACATATAAACGGCACTTACATTATCACAAAAAACAACGGTAGCAGTAGAAAGAGGATTGTGTAGCTCACGAAGTAGATTACTTAACCAGGATGTTTCAGCAACTGCATTAGCAACCCCACGATATTCGGCCTCAGCACTAGAACGAGACACAGTGTGTTGTCGTTTAGTTGACCAAGAGAGAAGATTAGCCCCAAGAAAAACACAATATCAAGAGGTGGAACGTCGAGAATCTGGACATCCACCCCAATCAGCATCAGAATAAGCCGTCAACTGAGTGGTCGACGAAGCATATAAGTGTAAACCAAGAGATAAAGATCCACGAATGTAGCGTAAGATGCGCTTCAAGGCATGTAGATGAGGCTCACGTGGATCATGCATATAAAGACAAATCTGTTGAACAGCATAGAATATATCTGGACGGGTGAAGGTGAGATATTGTAATGCCCCCGCAAAACTACGGTAGGGGCTTGGATCAGAGGCAGGAGGACCACTCGAACCAAGCTTGGCATTAGTATCAATGGGAGTTTTGCAAGGGTTACAATTCAACATATGTGCTCGTTCCAGAATATCTGTGGCATATTTTTGTTGAGACAAGAACATACTCTTTTCGGTACGAGTGACCGAGATGCCCAAGAAGTAACTTAAGGACCCCAAATCTTTCATGGAAAACTCACTGCTAAGTAAATTGATGATACGCTGTAAAAATGAAGTAGAAGAAGCTGTTAGAATGATATCGTCCACGTAGAGTAACAAATGTGCCGTATCTGTACCACGCGTAAATATAAAAAGTGATGTGTCAGTCTTGCTGTCCGTGAAGCCAAGAAGGAGAACATAAGAGGCAAAGCGCTAAAACCATACACGTGGGGCCTGTTTAAGGCCGTAAAGAGAACGCTGCAAAAGACAAACATAATCAGGGTGAGCTTTGTCAATAAAGCTAGGGGGTTGTTGCATAAAGACCGTTTCCTCAAGATGACCATGTAAAAAGGCGTTTTTAACATCCAGTTGATGAATTGGCCAAGATCGAGAAATAGCCAGACTAAGAACTGTGCGAATAGTGGCTGGTTTGACGACCGGGCTGAATGTTTCCTCACAATCGACCCCCTGTTGCTGACTACGACCATCGGCTACAAGACGAGCTTTATAGCGATTTAGAGAGCTATCTGCATTAAATTTATGTCTAAACAACCACATAGAAGAAAAAACATTAGCATTCACCGGACGGGGAACAAGGGACCAAGTATTATTTCTAATAAGTGCATTATATTCATCTATCATTGATTTATGCCAAAAAAGGTCTTTGAGGGCGGTGAGGTAAGAGCGTGGTAAAGGCGAAAGGGTGGTGGTATGGAGATTGAGGCGTTGAACGGGTTTGGATATACCATGACGGGACCTAGTAGTCATGGAGTGACTCGGGGTAGGCTGATTAACAACATGTGGGGTGTCGGGACCGGGTGGTGGATTTTTTTGAGCGGGTGACAGATTATTTGGAGCGGATGGGGGAGGATGAGATAGAGCAGGTTGCGGGTTGGATGGGGCAGCGGGTGGATCGGGTGGAGCAGCAAGATCGGGTGGAGCAGCAGGATCGGATGGGTGGGCGGTGCAGGTGGATCGGGTTGATGGGTGGGCAAACTGTTTGAGGTTTGGGCCTGAGGTGTTGGAGCGGATTGGGCCTGGGCAGGTGGTTGGGCTTGGGTTGTTTTGTGTGGAGTAGTGGTAAAATAGTTGGCAGAGGGTCATCGAGAAAGTGATAGGTAGATGGGGAATTATTTGGTGTATTTGGTGTGGTGGGAAAAGGAAAAGAATTTTCATCGAAAATGACATGTCGGGAAATTATAATGCATTTTGTTTTTAAATCAAGACACCTGTAGCCGCAATGACTACAGGGATAACCAAGGAATATGCATGGTGCGGAGCGAGGTTCGAGTTTGTGTTTTGGAACGAGATACGGGTAGCATAAGCAACCAAAAACTTTTAACAAATTGTAAGACGACGATTTTTGAAATAGTTTTTGGAACGGGATTTGGTTGTCGGTGGAAGTGGACGGTAAAATATTGAGTAAGTGAACCACCATGTTTAAAGCTTCCGCCCAATAAATTGGGGGAAGTTTGGCTTGAAAGAGTAATGTGCGGATCAAGTTATTGATCGTTCTAATCATACGTTCCGACTTTCCGTTTTGTTGGGAGGTTTTGGGACACGAAAACCGAAAGAGAATGCCATGATTGGTAAAAAAAAATGAATGCATTTCCTTGTTGTCAAATTCACCCCCATGATCACATTGAAAGGATTTAATTTCAGTGTTAAATTGCGTTTTAACATAAGTACGAAATTGCAGAAATTTAGTAAATGCTTCACACTTTCTACGTAAAAGAAAAACCCATAAAAATTTGTAAAATGAACTAAAAACAAAACATAGTATTTTATTCCAATGACACTCAGTATAGGAAAAGTCCAAATATCCGAGTGTATAATTTCAAATGTAGACTCGACAAAAGACAAAGAGCTAATAAGCGGAAGTTTTACTTGTTTACCAAGTTGACAAGCATCACACGAATGATGTGTTTTGCTACTATTATTGACTGAAATAAAACCATGCGAATTAAGAATACGAAGATCATCTTCACGTGGGTGACCTAGCCGGCGGTGCCACGTATCTTGATTTAAAGACAAAAAAGCAAAGGTAGGGGATGCAAGGTTGGTGAGCGGGTACAAGTCTCCATCACTATCACATCGGAGCATTATGTTTTGGGTTTGAGGTTCCTTCACAGAAAAGCCAAGTTTGTCAAATTCAACGGACAAAACATTATCTCTAGTAAATTTACGAACTGAAATAAGGTTTTTAATAATTTGAGGCGTGACAAGGACATTTTGAAGGTATAATGGTCGGGAAAGTTTAGGTAAAACGGTTTTGCCCGAGTTGGTGACGGGTATGGAATTTCCGTCACCAACAACAATAGATGGTATATTACAATTATTAAAAACTTTACTCAATGTACCTGAATCCGCGATGAGATGCGAGGTGGCCCCGGTGTCCATGTACCATGCCTGATTACTAGGTTCCTTGAACGTCATATTGCTAAACGCATGAGGGAGAGCAGTGGCTTGATCAAAGGGGGTACCTGCCTGAGTGTGAAGAGTCGAACCCGGGTACCCGTGAAACTGTCCAGGGAAACCAGAACTTGTACTCGGGTTATGGGCCTGATTAGGCGGTGGCGGGGCTGAAGGTGCACCAAATCCTGGAGGCGGTGGGGGGGAGATTACCGGGGTACTTTCCCGGAGCAGTGGCAGGTAGCGGGAAATAGGGAGACGGGTAGAAATATTGCATAGGTTGGGAGTGAGGCCACGGAACAGTGGGCATGTGACCGGGTAAAGCTTGCGGACCAGGTGAAAAACGCTTACGGACCAGGTGATGCCGTGGACCTGTGATCACGGTTGTTGGAGGGGTTGGGAGTATATGGTCGTTGGTTATTGGTGAGGCGTCTCGTGGCCGGGTTATGAGTATTATTTTCATGAATAAACTTGCAAGTTGCACCTTATTGACAAAGTCCCCTCATAAATTTGCGACAAATATTGGGTCCAAAATTCCTAGTACCGTTATTATTAGTGTTACCTCGAGCATAGAGTATTGTGGGAGATGACGATGTGTCCGCTACTTGTGCATGAGTTTTGCTGAAACTGCTTTCCTCCAAAAGTAGCATAGTAGCATTTTTGAGGGATGGAAGTGACTGGTGATGTCGAATAAGGGTGATTACCCCAACAAACCTTTCCGGTAGACCGTTGATCATATGCATAACAAGATGTTTTTCGTCAATTGGTTGTTCTATATTTTCAAGCATGTCGAAAATGGTTTTGAGCTTGTTGCAATATTCGTTAATTGAAAGATCACCTAGTTTTATGGTACGAAGATCGTCATGAAGTTGTATCGCCCGCGCATCTATGTTGCTATGAAAGGAATCATCCAATGCCTTCCATAGTTGTCAAGCTCTTTCCCCTTTCTTCATGACCATTTGAAGAATTGATTTGTTGATGGTTTGTAGATCCACATCTTGATAAGGTTATCGCGTTTCCGCCATCCTTTGTCCCCTAGTCCTTTAGGAAGGACGGTGCCATCAAGATATCCCTCTACTTCCCACGTACTGCAATGCATTTCAAACATAATTTTCCATTGACTAAAATTATGTTCTTCCATATCAAGAGTTATCGGAATAAAGGCTCTAATGTTGGTGATGCCAAAGATTTTATCATCTTCGGATCCGCTACCTTCATCACCAGGCATGCTAAATTAATTTGCTTGAATGAAGATGCTAAAAAAAAAAATTACAGAGGCGAATTAGGGTTTAGGGATTTAGTCGACAGTGGGAAAGAGGGTTTCGAAAAGAAAAGAAAAAAAAAGGAAGTTTGTTAGAGGATTTTTTAGGAAAGCTTTTTATGGCTCCAATACCATAAAACGGTATTGAAAGTAATTAGAATTGAATGGTTGCCTTTCATTGATGCATATATAGGTGCAACAAATCGGTTTTAATCGGTTTTCGGTTAAAAAAAACCAGTTAAAAAAAACCGGTTTTTTTGAAATCGGTTTTTTTCGGTTAAAAATGTTCGGAATCGGTTTTTTCGGTTTTAAACCTGTTTTTTTATCGGTTTTTTTTTTGGTTTTTTTCGGATTCTAAATTGGAAAAAATATAAAATATAAACCTAACTTTTATTTCAATTTTAAATAATACAATTACAACTAAAAATATAAAACACAAACATAAGTTTTATTACACTTTTGATACAATCGATCGTGTAGTAACGTATATCGAGCTTCGGCATTGCCATCACCCGAATACACTTAACTAGTCTTCATCTTCTTCTTCTTCATCTTCATCTTCTTCCTCTTCTACTTCAAAATCTTCAAATTCACCTTCATCTACTTCGGTAGTTGTAGGTGAAATCCCCATTTCGATTTCTTCTAGTTCGATAACTTCTTCAACGTCTTCTAATAGTGGGCCTTCCAACGTTGTCACATTTTGTATCATTTCGACTCCGTCCAAGTAATCTTTCAAGCATACACAAACTTCCACGGCTTGAGGGGTTAGTCTTGACCTTCTTCCGATATTATTCTACCGCTAACGGAAAAGGCCGATTCGGAAGCTACCGTCGTAGCTTGGACGGATAATAAATCTCGAGCCATAGCGGCTAAAATGGGAAATTGTATTTCTCTTTCTTTCCACCAAGCCAAAATGTCAAAACTTTGAAACCCATCAATACCGAGAGTGACAAAGAAATTTGTAGCCTTATATTGTCCCAATTCGCTTGTTGGAGCGGATGTTCTTTGACGTTTTATAGAGTCTTGGAGTAAAACATTATAAAGGTTTATATTTAAGTTTTGATTACTAGTTTGACTCGAAGCTGTTCCCGCCCACATTGTGTTAACAATTGGGACACTTTGTTAACCATATTTATCGCAATATATACCAAATAATGCATCAAAATAATTTTCAAATCTATTTTGTTCTTCTTTAATATATAACGGGTTTTGGTCAAGGTGTAAGCCTAAATTTTCCAAAATTTATTGCATTAAACTTTGTACCCGGCCAACATTTAAACAAGGATTTAGTGCTGCGGAAGAAGTAAAAATCAATGGTAAGGATTTGTAATATTTTATAAATTTCTTTTTTATAACTCTAACCACTTTTCTAAACATTCGATGTTGGGACATTTCAAATTATTTTAATTTTTCGGTCATTATAAAAATTTGGTTTAGAACTAAAGGGCTAGTTGGGTAATATACACCCGATAATGTAGTCGTAGCCTCTTTAAAAACTAATAAAACCGAAGTTAATTCTTTTAGTCGATCCCATTCATAAGGCATAATAGCTACGGACTTATTTTTTGTAACTAAAATGTCATTGAAAGCATCTAAAGTATCACGTTGTCGTAATATATTTTCAAACATAGTATGGGTAGAATTCCACCTAGTATTATTATCATAGCAAGGTCCTAGGGGAGGTTCTCCACATTTTTTTCGAAAACGTTTATAATTAGCTTGTCGTTCGTTACTCGAACTATATATAGTTACTAATAATTTCCTAAATTTTTGACGTAAACCATCACATATTAATAATGCACTTTGCACGGACAAATTTATAACATGAGCAACACAACGAGAATGAAAAAAAACACCATTTAAAAGTGGTTTTATACGTAATTTTAGTAAATTCATCGCTTTAGTATTATTTGACGCATTATCTAGTGAAATTGTAAAAACTTTATCGTCTAAACTATATTCAACTAGTGTATCATTTAATATTTTTAGAAAATTACATCCCGTATGTGGATAACCAAACAATTTAAAAGCAATTGTACGTTTCATCAATAACCAAGATTTAAGATTTTGGTCATCGTGAAACCAATGGGTCGTAACGGCTAAATATGAATTTGCCGTACCAGGTGGTGCGGTCCAAACATCACAAGTAATATTTACCCCATATATATATATATATATATATATATATATATATATATATTTTCGAAAACCCTCAATTATTTCATTTTTAGATTTTTCCCAATATTTAAACGCATCGTTTCTAAGGGTAGTACGACTTACTTGTTTGTATCCCGGTTGTAGCCGTTGTTTGATAATTTTCGTAAGTCGTTGGTTGTCGAAGTGGTTGAATGGAAGCCCCTCTTGAATGACAAACTTCATAAATGCTTCTCGAATCGCATCATTATCGTATATAAATACGTTCCCATCCGCACCAAGTTCCGATTATGATGCTTCTTAACTAATCGCTTTACAAGCCCCGTTTTTGTGAGTTCTTAGTGTTGTGTTTGAATTAGAGCCTAAAAACTTCCCACACTTCTTGCAACGTGCTCTTTCCATCCCGTCTTTCATCATGCACAAATCGAAATGAGCCAAAATTTCCTTGTTACGAGTAGTTTGTATAATTTGCGATATATCTTCATTAGTGTAAACTTTGATGTTTCGAACATTGTTACTAGCGGAAGCGGAAGCGGAAGCTTGTTATGATTGTGAGTTTTCCATTTTGAGAGAAGAATAGTTGAGTTTTTGTGTTTTCGGAAGAAAAAAAAGTATATAAAGCGTTTTTTTGAGTTTTTGGTGATTTATAGAGAAGAATACTTGAGATTTTTGTGTGATTTCAACATAAACTCGTAGAAGTATATATAGGCAACTTAGAGATGCCAAAAAACTCAAAAAAGTGAAGAAAAAAAAACCCTCCTAACGGTCACTAACGGTAACCTCTAACGACTAGTAACTTTTTCTAACGGATCTATGGAAAAAACCAATTTTAACCGGTTTAAAAAACGGAAAAAACCCGATTTCCACTACAATATTTAACCGGTGTAAACCGGTTCGATTTCTACTACCCGGTTTCGGTTATTTCAAAACCGGTTTTTCAAAAAACCGGTTTCGGTTTCGCTTCCGGGTCGGAGAAAAACCGGTTCTCAGGTTGCACCTCTAGATGCATACACGAAAATATATATACAGTACATGGATATCAAAGTGGACACATGGGCTAATATAAGTAAAGTCTGATAAGCTAATATAATCTAATAAATAGTGCTTTGAGGTAAGTATAGTAGTTGTATTGCTATCCGATCTTGTGATATTCATCTTATTAAAACAAAAAGGATTTTTATCTTTGCAATCTTAAATAGTACTATCAAATTAAAATTTTGGTTTTTTTATCTGGTTCTAGTAAAATCAATGTAGTTAAGTTTTTAGATTTTGAAATTTATATTTTGTTTTAAGTTCACATATGATATTGGTTTACAAGTTTCAATATTTGTCAAAAAAAAAATATATATATTAGTCCCAATTATTTCTCGTTTATGTGTTTAGATAAGGGTGAAATTCCATAAAGAAATACAATAAAAAGAATGGAAGTGATTTGTTCACAACAACATTAGCTATACACAACATATTTTATATGGTCGGACTAATTTACCCTTACTTTAATTTTTACATTTAACCCTTTATATATTGTGTAAAATTTATTTAAAATTCACACCTTTTTAAGTTATCATTACAATCATATCCCTTACATTCTTAAAACAAATTATGATATAAGAGTGACCATAAATGAATAATAAACATCAAAATTGTTGAAGAGTTTTTCCAGTGTATGCTTTAATCGGGTTGCAACCGGTTACAAAAACCGGTTTATACCATCTAGCCGTTAGAAAATTCATATGACTGTTAATATGGCCGTTGGAGAGGCTTTTTGTCAGTTCATTTGCATTTTTTTTTACCATTTTGCCATTCCAAATTTACTATAAGTATGTAGGTAAAGTCCCGCTGCACTTTTGTAACAGTTACACTACTTAACAACAGTTACGCCAGCGTAGCTATCAGTTACGCTTTTTTTTTTTTATTAAATATTCCAAACCGGTTTTTAACCGGTTTTTGGAAACGAACCGGTTTGGACCCGGTATGAAGGTCGTGTGAAGACAGATTCAGCCCACGATTGTAAATATAACACTTCAATCATTTTATCGTCTTTAAAATTTATTGAATTCTTTTATTACTTGTGTCTCCATAAGTGAAAAATCGATGTTGTACGAGATGATTTTGAGACAAAGAGAAGGTCGTGTGAAGACAGATTCAGCCTACGATTGTATGAAAATTTTAATATAAGTGAGTAGTTGGCTTGGAGAAGGAATAGAAATGAATATTAGGGTAAAATATTGATAAAATTGTGGTGCTTTGTGAAAAACGTAAGATTAGGGGGTCAAATAATAACATATTGATAAAAGTTGTCTAAGGATAAAAATATTTTGAGGGCAAAAAAGTCAAATAACATAATATTGTTGTAAATGGCAAATTATTGTTGTGAACAAATCACTTTCCTAAAAAGAACTATTAAAGGTTCTGAATCAATTTATTTCTAAATTAAGGTATCAACCCTATATTTAAAATTCCATCGGTCCAATTTGTTATTAAATTGTTGATAGTTTTGATTAATTCTATATCTATGGTTTTTGGAAGTTAACCATCAAAATTTAACTTTTATTATGCACCATCAGATCTATTGACTTTTGATCCTAACCGTTTTAATTGCCTATTTTTAAGCCATTGGATCAGGTGGTTATAATTCTCATCCATTGAGATCAAAAGCGGTTATCAAACATTTGTGAGAAAAAAATGATATTTTTGTAAGTTAGTGGCCCAATATTGGTTGTCCTATTTAACTTATTGAAAATACATATATGCATATTTATATGCCATAATTCTATTTTTCAATAGACCATGCATGTTACTAATTTAGTCAACAATTAAATGTTACCATAAAGATAAACGAGCTTTAAAAATCAATATATTCAACCATTTTCTTAGTTTACTATATAATGGTAATAATGTCTTTTATTTTTTAATGATGAATTCCATTAATTGTTTAGTTGTCTGTTTAATATAACTAAAATATGAGTTTTAATAATGAAAATTCTTAATTAGTTGGTTAAAAGTTTAAAATGTAAGTTACTCTGTATATTATTATATTATCAATAAACACAGAATGTATTTGTGAAATAATTATATAAATTAAGAGAATTAGTTTTTAATATATTTTTAACATCTAACTTACCAAAAAAAATTTGTACACAAATTTTAAATTAGTAAAACAAAATGTTAAAATACTAATATGACATTCAAAAAATATTGTTCTAGAAACGATAATTGTGATTTTTAACAGGGGAAAACTAATTTCGTAATAATATAAATTAAATAAATTATTTCAAAACATGTATTGTCGAACAACAGGAAATATATTGAAGAATATACACTAAAGAAACGTGTATTTTTTAATGTCTAATGCATTGAGTTAGCAACATCCAAGTTTAGTAATTCTATCCCCACTATATTATATCTTTTAAAGTTGTATAAGTCTATTATTTTTAAACTGTCATATATATGTTAAAGTAACTATATATCTTTTCTTTTGTATAATAAATAAGAAATTTTGATATAAAATGATTGAATAACGAAGTAGTACGTCATTTAAAAAAATACGGAGTATATCATTTTCTTTTATCAAAATCAAAAAATATGTGTTTCAAAATTAATATTTTAAGACTTACAAATTACTTAAATTTATAAACTATTCTTATCTAAATTTTACCAACATTCATAAGATGTAAACTTAAAATTATTAAAGTTAACTAACAAATTATAAATATATTTTATATTTTTCAAATATGGAAAATATAATAAAGAATAGAGTAGGACCTACTTAGATTAAATGTTGACTAAAAAAAATTATAATTTGCAAAATTTTAAAACAAAAATTGGGATAGAAAATGTATTTTGTTTAGACGAGCTATTAAATTCACATAAAACTCTATGCATTAGTTGAGTTTTGCTTCTTTTTTCTTTTCAAAATATTTTTAATATATAAAATTGGAGTTTTATTGACTTATAATAATTATAAAAATAAGATGTTTTTATGGAAAATGATAATAATAACAAGCATTAGTGTAGACTTTATGACGTCCAATGAACTTACAAAGTATTTATTTATTAATTGACACCACGCTATTGATTGTTGTATTATGGTATCTAAAAATATAATTGAGTATTATCAATGCAAAAATGTCATTTCTACACATTATTTTTTTTATGCTTTTAAAAAAATGTGTATTTTGTTGTTGTTTTGTTCATACTTTTAAGTGTGTACAAAATCATTATATATATAAGTTAAAATTTTAAAATTTACACACTTTTGGTTGTTAATAAAAGTGTACACATTTAATAGGTGAAAAACATTCAATTTAAACTCATTTAATTGGAGAGAGAAAAATGTAATACCTAATTTCTTCACACTTTTAAAAGTGTGTTGTTGTTTTCTATTTGGAATTAGTTGTTACAAATTTTTCCCTTCACTTTTAAGTGTGGAGAGAAAAGATGTAATATATATATATATATATATATATATATATATATATATATATATATATATATATATATATATATATATATATATATACACGCTTTTAGGAGAGTATAATTTTTCAAACAACTAAAAATAAGAAAAATAAATATTTCTTCACATTTATTAATGTAATAATTTTGTACACACTTAAAAGTATGAACAAATTTACCAAAAAACTTAAAAGTGTTAAGAAAAATGTGTGAAATGATACTTTTTTATAATGTATGTTCTTATGTAATTGCTACCGCTATTATTTTAAAAATAAATATTTTAAAATATTAATAAACCTTCCCGGACAATCGCCCGGATATTACACTAGTTTACCATTATTTGTCATTAAAATTTTATAATAAGGTATAATTAAACCACCACCGCCGACAACCACCAACTGTCAAAGAATAGAACCCGTAAATCATCATCTTATTATTCATCAAATATTATTAAGAGTACGTGTGTCCCTCAACATTTTCCAATCATTACAAAAAATATAGGCTTTAGTGACGACTATTTTTGTTCATTAATAACCTTATTTAATCACTGTTAGAAAAAATGGTCACTAAATAAAATTAGTGACCAAAAAGTAACCTAATTTTGTCTTTAATAAACTTAGTGAAGGACATATAGTGACGAAAAATTGACCACTCAAAATTAGTCATTAACATCATTAGTGACGGAATATTTGGTTATTAAAGATGTTAGTGACCATATATTTGATCTCTAAAGATGTTAGTGACCAAATATTTGATCACTAATAATATAAGTGATCAAATTTGAGTCGTGACTAAAGACAATTTATCTTGTAGACAATTCGCCGATTTCGTCCTTAAACTTTTTTTTACGCAATTTTTGTCCATAACTTGTTATTTTTCCGTTTTTTGTCCCTCCGTTAAGTTACAGTTAGTTTTTACCGTTAAATGTTAACTGAACTAACGAAAATGACCAAAAAATTAATTTTAATTAATTAATTAATTAATTTTTACTTCTTTTTTTTTTTTGTAAAAATCGTATGTGTTTTTTTCGCATTCAAAATTTATATTTAAAATCATATTTAATTTTTCGACGACCTCTTCCGCCACCGTCGATCATCGTCGCCGCCACCACCACCAGCTCTGTTGAAAATCATATATGATTTAAAACTTAAATTATATAGATTTTTCAACCTACAAATTTAATGCTATTTTATAAATTATATTTAAATTATTTTTGATAAGGTTCTCTATATATTAGACTTTGACAAAATTACTTTAGAAATACTAAATAGTATACATATAAGATATGTGCAATCCAAGTAAGCGCAAAAGCTTTACCCCAATGAAAATTGGCAAATAAGGATAATTGCTTGAAAAGAAAGTTAAATATAGTTCCTAATAAGTAATAAATGATTTCCAATTGAAAATAATAATTGGGGACAAAAAGAGTAAAAAGGGATTCGACACATTGTTAGTGGTGACTGGCGTGTAGCGACCAAAGCCTTTAACGCCGACCTAGATACAATTTGCCTAAGCTTTTCTCCTTTACAGATGTATATAATTGTTTGATACTGAAAAAACAAAACAATATTCTCCAATAAACAGTAACTAAATCATTAAATATAATAGTATGTAGTATATATTTTCTACTTTATTTCGGTGAAATTTGCTTTTCTTTGTCCCTTTCCACTTTGCTCGGGTACATAAAATAACTTGCTTTTTTTTTCTTATTAAAGTAATTTTAATTTGCAAAACGGGTACTAATTTGTTGTTTAAACTAAACTAAGACATTAAAAGTAAAAATATTATTTGTGCACACAATTTTGAATAAATAATACGTTTGAATATCCGGAAATGTAGAACAATAAATATAAATAATTTGGAAATTTAACTTTGGTTATGCATAATCCACCTTATTTTTTATCTGATATATTTGTTAGTTTATCTAATTTGTTAATTAATATTTTATATTATAAAAAAGAGAGAATTTATCTAATTTGATACATAGGCCTACAAAATAAACCTAAAAAAAGACATAATCAATACATCATATGAGTATAATATATGGAAAATTACTAATTCTCTCTCTTTATGCTAGCCAATTAAATTTTTAATCTTCCAATCAAATTTTTAGGTCTATAATTAATTTTATATGTTTAGGTTTTTTTTATCATTTTTCAAGTTCTAAATGGACAGTAAAGAAAGATTAGTGCAAATTTTCTTGTAACCTTTTTTAATGTTGAGATTGTGGAGTCATCATGATGAATATTTGACATTAAAAATGGTGTAAAGTTTGTTGTAACTTTTCTTCACTTAAATCATCATAACAATATGTATAGATTTCCTGCATACTATTTATCCCACTATTCTATACGGTGAATACGGGTAAAATATTATTTGTGTATTTTCTGGGAAGTGATCCTTATATAAACTCTAAATCAAACAAGTTAAGAAACTGGAAATCCTTAGAAAATCACGGTATGACCTATAAAGATCATGACATGACGAGGCCACGCACAAGTTACACAATTCTAAGGATTTTGAAAACACGTAGATTCACAACGTTACAATTTGAACCACTATGTGATTATAGCATAACCAATAGCAGAAATATTGGAATTGGCTTAGAAGATTGAACATAAGGTTTGTGGCATGACACTGACAGAAGATACAACTACACAAGCATGATCGGTTCTAAGTTTCCGGCTACCATGAGTGAGATGGTAAAAAGATGCCATCTATAATTGAAAAGTAATAAATAAACAAACCAAAAAAAGGTTTTGTTTAGGGGTTTAGAACATATTCAAACTAGAAAACTCTTCTTTATGCCGATATTTGCTAAACAAATTAGAATTCAGAGATATATTTAGAATAACATATTATCTAAAATGATGAGGAATGTGACCGATTCTTATGAAAGAGTCGATTTGAATGATATATATTGACTTTTGGATGTTGAATTCTACTATGTTGCTAATGTATAAGTAACTATATAATTTTAAAAACTAAATCATTAACGAAAAATGTTTAGAACTATATTGTTGAATATTTGAAACTTACATAATGTGTCTAGTGTAGAATTCCGAAGAAAAACATATCGGAATTGCATTAGAAGACCAATGCATGCGCCTTCACGATCCGTAACAAATCTCGGTTCAGATTCATAAAAATATCGAGCATATGTTTAATGAAGAAAGATCAACCAATTTTGGATATCAATTTCAAGCGTATGTTTTATGGAAACAGATCTGCCAAAGTCGGATCTCAAATGTGCAATAGATATGCCAAATATGGATCTCAAACTCACAAATACTTTTTTTTTATTTGAGCGTATCTATGTTTATCATCTTTTTTATTAGGTTAATTTTTATAATTACGTTTTATTTTTCATTTCGAGCTTTAGCGATTTCGACGCTCGAACTGCCGGAGGATATTAGACGATAGGCTTAAACCGTAGATGTGAATTTAAATTCATTAGGGTTCCATTATGGTTTATATAATCTTATATATAAGTTTAATAAGTGTTATGTTAAAATAAGAATGTTAGATATCGTGAGAACGTAAAAAGACTTTTAAAATTACATTTTAAGACATCAAAAAACATTTTTTTAAAAATATATTTCGAAAATTTTTATTTAAATAACTTTTCGAACATTTTTATAATTTTTTGTACAGTGTTGAAGGTAATAACATTTTATAAGCACATAATCACATACTTTTTTTTTTGTGATTATAACACTATATTTTATGATTATAAATCGTTTTGTCTATTTTTTTTTGAGATAATTTTATGTGAAAATCTCATATTTGAACTAAATAATCGCAAAAAGTTTCATGTAATTATCGATTTATTTTTTGTGATTAACTTCACTATTCTAAACAAAAAAAGATACAAAAACTCAAACAAAAAAAGTTATAAAATTTCAAAAAGGTTGAAAAAGTTATTTAAATAAGATTTTACAAAAAATATTTATAAAAAAATCGTACTTTAATGCCTTAGAATCTAATTTTGAAAGTGTTTTTACGTTATTACAATATTTAACATTTAATTTTAATTTTTATTGTGTATTAAAAATCATAAAGATAGAGGGGGTTTTCTATCATTTTTCAATTTGGCCACCCATATTTTGAAAGGATCAAATGTGCCATTAAATTTAGAAAAAAAAACTTAATAACTTAGTGCAAATATGACATCCAACTATACAGTTTTCTTGAATTGGTAACTTTTACGTTTCTTCCATGCATTATTATCCCGTTAATTTAAAAGAAACGTGGATTATGACCATAATTTCCTTTGCATAACAGTCCAAAATAGTACTTCTCTCTTTTGTTTACAACAACTTGGAATTATATATTGAAGTATCTTTAAGATTGTTTGTTTTTTTTACCAAGTTGAGCTCCAAATCACATAGATAACCAAACCAAAAATACATCACATGCGGAAAGGAGAGAAGAAGGGATTGACTAGCCAAGACTTAGGGAGTGGTTTCCAAGACACTATGGAAAACTTTGGTGTATCATTTTGTAGAAATTGATAGGATTTGAGACACAGAATCAAATAAACGACTTTATTGATAAGATTAACTAAATTGGTAATCGTGGTTACAAGATTATCACAATCAAATGATTGGGATGAAATAATAGAGACTGAATCAAAGACAAAAACCCTAAATGGGTGTAGGAGACAAATATAGAGATGAAGAAGACAGTGTTGATCGATCATATTCCAAGGTGTGTGTGTTTGTGTTTCATTTATACACTAATGACAACTCCAGTCCTTCTGTCAATCTTTATGACAATAAAGATCCTTCCATAAATAACTTTGAGCAAAAGACAGAAAACCCCCTTGAGTAGCATAAACTTCACTGAATAAGTCCATCCTTTTACTGAGTTGTTAAAGTCGTTGGTTTAATTTAAACGAACTCCATCAAACTTTGTCTGAAACAAGATTAACAAGTAATAAGCATGATTAGAGTATGATAATGATCCAAACTGAGATTGCATATTTCAACACATTTTTTAGCTGTATAAATAATCTCACGTTGTTTAATGTTTTAACTTAATTTACTTTTACTTGTTTAAATTAAATTAAATTACAATAATATGTAGTATTTTATCAAGTTGAATTACTTGGATAACAAATTGTGCTCCAAGTTCTAATGTTTACTGATAAATTTGGCCCTTATAAAAAAATTGATGATAATATATTCCAGGTGGCAAATTTGATCTTTTAATTCGCAAAAAATATTTAAAACTTTTTACACTACAAAAAATATCACTGAACAAATTGTTAAGTAATTTGGCTACTCCCCGACTTCAAGTACCAAGAGTTCTCATGGCCATCTTGCAACTAAATATCACTTTTATAAATCAAACAGAGTATTTAAATTCTAAAAACGGGTCTTAAAAAGAAAGAAATTTTTTTTATGATATGTAGAAAATTTATGAGATGAAAGAACTCCGAAAACATAAAATGTTATTTTCAACTCGAAAATACTTCGTATTAATAAAACCATCCGAGGTCACTGTGGAGATTGAGTTCTGCTAGTTGACCGGTTTTCATCAACCATTCAAAGTTCATCGAGAGCCATCATCATATTCAACTTGGAAAAATTATAAAGAAAAATAACTTATAATAATATCTTCATTAAAGAGAATGACATCAACAATTTCGACATAAAGTACATCATTTACTTTTTTGGGTAAAAAACATATTCATGAAATATGTATACACAAGTTTTTTTTGTCTACAATATATGCATTAAACTTTTGCACCAATTATTAACTTTCCTTTAACTTTGTTTAAATCAAGTAAAACAAAACATATGATACATTCGTTATAAATTAATAAGTACTTAACAGATTCAACATTCATCTGTTTCTCATAAAACAAATGGCGAATCGGAGTTTCGCAGAGATGCCGACGCCATCATCGCTTCTGTCGGCTTACGCATCAATGTCAACCTCAATCATGCTCTTTCGTACAATGTTTAACCAGCTCTTCCCTGGTGAACTCAGGAACTACATCCTGGAGGCTGTTCGGTTTTACTGGAAACCGAGAACGTCAAAGCTCACTCTCGTATTCGAAGAAAAAGATGGCATGACCCCTAACCACATGTTTGATGCCGCTGAAGCCTTCCTCTGTAGCAGAATTAACCCCGATTCTGAACGTCTAAGGTAAAGTTGGTCGCGTTTCTGATTTGTACATAACATATTGAAACTTTACACTTACCTTATTTATATCGTATTATAATTATAGGATCACAAAATCCGTAAAAGAAAAGCACATAAATATCAAGTTTGCAGAGTCTGAAGAGATACTTGATTCGTTTGAAGGAATTTCGGTTAAATGGAAGTATGTTCGTCAACAGCCAAAGCAAAAAGCTAACGGTGGCAACGATGAGTTTGGTTACGGGAATGGGAATAATAGCTTTGGTCGCGGATTTTCGCAAGAGAAAAAATACATAGAGCTGAATTTTGAGAAAAGATACAAAGAGACTATCATAAGTAATTACTTGCCATCAATAGTTAGAAAATCTCAACAGCTTGAAAACGAAAAGAAAGTCGTGAAGCTACATAACCCGGGCGGTTCCAAGGAAGCCGTGAATCTAGATCATCCATCAACGTTCGAGACATTGGCGATGGATACAAAGATGAAGAAAATGATCATGGATGATTTGGATTTGTTTTTAAGGAGAAGAGATTTTTATAAGAAAGTTGGCAAGGCGTGGAAGAGAGGGTACCTATTATACGGTCCGCCTGGGACTGGGAAGTCGAGTTTGATTGCGGCTATAGCAAATTATCTTAAATTTGATATTTATGATTTGCAGTTGACGAATGTGAGAAGTGATTCAAGTTTGAAGGAGTTTATGTTGAAAACATCGAATCGTTCTATACTGGTTATCGAAGATATCGATTGTAGTATACAGTTGCCGGATCGAAAGGGAATTTCTCCCTCTCGGTTTCCTGATTTTAAACCTCTTCGTGATCCCCAGGTTTGTTTTAACTATTGCGATCGACTATCTTTTAATAGATTATTCATAGTGCTACTGCTAAATTTCGCATTTTCCATTATTTAAAGGTAATTTAATTTCTATATAAATACTTGGAGTCATTAAGTCATAGTAGCTTTGATAATAAACTGATAATTATAATTTAGAAATCCTAAATTAAGATTAACTAAAGCCTTTCTAAAAAGATGATAAATGTGGTCTATTCTATGACCATCCTATCTTTTCTTTGTTATTATTTTTTTTTTTTTTTTTTTGTCGATTAGCAAGTGAAATAATAATGCATTATGAATAGTCAAGCATTTGTTTTTTGTGTTTTCAAAGTTGCACAACTAATACGACTATCCGTAATGAATAGGCTTTATCAGGTTTATAGCGTTGCTACGTCATGTCATATTAGATTTCTATAAATCTTATTTTTCTATAAATTTAGTTCTTTATTCGTATAAACTTCAAAACATTTATAACTTCTATCAAAATATTCTTTCTTTAAATATTTATAAAAGACTTTAATTTTTATGTAGATTTTAATTTTGTATTCTTCTTAGCTTATAGAAGTTCGTGTACATTAACTTCACATTCTCTCTCATCATTAAACGTGTATGAACTTTATAAAATAATGGATGGACAAACACAATATATGTCACGTTAATTCTTTTAGTGATTTGTGTTACCAATATAATTTAAGTGTAATGAGATTAATTTGTTAACCAAAATATAATCTTGATAAATATCGAACAAGTTCGAAAAAGTGTGAAGTGTTCACTTCTTTCCTCCGATAACGGGGTCCAAGGGGATGAGCATTAATATTGTTATATTAAAAGTGTTAAAAAAATTCGAAACGCCTTTCTAAAAAGAAGTGTTATAAAAATTAACTATTGACTTGTATTTTACCCTAAAATCTGACCAGTATTTCCAGCTAATTAAACTGCTAAATAGCAGTTTATGTTTATCCAATAACTCCTGATTTTGGTTATTATCAGTTTGGTATGGTTTCAAATTCATTCTTACGCAAAATCATACACAGATCATCGTTCCTAAATATTGAGTTTTATCCGATTGAAAATTTTGATAATACATTTGAAATATTCTGATCTGAAAGTGAATCACGACTCTCAGTAATCAAAATCGAAATCCCCAAATTCAAGAAATTCGAAGTCACCATAAACCTCTCTATAAACTTTGCATTACGAATGCTCTAAGAAATTTAACAAGTCATTATTTATTTTAGTTATTTTCTTTATTCAGTAGTATAAATAACCATACGTACGTTAACTAGCGATAGTGGTTGATATGGTATGTACTGAGTAAATTTGGTTATTTTGTAGTTCACTTTATCGGGGCTTTTAAATTTCATAGATGGTCTATGGTCATGTTGTGGAGATGAACGAATCATAATATTCACCACAAATCACAAGGAGAGACTAGACCCGGCATTGCTTCGACCAGGACGGATGGACGTGCACATTCACATGTCATACTTGACCATGGATGGATTCAAGATTCTAGCGGCAAACTACCTCAACATTCACGATGAACAACATTGGCGATTTGGGGAAATCAAAGAGTTGATCAAATGCAAGAATGTTACACCTGCGGAGGTGGCAGAGGAGCTAATGAAATCTGAAAATGTGGAGGTTGTGTTGGAAGGGCTAGTGAAGTTTCTTAAAAGAAAAAAGATAGAAGATGATGAAACTAATGAGGGGATTGATAACGTGGATGATGAAGTCCATGAACCTAAAAAAGCCAAAATTATATAATGTTTCAAGGAGTGAAATGAATATATAATATTTGAATAAATATTATGACTTTTATCTAATCTTTGATGCAAATAGATAGAAGTTGATAAAGACTTTACAACATCTTACTTTTTTTCTTACAACTACGACATGGCAAGTGACAACGATAAACAATACTCAATCTAGTTAACGGGGTTGTACGGATGTATAGGCAACATGAGATGTCGCTAAAGAGAGCGAGCAAAAATATGTGTATGTGCGTGTGTGTATATCCACGTACATGAAAACATATATCACATAGAGTATATAGATCTAAATTGTATTCGTGAGTGTGTGTATGAATACATAAAAAACCTAAAATAAAGAGGTATACGAATTACGAAATCAGGGTACATACTAATAGGATGATAGGAAAATAAAAACAAATAAGTCTAAAATATCCTTGTATACTTTTTACTTACTTTTTTACGTGTCACTTGAATAGTAAAGTTCAACTAGAAAATTATAATTTAAAATGTTAAACTTTTTCAAAAATAGTTCGTCAAAGATTTTTACTTGCACACTTCATTGTTTCATTGATTATGGTCCACTTAATCACCATTTACTAAAAAACTGTGCCATTAGAAAAATTTGTAAATCTTCATATCTATCGAAGATTTGATATCTCATATGGCCGATTTATGGCAAAGTTTGAACAGATTAAATGTCTGTGTGGATATCAACTATAAGTAACGGAGCCAGGATTAGAGATAACAGATATTCGAAAATGTTTTAATAGCATATAATATAAGAAGGAAAAGAAAACTTCATTTAAAGCGATTAGGGTTTAAAAGAAAAATAAGATTATATTTGGACTTTTCATAAAACAATCATTTAAGTTAAAAAAAAAAAAAATTAATAACTAATCAGATTTAAATATATATTTTTGTAACTAAGTAAAATTAATTTTATAAAATACTATACATGTTAACCATTCGCTCTATCCAATTTATAAAATACCAGTATTCCAATCTAATTAAGAAATAGAAATTTTTAATTTTTATTTTTCTATATATAATGGAACAAATTTACTGGTATAGAAGAGTTTTGCATGGACATTGGATATATTAGTGTTGTAAATTAACTGAATTTTCAGCGAACAGTTCATAAATCGTTCGGCGGGAGTTCGTTTATTTATTAAACGGACGAACACGAACATAATTTTTTTTCTTTTAACTAAACGAACGAACATGAAAAAAGACCCCGTTCGTTCATTTATGTTCACGAACGTTCGTTTATATTTGTTCATTTATGTTCATTTAATTATGTTTGTGAACGTTCGTTTATGTTCGTCTATTTTCATATTTTTGAAGTACTTATTATATGTTTGTTCGTTTATGTTCGTTTGTGTTCGTTTGACACTTAAACGAACGAACACAAGCGAACACAAACAAGATTATTTTTAAACGAACGGACACGAACACGAAAATTCGTTCGTTTAAGTGTTCGCGTTCGTTCGTTTGTCCGCTTAAAGTTAACGCACGAACACGATTAAAACCCGTTCGTGTTCGTTCGGTTCGTTTACAACCCAAGATATATTTAATAAGCTTTTAGTATACATTAATTAAATATCAAAAAAAGTTATCCCTATATTGATATAATATATTCAATTCATTAATTATATATATTTTCTTTTTAATTATTCAAAACATTTATTAATATATTAATAAATTTAAACTTTAATTAATGATCTATACTACATATAAAAAATTTGAAGTGTTGAAAATTAAGAAGGAAATGACTAAAATGCTCTTTCATTTTATTCTAATTATTAATTTGTTAACCTAAGTTTTTCTAACACTTATTAAAGTTTTCAAAATATATACTAATTAATATTTATTCTATAAATATTTAAATTCAATTTTAACATTAATTTAAATTTAGAGCGATTTTCTATTATTAATCTATATTCGAAACGATATAACATACATTAATATAATTTTATTGATTATAAATTATTTTATTCCACTGTTTTCTGCTAGTATGTTCAATGGACTTGATATGGCAAAACCGTTATATTAGATGGTTTTAGATATGTATTTACCGTACATATATTTTATGGACAATTGATGAACATGAACTCAAGCATTTCATCTATTTAATATGTATCAAATACAATTTTTATAAGGTATATAAATATGTGCATTGTGAATATATATTACACAAGCCCTTAATATAATAATTATTTATTTTAATTAAAACATACACACTTTTAAATTTCATGTCACGAAACAAGACATGTTTCATTGTTTTTGAAGAAAGACCATAAAACTTGAACTCTAACCATGAACCATAAAATAATAATTGACCTTGACCTTAACAATTTAACATTTTTCTATACTTCTTTAAACCCTGACATTATCTACAAGCTTCCGCGATTAGGAGATTGATTTACCACCACCACCGCCACCGTCACTCTACAATTGAGGATGGGGTGGAAAACCTCAATCGAAATGATGAGCCTTAATTTTTATAACATCTTATGATAATACTATATTCGACGTTGATAGAATATATTATAAATATAAGATTTGACTTTTTAAACATAGTAAAACTTAAAAGAAAAATGTATAACTATAAATTTTTGTAGTAAACACTTTTAAACATGTTAAGATGGAAACAATTCCTGAATCTTTATTTATTAATTAGACCTTTATATAATAATTTTTCATTGAACAAGAAGTTTGTTTGTTACAAAACCATGCGTGTTTTAGCGGGTGTATATAACAAAAAAAAAAAAAAAAAAAAAAATCCAAACGTTTCTATGTAATTTACATTTAAAAAATAGTAAAAGGTACTTTAAGAAATAATATCTTATTTCGATCAAAAGACAAAGTTTAGAGCATAATTTCCTCTAAAATACATCTTTTTGTTTTCTTTCCTAAAAACAAAATTCTTGTCAAGAGGTGACTAATGGGAACCTTTCATGATTATAATAAATATTTAAACTTACGGATCTTATATTCCGATTATCTGTCTAAAGCTAAATGTCTAGTTACTACACACACACACATATATATATATATATATATATATATAGATTGAGGTTCAAAAGGGATCCCTAATTTGCTAAAGATCTAGAGATCCACTTTTTAACCATAAGATCACTTAAATTTTGTGGTTGAGATTAAAAGTTGGATTTAAATGAATTATAAGGAAAAGACACGGAGGGGCAGTTTAGTCTTTTTACCTTTTTTCTTTTTTTTTTACTCACACGCGCTTCTGCTTTGTCTTTTGTCTTCTGCTTTTGTGTCACATTTACCAAAACAATAATATATTCTTTCACATAAATGCATTAAACAAATATTGAGCACATTTACCAATAATATATTCTTTCACATAAATGCATTAAACAATAATTTATTCCAACCACTTGCAATAAAGCCAAAATACATAATGCATTAAACAAAATTATATTCTTTCACATACATAATGCATTAAACAAAATTATATGTAAAAACTATAGAATCATAGGTGATTACTAAACATTTGGTGACATTTTACATCAACATACTAAGACACATTATTAATAAAATCACAAGTGATTACTAAACGTTTTGTGACATTTTACATCAAAGAACTAAGGCACTAAATTATAAAAAATTCTTAATGTAAAAACTATGGAATCACAGGTGATTACTAAATATTTGGTGACATTTTACATCAACATACTAAGTCACATTTTACATCAACATACTAAGTCACATTATTAATAAAATCACAGGTGAACTAAACATTTGGTGATATTTTACATCAACATACTAAGGCACATTATTAAAAAAATCACAGGTGAATACTAAACATTTGGTGACATTTTACATCAACATACTAAGACATTAAATAATAAACAGTTTCTTAATGTAAAAACTACATAATCACAGGTGATTAAATAAGCATTTGGTGACATTTTACATCAACATACTAAAGAAAATTATTAATAAAATCACAGGTGATTACTAAACATTTTGATGACATTTTACATCAACATATAAGGCACTAAATTAATACAATCACATGTGATTACTAGACATTTGATGAAATTCTACATCAAGGTACTAAGGCACTAAATTAAGAACCTTAAATGTATTAAGGTATTAAGGCACTAAATCACAAGTGATTTTCCTTTACAATTTGTTGACTACAAAATTACATTTAAGATATTTAGTGACTTAATTTAATAAAATCACATGTGACATAGTTATTGTTCAAAGAAAATACACCAAACCGAAAGTATTCTCAAACAAAATATTTGTCTACTCATTTCAAATAAAATGCAACTAGTAAAGTAACATATTAAATTATTGTTGGTTGTTGAATCTCCTCTTTCTTCAATAGCTTCTTTTGAAATTAGCGTCATCATCTGCAATTAAAAAAAAAATCGGATCTAAGAATCGATTGCTAAAATATCCTTCAATCGATTGTTAATATTTGTGTCAAACCTTCAATGGATTGTTAATATTACAATCTAAGGCACATTATTAATAAAATCACAAGTGATTACTAAACATTTTGTGACATTTTACATCAACATACTAAGGAACATTATTAATAAAATTACAGGTGATTACTAAACATTTTTGTGACATTTTACATCAACATACTAAGGCACATTATTAATAAAATCACAGGTGATTACTAAACATTTTTATGACATTTTACATCAACATACTAAGGCACATTATTAATAAAATCACAGGTGATTACTAGGTGATTACTAAACATTTTGGTGACATTTTACATCAAGGTACTAAGCCACTAAATTATAAACAGTTCTTAATGTAAAAACTTTAGAATCACAAGTGATTACTAAACATTTTTTATGACATTTAAGGCACTAAATTAATACAATCACAGGTGATTACTATAGATTTTGTGACAATTTACATCAAGGTACTAAGGCACTAAATTATAAAACAGTTCTTAATGTAAAAACTATAGAATCACAGGTGATTACTAAACATTTTTGTGACATTTTACATCAACATACTAAGGCACTAAATTAAAAAAATCACAGGTGATTACTATAATCTGTGGACAGCGAATCAACGAACGCCACTATCACATTCTTGCTAAACAAGAACTCACAAAGGTTACCTCTTTTACGTTAATAAGATAGGACCAGAAATATCTTCTTTTTGGTTTGTATTCACCATACTTAATTGGTGAATACACCACCACCATGATTTACAAACAAGCAAGGACAATTGATTAAATTTAAGTATTGAAACATATGAACTTAGTAAAAAGAAGCCCGGGTCGAATTGACTCAACTTAATATGTGTATTAGCTACCAATATTCATCCTGCCAAAGAAGAAAAAAAAAATCATGTAAGGGTCCATATGTCAATTCATTGGAAAACAAGAAAACCGGTCATTTTTGTGATTTTATCTTATAACTAACCTCTGTAATACTTAGACAGTTAGTTCCACCACCTACTCCCATTTCTGCAATAATACCATCATTCTCGATCTCTGCATCAGTGAATGTGAGGGCCTTTTGTAACTTCCTTGGAGAGAATATTTCGACCTCTATACTATATAACGCAGTTACAGGCTGTGAAAATTGATACACCGAACACAAACAAATACTTGACTTCTTATTATCAAGAACAATCAAACTCAATACAATACTCACAATACAATCATTCAAATGATTGTTAATACTAAGACAAAGACTCAAATTAGGGTTAAAAGTTGAAACCCTAAATTGTTATAGAGAGAGAAATTACAGCCGACTAGAGAGAGAGAGTAAGATAAGTTGTGTAACCTAATCTGCTTATCTCAATCTATTTATACAACAAAGTTACAATAGTAACCCCATACTTTCATACACATGACAAACATGACTAGCAGCTTCCTTTCCTTCACTTTATTAATATAATCAGCACCTGCCTTTAAGCATAAGACAACTTCAGTCCCTCTATATATATTTCTGCATGTAAACGAAGTAAGTTAGAACTAGATTATTCGGAGTTAGGACTGAACTTGATAACGTTATTTTAACATCCTCCCTCAGTCCTAACTCTAAAAGGATTATGCAGTCCCAACTTTTTACACAAATAGTTATGTGGAGAAGGAGAGAGTCCCTTTGTAAAAATATCGGCTAGTTGCTCATTTGACTCGATTTTTATCAACTTCAACACTCCAGAACAGACCCTTTCACGCACAACATGCAAGTCTATCTCAAAATGCTTAGTACGCTCATGAAAAACTGGATTATTTGCAATCATCATGGCAGCTTTGTTATCACAGAAAAAATCAACAGGAGTTAAATCACTAATTTTCATGTCATTCAACAAGTTTATTAACCACAAAACTTCACAAGTAACAGCAGCCATGGCTCGGTACTCTGCTTCAGCAGATGACCTGGAGACCGTAGGCTGCTTCTTACTTTTCCATGACACAAGGGAATTTCCAACATACACACAAAAACCAGTAACAGAGCGTCTAGAAATTTTACAACGACCCCAATCAGAATCAACATATACAGATAATTTTATATTACTAGATTTGCATAGTTGTATACCTTGACCAGGAGCAGACTTAAGATATCTAAGAACCCTAAGTGCAAGATTAAAGTGTAATTCTGTTGGGGCATGCATAAACTGAGAAAGATTTTGAACTGCAAAACTAATATCTGGTCTAGTAAGTGTTAGATATATTAATTTCCCAACCAGTTTTTGATAAACAGAAATATTAGACAGCAATTCACTAGATTTACCACTCACTTTATCAAATAAAACAGTCATATTTGCATCTAACGGAGTAGCAGCAGGTTTGCATCCTAATAAACCAAATTCATCCAACAATTCAAGGCAATACTTTCTTTGGGACAAACAGACACCCAAATCAGTTTCAAGTAATTCAATACCAAGAAAATATTTCAAGTTACCTAAATCCTTAATCAAGAACTTAGAATTTAAGAACTTTTTCACAGCATCAATTTCAGCATTAGAATTTCCAGTTATTATAATGTCATCAACATAAACTAATAACATAACATGAATATCAGCTTTGGTCAGCACATAAAGAGAATAATCAGATTTACTTTGCACAAATCCAAATTCACAAAGACTCGCAGTTAATTTTTCGTTCCATTTTCTAGGGGCTTGTTTCAGACCATACAAAGACTTTTTTAACTTGCATACTCGATTATCAGACTTGTCAAAATACCCTTCAGGTAGAGACATATATACATCCTCATCCAAATCACCATATAAGAAGGCATTATTAACGTCAAGTTGAAATAAAGGCCAACTATTACAAACAGCAAGGGTAATTAAGCATCTAACAGTTACCATTTTCACAACTGGTGAAAATGTTTCCTCATAATCAATGCCATATTTTTGACTAAAACCCCTAGCAACTAAACGAGCCTTATATCTCTCTATTTCTCCTGAAGCCTTATATTTAATCTTAAACAGCCACTTACAGTCAACAATATTTATATTCTTATTTTCAGGCCTTTTAGTGACATCCCAAGTATGATTTCTAAGTAACGCCTCCATTTCTATGTTCATGGCATCTACCCAGTTAGGATCTAAACATGCATCAGCAAAAGACTTAGGTTCACAACTCTTATTCAAGTTTGCAACAAAACAAGCAAAGTCATTTTTCAAATTAGCATAACTAACTACCTTATCAACTCCATATCTGTGTTTCCCCCCTAAAACATAGTCATCCCATTTTCTAGGGACATTTGTTTTTCTGGAAGATTTCCTGGAATTTGCAGGTTCATTAATAAAAGAATCATCCAGATTTTGAAAAACATTGCCCTCAGGGATTACTGTGTTTTCATCAATTGGTGTTGCAGTGGTGCTCTCCTTCACAACAGTTTCATTCACAGGAGACAACTCCTGAAAACTGTCATTAGAGGTAGAATCTGACCCACTACCTTCACCATCAGTATCCATCCCTTCATCATCGGGACTTTTTGGGAGTTGGTTATACATGCTATCAAAAAAATTTAACGTGTTTGTAGTGGTCTCAGTGTGCAAGTTTAGATGATCATCATTAGCGGATTTGAAAGGGAACATATTTTCATAGAATTTAACATCTCTAGAAAATATTACACACTTCTGATCAAAACTATACAATTTATAGCCTTTCTTATTGTTAGAATAGCCAATAAATGCACATTTAAGAGACCTACTACTAAACTTATCATTATTATTAAGTACAGTAGCATAAGCAAGACAGCCAAAGCTCCTAAGGTGGGACAGATTAGGTTTATGGTCATAGACATATTCATAGGGGGATTTGCCATTTAACACAGAGGATGGAGTCCTGTTAATAAGATAGGTAGCAGTTAGAACACATTCTGGCCACATAGAAAGAGGAATACCCCCCTGAAACATAAGAGATCTGGACACATTTAAAAGATGTCGATGTTTCCTCTCAGCAATTCCGTTTTGTTGTGGAGTATAAGCACAACTTGTTTGATGAAGAATTCCATTTTGATTAAAAAATTCAGTCAGTTTGTTATTCACAAATTCTGTTCCATTATCACTTCTAAACACTTTTATAGTTTTAGAAAACTGATTTTTAATCATGTTACAAAAGTCAATAATATGAAAAAAAACTTCATCTTTAGTCTTAAGCATGTACAACCACACAGCCCGAGAGAAATCATCAACCACAGTAAGGAAGTATCGAAAACCTTCCTTGCTAGTGACTTTGTAAGGTCCCCACAAATCCAAATGAACCAACTCTCCCAAGTGACTTGATTTATGGTCACTTAGGGGAAATGGTTCTCGGGTTTGTTTGGCCTTATGACAAACATCACAAGGTTCGGTTTCAGAACTTCCTATCAAATTTAAAGAGTTTTTTAAGACATTTAAGACCTGATCAGAGGGATGACCAAGTCTATTGTGCCACAGATCAAAAGACAAACAAGTAACCACATTAGGCACAGAATTATGAATACCTTTACTAATCATATCAAAGTAATATAAACCATCAGAAACACTACCAGTCCCCAGGGTGTTCTTTAGAGTTGAATCCTGAATAAAGCAATTGTGTTCATTAAAAGTTGCAGAAAGTTTACTATCTTTAGCCAGTTTGAAAACAGAAAGTAAGTTCACATTGTAATCAGGAACAACCAAGACATCGTATAAAGTTATAAGGTTGTTTAGTTTCAAATTTCCAATTTTAATTATTCTTGCTTCAGTTCCATTTGGATGTCCTACCTTCAGATTCAAACCAGCAATATTGACAACACTATCAAGATGTACATCCGATAGTGTCATATGCTGATTTGCTCCTGAATCTAGGATCCAACCTTTATGAAACTTAAAAGGATTAAGATGAGTATTTGTGCAAAAAAATTTATTAAAATTGGAGTTAAAGAACACATTATTGTTATGAAACCGAGTACCTGCCATATTGGCATGCACACCCCCTGGGACTGACTTTTCTCCAATAAGTCTCAAGATCCTATCCATTTGGTCACTAGTAAAGGACATAGTACCACTAGAAACATTGTTATCAATCAAGGCATTATTATTGTTAAATTTACTCTTAAAACCCTTTTTCCAGCCTGGAGGATACCCTACTATCTCATAACATCGTTCAACAGTGTGCCCAATCATACCACATTTTGTACAAGTAAGGTTAGGATTAGGACCTCTCTTCTCAAATTTTTTATTAAAATTATTATTCCCATTAAAGTTTTTATTTGGTTCAAACGTTTTTGCCATGAAAACTGTATTTTGACCTTTGTTTGAAGAGGATTGAGAAGAACCTCTATGGGATTCTTCTCTAGACACAATAGCAAAAGCAGTTTTAACAGAAGGAAGAGGGTCTGTAGTTAAAATGTTACTACGTATGAGAGAGTAGTTATCATCCAGGCCCATCAAAAATTGCATCAATTTTATGAGGTTATTATGATCACAGAACAATTTAGCACCTTCACAAGTACAGACAGGCAGTTTAACAAGAGAGTCAAATTGTTTCCACAAAGAGTTCAACTTATGATAATAATCAGACACAGAACTACCACTTTGAGTTAAACTATTGATTTTATGATGCAGATTAAATGTAATAGACCCATCTACCTTATCATACGTTTCTTCTAATTCATTCCAAACAACATATGCAGAAGTAGAAAAGACTTGACCCAAGTAAAGCTCATCAGAAATAGAACTAAGTATCCAAGAAAGTACCACAGAATTACATCTATCATATTGTCTTCCTAATACAGCATCAGACTCATCCTTTTTTAAGCTACCATCAATAAATCCAGTTTTATTTTTGGTTTGTAGGGCAAGTAACATAGCACAACTCCACACATTATAGTTTTCAGTTCCTTTAAGTTTAAATGTGATTAAGGACGTAGTGTTAGTGTCACTAGCATGCAAAAATAAAGGGTCACTAAAGTCCAAATTATTAACTTGGGTCATTTTAGTATCATTACTAGCACCAGATTTTTCAGCACTCATAATAACAGACAAAGGCACAAAACAGGGAAGCAAGCAGATTAACAAACACTAGAAGAACAAACAACCAGCAACCACCACAAGAATATGAAAACAGAATAAAAGTCCTAAAAGACAATACTGTGTATCGCACCCTATACTGTTCGATTCAGTGGTCTACTAAGCAGGGGCTCAACAGCACGCTTCTCTTCTACCAAAAAACGTTAGTACAATAAAATTCAACAAATACCAATAACAAAAAACAATCAACAAACACCAGGCTTAAAATCCTCTGGCACCACAAGTAACCACAATCAACCAACCAAAACAGTAAAGTAAAAAGGAAGGGAGAAAAGCAAGAAGACTTACAGTGGGAGCAAGAAGCACCAGCAGCAATTATTACAGACAATAAGCAAAAGGAAATAAAGGAATAATACAGACCAATGAATGAATGAATAAAAAAAAACAAAACAAAGAAAAATACAATAACAGCAGCGGAAGAACTAGATGTAACCAGCAGTCAGTGATCCTGGAACAGCCAAGGAGTCCACGAGCCAGCACACATCAAATAAGCCCAGATCTAGCCTGAACAGAGTTCGACCAAGTCCACGAGACAATGAATCAGCCAACCGAATCCAAGCAAAAACTTCAGATTCAACTGAATAGTCACCGGATCCAATGAATACCACCACAAAACAACCGGATAAGGCCAATAATCACCGGATCTAAACAAAAACAGTAAAGAATTAATAGATCCAGTCACCGATCTACCAGAATCAGTGACCGAATAAAAAACACCACAATAACCACCGGATCTAAACAAAGACAGTCACGAAGTAACTAGATCTGACCAGATCTATCAAGATCTATACCAACAAACCACTAAATCTGACCAGATCTATCAAGATCTACACCAACAAACCAAGCCAAGAATAAATCAAACGAATCAAATAACGAATTCAGAGATTTACCTCAACAATCGAGCGGATGAACAGATCTAGAAATTACCTTGGCGGAACAGATCCAATAACCACAATAACCACCGGATCTTGACGAACTGCTTCAAAACACCTCGTCTACACAGTACCGATGACACCCCGATGAACAGAAACAGATTCGATGACCACCGACGAGTACCAAAGACCAGATTCAGAACAGAAAAACACCAGTCACCTCGTCACCAACAAACACCGTGATCTTGACCGGAATATTCAGAGCACCACGGTGCTCTGATACCATGTGAAAATTGATACACCGAACACAAACAAATACTTGACTTCTTATTATCAAGAACAATCAAACTCAATACAATACTCACAATACAATCATTCAAATGATTGTTAATACTAAGACAAAGACTCAAATTAGGGTTAAAAGTTGAAACCCTAATTTGTTATAGAGAGAGAAATTACAGCCGACTAGAGAGAGAGAGTAAGATAAGTTGTGTAACCTAATCTGCTTATCTCAATCTATTTATACAACAAAGTTACAATAGTAACCCCATACTTTCATACACATGACAAACATGACTAGCAGCTTCCTTTCCTTCACTTTATTAATATAATCAGCACCTGCCTTTAAGCATAAGACAACTTCAGTCCCTCTATATATATTTCTGCATATAAACGAAGTAAGTTAGAACTAGATTATTCGGAGTTAGGACTGAACTTGATAACGTTATTTTAACACAGGCCCATGATCGGAAAGTTTATATTCAGCCTATGGTGGTCGTCATCGAGGATTTTGATTCGACTGGAATTTCTAGGGTTTGTCTGAAATGTGGAATTGACTAATTGGGGGTTTTCAGTTACTAAAGTGAAGATATTTTTCCAATGGGGCGAGTTTTGTTTTAGGGTAAAATTAATATTTTCTCTTTTCTTTTAGGGGCGCGTGTAACTTTTAAATATTTTCTGAATATGACTAAAATGCCCCTCCGTGTGTTTGATCTATTAATGAATTTGTGTGGCTAAAAGGGTGATCTCTGGATCTCTAGCAAAAAAGAGATCCCTTTTGAACCCTCCCCTATATATATATATATATATATATATATATATATATATATATATATATATATATATATATATATATATATATATATATATATATATATATATATATATATATATATATATATATGGGTAAATATTAGCTACATTATAATGTAGCCAACCCCTACATTTTGGGGATAAAAAAAACCCCGACTTAAATGTTTCTAAACTTAATTATTTAATACTTTCCTTTTATTCAAAAAAAAAACAATGCAAAATGACATTGATAATGTAGTTATATTAGCTACATGCTAATGTAGCCAAGTTATGCTATATATATATATATATATATATATATATATATATATATATATATATATATATATATATATATATATATATATATATATATATATATATATATATATATATATATATATATATATATATATATATAGAGGTTGGTTCTTGTAAAACAAACCTTAAGGTAAAATAAGTAAAAAAAAATTAAAAAATAATTTATGACGTTAGATATTTTGGATTATCGTTCATTTTAACCATATCTCAAACTTTAAAAAACGAAGTTTTGTTGTACATCATAAAATGGATAGTTTTACCGTTGTGCATCAAATTTGAATATTTACTGCACAAAAACAAAGAATTTGATGCAAAGTCCCTAAACGACATATATTTTGATGCATATCAAAACTTGTTTTTTTAAAGTTTGTTATAATTGAATAAATAAACATAATACAAAATTACATATATAATAAATTATTTTTTCATATTTTTTTACTTATTTTACTTTAAGTTTTGGTTTATAAGAACCTCTCCCTATATATATATATATATATATATATATATATATATATATATATATATATATATATATATATATATATATATATATATATATATATATATATATATATATATATATATATATATATATATATATATATATATATATATATATATATATATAAACACCTAAATTCCAGAAACCCTAACATTTATCAAATATGATCAAGAAATAAACGTCTAAAACTTATCGGGGAGGTGTCCCCGATAAGGCTCGGGCGTGAGAATCAGTATTCATGGTAAAGATTCAAGGTTTAAAGATTATGAGAAGTTAATGTACTTAAAAAGATGAAAGAATAATCAAGAACATTTAAGGAGAATGTTCTTGATTTAGAGTGTATAAAGTTTAGATCCCTTTTCCTGGAATGGGTCTGGCCCTATTTATACTACCTGGTGCTTCGGTCCATTATCCCTTGGATAATAGGTTGTTCCCTCTTTCGGCGCACTATATTCCCTTCCTTGATGAGTCTGGTCCATAGACAGCACCTTCGGTCTCTCCTTATTATTCAGCGGGCGATTGATAAGCTTCCAGTACCTTTTCTGCTGTACCACGTGGTACAGTCCTTTTAGCCGCCTGTCAAGTACTTTATGTCAGTTGAGCACGTGACACGTTTGGCGTTTCTTCTTTTGGCGGTTTGATGTCGTCAGCTTAGTCAGACACGAGTAGCTTCGGCCTGGCGCTCAATTAAGCTGGCCGAAGGTATCTTTACCGAAGCAATAGGGTAAAAAGTCACTTTTGGAGTATATCCATATATACTCCAACATGCCCCCCCCCCCCCCCCCCCCCCCCCCCAGTCTAGCATGACGGAGCACTAGCACCGTTATACTAGACTCTCCTAATTACTTTCCTAGCCGTTGCTTTACCTCATGGTGACTCATCAGGTCTTTATTGGCGATGGGTCAAACGCTGTCTTGTCATGCTCATTAATTAATGTAACCGTTGCGTGTTGCTTTGATAACCCAAAGGGCAAACGTGCGTGTGTCAGTCATTATGGCAAGGTCACATCTCCCATAAATGCCGCCGTTTCACTCTCCCCACGCGCCTGTCTCTAGACATTCCTTTGACCCTCAAGCGCTTCCCTGACAGCTTCAGACGCTCCTTAATTTTCGGGATTCGTGCCTATCGTGCGCCATACGGTTATCCTTCACCCCCCTTTTTCTATTTAAACCGAAATCTCCTTTCATTGTTTTCTTTTTACCTCTTTCTTAGTTCTTCTTCTTCTTTTCTTTCTTCTTGCCCAGAATTCTCAATTCCTTCCTATTTATTTTCCCCCATTTTCACCATTGCTCGCTGTTTCGTTTATACCCCACCCTATACAATGGGCAAATCCGACCTTTCTACTTCTTTTTGCACCCCTTACTCATAAGGAATTCCAGAAAATTTTGTGAGCAATATGAAATCGCCGCCAACTGGCGTGCCACTTGAGCCCCTTGTTCAGAACACGGTGTTGGATTGCCCTCAGGGGTCCATCGCCGCAAGTTTTCAAACCTTCGTTTGCCTTTCACTGAATTCTTTCTCTCAGTAATTGAGCACTATCGGATCACCCCCATCCAGATGAATCCCCTGGGCGTTATCAGGATTATGTCTTTCGAGATTTTGTGCCGGGCGTTGGGCTTCGGCGCCACTCTAAGTTTGTGGCGTCAATTTTTCAACTACT
>CAJVGC010000065.1:16218152-16334997 GCA_910822075.1 Senecio squalidus | reverse complement strand
CTCCAACTCAGAATCTGTCACAAGAAATAAACGTCTAAAACTTATCGGGGAGGTGCCCCCGATAAGGCTCGGGCGTGAGAATCAGTATTCATGGTAAAGATTCAAGGTTTAAAGATTATGAGAAGTTAATGTACTTAAAAAGATGAAAGAATAATCAAGAACATTTAAGGAGAATGTTCTTGATTTAGAGTGTATAAAGTTCAGATCCCTTTTCCTGGAATGGGTCTGGCCCTATTTATACTACCTGGTGCTTCGGTCCATTATCCCTTGGATAATAGATTGTTCCCTCTTTCGGCGCACTATATTCCCTTCCTTGATGAGTCCGATCCATAGACAGCACCTTCGGCCTCTCCTTATTATTCAGCGGGCGATTGATAAGCTTCCAGTACCTTTTCTGCTGTACCACGTGGTACAGTCCTTTTAGCCGCCTGTCAAGTACTTTATGTCAGTTGAGCACGTGACACGTTTGGCGTTTCTTCTTTTGGCGGTTTGATGTCGTCAGCTTAGTCAGACACGAGTAGCTTCGGCCTGGCGCTCAATTAAGCTGGCCGAAGGTATCTTTACCGAAGCAATAGGGTAAAAAGTCACTTTTGGAGTATATCCATAAATACTCCAACATTGTATATTCAGAGAATTTAAAAATATTGATTTATTAAATATAGTAGTGGTAATAGTAATAGAACTTTTAAGAACTACCTAGCTAGTATGGTATCATTACAAATTCGTTGGTAATGATGGGAGTCATCGACCTATAGTGAGTATTCGATAAAAGAAATTTCATATATGTATGTTTTATACTTTTAGAAAGAACATACATAACATCACCTAAAACAAACCGATACAAGATAGAGAACCCAAACCATTAAAAGATAGAGATAAGTGCATTATAATATAATAAACTCTCTTCGTCTTGTTATTATAGGTATTCAGCTCTTAAAACTTCTATTATGTGTATTCAACTCTTGTTTTCTCATAAATGATGTAACGAACCCTATTTTTGCTGACGTATAACCGGTTTTAATATTAGATATTTCTAAATTAAAAATCCGATTCTTACATAATTTGTATAGAAATAAAAGTTAAATACATAGAATAGAGTTTTTTAGAGTTTATACACATAATGGCAAAACAATTAAAGTTTGTTACATTTTCATGCACTTAGCCCTAAAAGATATATATATTTTTATTCTGTTGCGGAAAAATAATAAAATTTAGAAGAAAAAAAAAAACAAGTTGAACATGTTACCTTTACTCTTTGTATAACACGGAAACAATAATAATAAAATTTATGTATAATGCGTATAATATTTTTATTTTGAATATTAAAGTTAAACAACTTAGTAAATTTATAAATATTGGTCATAAACTAAGTTTTATTTATATGGATATTCCATAACTTTTATAAATGTTTCAGGTAATTAACCGAAAAATATTGCAAATCTGAAAATGGGGGAGGTTGTTTTGGAAGGGCTTGTGAAGTTTTTCAAACGCAAGAAGTTAGATTATGATGAAACTAATGAGGGAATCGATGACGTAAATGATGAAGTCCATGAAAACCTAAAAAGGCCAAAATTATATAATGATTCAAGAAGTATAATGAATAAACAAAATTTGAAACACTTTTATGACTTTTATCTAAACTTTAACGCAAATAGACGGATGATGATGATGTCTTTACTACATCTTTATTTTTCTTACGACAACCGATAACGATATTACATCTAATTAAGGGCGGCAACATTCAAAGGTGAAGCTAGAAATTTTCTTTTCCCGGGAGCAAATTATTACAAACAAAAATATTGTTTTAACTACATAGAAGTTGTCAATTATACACATATTATCCACACACTTTTATAAAACGTATAAAACTAGTGTAGATGTCTATGCACTTATAAATATATCAGTTATTGAATTTTAATATAAAAGATATTAATTTGTCCTCGCTTATAATAGTGTAACAAAATATATGAATAAAAATAAAAACTTACGTGTTTTTTTGAAAATTCGTAGAAAAATATACGTACAAATGGCAATGAGTTGTGGTGTATGAAAGATGAAACTTATCCGATTTGAAAAGAAAAAAGAAAGATGAAACTTATTAGACCACCCACATCATAACATCAGAAATACCTTCCGCCATAACACCGAATTCTGTGATCCACCAGTTTTTTATTTTTCATTTTTTTTCTTTTTAGTCATATTATTTTTAATACATTAAATAATAAAAATAACTTATTTTTAAAAACAAAATACATTAATAAAGTTAAAAAGATTACATTAAAATAAAAACCGTAATTAAAA
The DNA here is from genome assembly GCA_910822075.1 of Senecio squalidus. NCBI lineage: Eukaryota > Viridiplantae > Streptophyta > Magnoliopsida > Asterales > Asteraceae > Senecio > Senecio squalidus. The sequence goes on along the minus strand of CAJVGC010000065.1, from coordinate 16,332,696 downwards.
CAGATATAATTAAAATAGATAAATAGAATCAACGTGCATAACGATAGTGATCATCAAGTCTCGCAATGTGTTCAACGAGATCGCTTCGAAGACAATGGTGTGTATCACGATCTCGTATCTCTTTCATAACTCGGATTTGATGTTGGCACCTTTCGTGGGAAGTTCGTTATTCTCTTGGTATTGGAGTATAGTATTCCTCGCAGTCGCTGATATTAGCGCCATTGTCTTCGATAATCATATTATGCAATATGATGCAAGTATACATGACTCTCTTTAACTTGTTTACCTCGTAGTATCTTGCAGCAGTTTTTAAAACCCAAAATCGCCCTTGTAGCACGCCAAATGCTCTTTCAACATCTTTTCTTGCAACTTCTTGAAATGTTTTGAACTTTTTTCGCTTTTCGTCTGGTGGATGAGAAAATGATTTGACAAAAGTCGCCCACTCTGGATAGATTCCGTCTGCGAGGTAATAGCCTTTTTCATACGGAGTGTTGTTTACCATGAAATTAGAAGGTGGAGCGTTGTCGTGGAGGAGTTCCCTAAATAGAGGCGAGGCATTCAAAACATTGATGTCGTTGTTGGAGCCTGCGACAACAAAATAAGAATGCCAAATCCATAAATCATATGAGGCAACCGCTTCAAGCATGACAGTTGGATATCCATGATCACCTCGTGTGTATTAGCCCTTCCATGCGTTTGGACAGTTATCCCATGCCCAATGCATTCAATCAATACTGCCAAGCATCCCAGGAAACCCATGTATTTCTTCATGTTTTGCATAAATACGTTGAATATCGTCCTGTGTTGGCTTTCTTAAGTAAACGTTTTTATATAAATCGATAACACATTTACACAAGTTATCTAAAGCCTCTTTGATGGAGATTCCGCCATGTGTAGATATTCATCAAATGCATCGGAATTGATTCCGTATGCTAAAAGACGCATGGCGGATGAACATTTTTGTATAGCGGTAAAACTTGTTGGCCCGTAGCATCTAATCGGGTTGTAAAATAGTTAAAATGACTAGGAAGAGGTACTTGAGAATAGTTAAGAATACCGTCGACTATTCGAAGAAATAGCGGCTTTCTCATCCGGTATCTTCGTCTGAACTGCTCCGGTGTAAAAATGCATCCTTCATTGAAATAGTCTGGCATAAGTCGTTCGTTTGCCACTACTCGATCTCTTTTTATGAATCTTCTTTTACTCCGAGCGTTTGAGCTTTTGATAGCTTCCTCTTCATCGTAATAAGCCTTTCCGGCCATCGTCGCCATCATGAAATTTGTTTCATCATCAGAAGAGTCGGAACTTGACAAATTCATTTTGAAAAACATTTTTTTTAGATAAATAGGATAATAGATTGTGACTTTTTGAGTTTTTAAGTTTGATATTTATAGAAAAAAAATATATATATTTTTAAACGGCTATTTTCAAATCCCAACGGCTATATTTTAATTTTAATTTTTTTTTTTAAAATTCAACGGAAGCATGTTTTAAAAAAAAAAAAAGTTTAACACGCGTTACCACCGTAACACCGGCGGTTTAACGCCGCCTATAACGCGCACCCCCAACCATGAGGGGTTATGGGGGTATAACGTGGTGGTTAACGCGTCCATTGGATACGCTCTTACCACTTGAGTATTATTATTATGCTCATTTGTTTCTTATACCCATTTGTTTTAGCTTTTGCATGTATTCGTATATTTTTATTCAGACACCGTGTAATTGAGGAATGAGGATGGTGGGGAATACATCATTCCGAACGATGAGTCCCAATGGAGTTTTGTAACACACTAACACCACATCGGACGTTTAGGCGGGAGCAATTCGTGACCCCCTTTAGAAGTTTTAATGCATATGTATTTATTTAGAGGGTAAATAATGAAAAAACAGGCGTTCTACGTGATTTACATATAAAAATCGTAAAAGGTACTTTAAGAAATAATGACAAAGTTTAGGGCATAATTTCCTGAAATATACATCTTTTTTGTATTCTTTTCTAAAAACAAAATTCATGACAAGAGGTGACTAAGGGAAGGTTTCATGATTGCTATATTAATCTTACGGATATTTGAAAGGGTGTTTGGATATTAATTCTAAAGTAAATATGGAATCAAAAGGTAATTACATACTCACTAAACAAATAAATAGTAAATTCAAAGCAGTAATGTAAGTCCCGTAGATTTATAAAATTTGATCATTTTAATCCTTGAAAGGAAAAATTGATATTTTTTAAAACTAGATAGCTTAATAACTTGTTAGTTATGTTAATAAGAGCATTTTTCTACAATATACTTAGGCTATGCGGAGTGGTGAGTGGTGAATGATGATGATGTGGAGTGATAGAGGTGATTTGTAGGAAAAAGAGTGTGATTTGTGAGAAAGAGAGTGTGATTTGTAGGAAAGAGAGTGTGATGATGTGGAGTGATTATAAATGGGTGGAGTGGTGAGTGATGATGTGGAGTGATAGAGATTATTTTGTAATCATTACTTTTTATTATTTTTTTTATATAAATGAAATTTAAAAAGTTGTATTTTTATTAAAAATAAAAAAAAATACTACAATTATTTAAAAAAAAAACATACTACAATTTATTAAAAAAAAAAAACATACTACAATAAAAAAAAAATACTACATATCCGAAAAATATTTTGCGATAAGCCTTTGCTTTTCGCTCTCCGCTATTCTTCGATAAGGCTCCTCGAGATGACTAATGTCCTTCATGATCGTCTTTAATGATTTTGCTCGCATTTTTTCGTCGATTTATTCATTAAATTCCCCGAACTTTTGTGTCATCAACTCGAGTTGTTCTTCGGCCCTCGAAGAAGACCCGGTTTTGCCCTTTCCTTTGCGCGCTTTTGCTTTTGCTTGATCTCTACCAACCGGTCTTGGAAGATCTTCCTCCAACACTCGAAGCTCATCATCATCATCATCATCATCATCGTTGAGATCGAATGAAGCAAAAGGCGATATTGGAGTGGCGGGGCTACTAGACTCCGATGTTTTGGACATTTTTGAGGACCCTCCAATAATTGGTATCGCTTGACAAACCGGGCTATTTTTCAATATTTCCCAACACGCGTAATGTGGGAAAGACGTACCCATTTTGGTGCGGTATGTCACCATAGCCTCTTCGACCAACATTTGATCATTTTGACCGCTTGTTCTAGATTGCTGTGCTTGTCGCATAATCCCGTTGAATTTTTTTACTTTTCGGGATAAATCGGTCCACTTGCTCGATATCATGTCCTTGGTACGATGATAATCGGGATCTTGTTGTTGCATCTTGAAGAAGAATTGTTCGCGAACCCTTCCCCAAAAAACGGGTGAAGCTCGATCTCTTCCATAAAGGGGGTCTTCGGATGTCGACGACCATGATGCGGAAAGTGCCACCTCTTCCCGTTCGGTCCACTTCTTTTTTTCGCCTTTGCCTCTTTGCGAATCGGCTTCCTTCTTCCTATGTCGCCTTTCCGCAACTTTCTTCCCACGGGTCCTCATATTTTCCGGTTGAGTTTCCGGAACAACGTCATCGTCTTCGGAATCTTGTGATTGGCGGTTACGGTCAACGTCAAATGGAGGCGTGTTTGGAAATTCGCCAAAATTGAGCAATTGTTGGAACGACCCTCCTTGGTATACCGGGTCTGGGTGAGGTCTTTGTGATGGTGGAGTTTGTTGATAAAATTGTGGAAATTGGTTGGGGTTCGGAAATTGGTTGGGGTTTGGAAATTGGTTAGGGTTTGGAAATTGGTTAGGGTTTGCACCAAAAAAATTGTTGAACCAATTCGGGTTGGAGTTTTGATTGTTGTTGGGATCCATTTGATTTTTTTGATATTGAATTGTATAAATTTGTGATAGAGATTGAAAGAGTTGAAAGAGTTGAAAGAGATTGTATGTTTTTTTGATGTTGAATTGTATAAATTTGGGTTGAATTTATACAGTTTTTTTTTTTTTTTCCCGTTAGTCTCAAACGGTCATATGACCGTTTCTTCCAACCAAAACGCCGTGATGCAGACCACGCCTGAGACCAACACGCCCCGATAACGCCTCCATAACGCCCCCACCGGAGCGGTGTGGAGGCGTTATAGCTGATGATTTGGCAAAAAAACGCCCTCACCACGCACCACTCCGTCCAGTCTTATAAGACATATGATAAATCATATGCATTAAATGATTATCAAAATTTCTAATTTGTTAAAAAATGTATTAATCTAATTCAAAATTTTCTTATATTTAATGTATATTAAATGAATTTTTCATATTAACTAGAAAATTAAATTTTATTAATAACTTAATTTTATTAATATAAGCATTATATACACATCTTAGAAAAATCCAACTTGTTAGTATTTATTTTCTTTTAAAAATATTAATTTATAAATATACAAGTAGTAATTTGTAATGGAACTAATATGATTTAAAAAGGAACTAGCACTGAATCTTCGCAAAAACTAAGTTTTATGAAGTATTTGAATATGAAAAATGATTGGGATGTTTAATAGATAGACTTAATAATATGTCTATGTATAAATGATTTGTATCAAATGCATTGAAAAAATATATATATTTTTTCATTCTTCATTTTTATGTTTCACTTACAATCTTTTAAAGCCTTAAACATATTTTTAGGCATGCGAATTAGGTGAAGATTGATATGGATCGAAAAGCAGTAAAGACAAACAAATATTCAACCAATGATCGCGTTGATTATTATTAGAAAAACTCGGTTACAAAAAACTCTAACAATTGTTATGTATAAATCTATACATCGGTATCACTATATATAGACTAGAATATTAGAATATGTATTGGATTACAATACGTATTGGATTACAATTCTTATTCTATAGGGAATCAGAAACTTTCCATATGAATGGATCAACCCGCAACTTAAAGCCCATGAACGATCCAACTATTCTCCAACATTAGGCATGTCTATAAATATTATGTTAAATTTTAAATAATGTTTCAGTCGAAAATATTGCAAAGTTACCAAAATAAAAGTAGGGTCAGTATTTTGCATTATATTCGTTTAAATAAATATATTGAAAACACATTCCTCTCTTGTTTTCAACTGTACTGAATGGAGATGCCAACACCGTCGTCGTTGGTCTCGGCATACGCCTCAATGTCAACCTCAATCATGCTCTTCCGTACAATGTTTGATCAACTCGTCCCTAGACAGTTCCGCCACTACATCCTGGAAGCGGTTCGGTTTTACTGGAAACCAAAAACAAAGTTTCTAACTCTCGTCCTTGAGGAGAAAGACGGCTTGATTCGAAACCACATGTTTGATCTTGCTGAAACCTTCCTATGTTCTAGAATCACCAACAATTCCGATCGTCTAAGGTAATTTTTTATTAAACGGCAAAAGAAAATATCTATTAATAAAACTAGCGAGAAGCTAGGAATTACAATAGACCAAAAAAAAAATCCCCAACGTCTAATGTAATTATATCGTTGTTTAAAATATTGTACATTAATAACAACAGAGAACGGTGAAATAATTTGTATGTATTTTTAAATGATTATAGGATCACGAAATCCGTTAAAGAAAAACTTATCAATGTAAAGTTTGCGGAGTCTGGGGTGGTTGAAGATTTGTTTGAAGGAATTTCGGTTACATGGAAGTACGTTCGAAAAGAGGCGAAGCAAAAAAACTTGCATAGCGGGGAAGATGATGAGTTTGGTGGCGGGGGAGGAGGATTTACCCAAGAGAAAAGATACATTGAATTGATATTTGACAAAAAATACAAAGACGTTATAACAAGTCGATATTTGCCATCAATAGTTATAAAATCTCAGCAACTTGAAAATCAGAAAAAAGTAGTCAAGCTCTTTAATCTCCAATCTGATGAGTATGGGCATCGCGGGTTAAAGGACTCTGTGAATCTGGACCATCCATCAACTTTCGACACGTTAGCCATGGATCCGAAGGTTAAGAAGGAGATAATGGACGATTTGGATTTGTTTTTGAGCAGGAAAAATTTTTATAAGAAAGTTGGCAAGATGTGGAAGAGAGGTTATCTACTTTACGGTCCACCTGGGACGGGGAAATCTAGTTTGATTGCCGCAATGGCTAATTATCTCAACTTCAATGTTTATGATCTACAGTTGATGAATGTAAGGAGAGATTCATGTTTGAAGGAAATGATACTAAAAACATCGAATCGATCCATACTCGTGATTGAAGATATCGATTGTAGCATACAATTGCCGGATCGAAAGGGAATTTCTCCTTCCGGGTCTCTTGATGTTAAACCTGCTCGCGATCCCCAGGTTTGTTTTAACTTTTAATAGATGTTCATAATATAATTATAGGTAACTAATTTCTTAAATTACTTCACACGCTACAAATATTTATATTTTTTGAGATTTGATTTACAACCTCTAGATTAATTTTATGTACGTTCACAATTTGATAAGTATCATACTACTTAAAAGTACCTGAAACATTTCTAAAAAGATAATTAGTCTGAGTCATTAATATTATCTTTTTCGACTTGTTTTGGTTGTCTGATTCACAAGTGGAATAATGCATTATGAATGGTCACGAATGCACCTTTTGTTTTTAAAATTGTACAACTACTAAAAGTTTGACAACTCATTGCTTTATTTTTTTATTTATTTTTCTCTATATATATATATATTCTGTTTTTATAACTAACCATAAATGTTAATTAGCACTATCCGTTCGGGTTTATATGGTAATGTTGTTTATGGAATAGTAACATACTACGTAATTTTGGTTATTTTGTAGTTCTCTTTATCGGGGCTTTTAAATTTCATAGATGGTTTATGGTCATGTTGTGGAGACGAACGAATCATAATATTCACCACAAATCACAAGGAGAGACTTGACCCAGCATTGCTACGACCAGGACGGATGGATGTGCACATTCACATGTCATACTTGACCATGGATGGATTCAAGACACTAGCGGCTAACTACCTTAACATTCATGACCAACATTGGCGATTTAGGGAAATCGAAGAGTTGATCAAATGCAAAAATGTTACACCAGCGGAGGTGGCAGAGGAGCTAATGAAGTCCAACAATGTGGAGGGTGTGATGGAAGGGCTTGTGAAGTTTCTTAAACGCAAAAAGATGGAAGATGATGAAATTAAAGAGGGGATCGATGACGTTGGTGATGAAGTCCATGAAACTAAAAAGGCTAAAATCATATAATGTATCAAGAAGTATCATGAATAGATAATATAACATAATAAATATTAATAATTTAGAGTCACAATGAACACTGCAGGCTTTGTGTTATTGTACAAGAGTGATTTGTCAATCTCTTATTATATTTCTTCTTTTGTTGTTCACTTTATCGAGTCTATTCAAATTCATAGATGGACTATGGTCATGTTGTCGTAACAAACGTGACAAACCAAAAAAGAAAGACACGATTCTGACAATGTAGAGGTTGTGCTTGACGGGGCTTGTGAATGAAACATAAGAAGATGGAAGAGGATGATAAAACTAAATACGTGATAGATGAACAAGTTCATGAAGTTAAGATGCAAAAATTATATAATTTTTGCGTCAATAATCTAACTATAATTGTTGGAGCATATTCATCTATTAATTGTACTTGTACTTAGTGTAGAAATATGTCGTGAAGTTTATAATGGATATAGATCGAGTTGTAAAGTGTTTCGAATATTTATAGACTGTTGCGCCAAGTGTTGCGCAACGCAACACTACACTATGTTGGGCAACACTTGTTGAAAGTAGCGCAACACTTGTTTAAAGTGTTGCGGTTGCGTAACAAGTTAGGGTTTTATGTCACCTATAAATACCTCAAGTAACAGTCATAAATACAACCGTTTTAGAGAGAGAAACAAGTGTTGCGGTTTTTTTTGTTCATTTCAATGATAAGTCGAGTGCTTTTGGTCAATGGAATTTGTCACCAATAAAATTATATATATATATATATATATATATATATATATATATATATATATATATATATATATATATATATATATATATATATATATATATATATATATATAGTAATTGGATCGGGTAAGAATGACCCAAAGTCTAGGAACGCTAAGAACCAATGCTGACCGTCCGATTAAGGTGATGATCAATAGTAACCACTTACTACTGATCAGTAGTAACCTTACTACTGATCAGCAACAAATTCTACTGAGTTACTACTGATCAGTAGTAAGTGGTTACTACTGATCATCACCTTAATCGGACGGTCAGCATTGGTTCTTAGCGTTTCTAGACTTTGGGCCGTTCTTACCCGAACCTCACCCTATATATATATATATATATATATATATATATATATATATATATATATATATATATATATATATATATATATATATATATATATATATATATATATATATATATATATAAGGGTAAAAAATAAGAGTGTAATAAGAAAAAGTGAGAAAAACTTCATAACTCCATATAATCAGTTATGTAATAAAGTAGAATAAAGACTCTAACCCCTGATGCTGACTTGATAAAAGGCAAAGACAGGGGTAAATGTCTGTAAAAGTCTAAAAATTCCGTAACCCTTGATACTAACTTGATAAAAGGCAAAGACATATTGATGAATTCGTGTCATAAACACCTCATAAATAAATGAATAAATATTGTACGTATGTATATTACTTTTCGAAGAAATGTCGTGATATTGGGGGTACATTGTGTAACCGGGTGCAAGGAAAGCTTATATATACCTATAACGGTTATACACGTACTCAAAAAAGTGTGCATAGAATCAATACTCAACACGGTCCAATTTTCTAGTTTAGCTAATAATATTAGGAATAAGGTCACATTTTCCAGCCAGTTTGATGCGTAAAATCTAGTTTGATTTTAAAAATTGAAATACTCTTTACTCGAATACACACTTATATGCAGTGGACCTAACCGTGTATAGTATAGTTCAGGTAAATCGGATTCTTTCGCAGGGACTAAGTTAGTTTTAACTTTAGAGTAAATAATACTATTTGTTTGGGTGTTTGTGACCGAATTGTCACTTTGCTTAAACTAATTTTGAAAGTATTTATAACGTGAAAACATTGATTGAAAGTTGAATGTTTTAATAAATCAATTAAAGGGAAAGACGCTTGTTCGAGTAGTTCACTAATGGTCCGATTTGACTTTATGTAATTGAATGTTTTTGTTGGGAAAATCAACGATTTAACCCAAGTTAATAAATCTGTTAATTAAAGTCTTAATCTGAGTGATTTGAGTCTGAGTGATTCTGAGTCTGAGTGACTAAAAGCAACTAAGGCATTATGGAGCTGACTACTCAGCTTTATAAAGAAACGTAATGCTTTAATTTAGGTATGTTAGTTAGATAAAATCTTCTATTATTTTAGAAGATTTACTAAGATTCATACTTATCAAGCTCACTATCATTGTGTATAAATAGTGAGCTTGAACATTGTAATCGTTGCACCTTTCTAAGAAATATAACTGTGTGTTATAATCATTCTTTGTTATTATAAATTCCGCTATAATAATCTAAGAAACTGAGTAATCAATCGATTCATAATAATTAACATCTAAATACTTATTTGTGATTGATTAGCTAGTGTTTGAGATCTTATTGAGACCTAACAACTGGTATCAGAGCAAATAAGATTTAAATTTTAATAAATCTATAAATCTTAAACGATCAATATATAAAATCTCAAAAACAATGTCATCATCTTCAAATACACCTGTAATGGCTGAAAAAGGAATTCCTGTGTTCAATGGACATAATTTTGCCCATTGGAAACTTAAAGCTGAGTGGCATCTCTCAGGAATTCATGAGGAAATGATAAGAATAGTGACTGAAGGACCCATTATTCCAGGAAAGCACATTGATGAAGTCAAGGAAGGTGATAAAATTGTTCAACGTGCAAGATGGGTTCAAACTCCTAAATCACAATGGACAGATCAAGACAAGCTGTTGTTCAATCTTGATCCAAGAGCTAGAAGTATTCTAGGAAATGCAGTATCTGAACAAATATTCTCAAAGATAGCTGGCTGCAGAACTGCAAAGAACTGTGGGACACTTTAATTGTGTGTTATGAAGGTGTTCCTGTTGTGAGAGAGCAAAGACTAAACAGTCTCATTAGAAATTATGAAAATTTCTATATGAAAGAAAAGGAGACTTTGGCTGACGTGCATACAAGATTTCAAATAATGTTGAACGATATGTCATCTCTAGGAGTAACAAAGGAAGATGATGAAATATGTAAGAAATTTGTTGATATCTTACCTAACAAATTTGAATCTGTCATTACATCTCTTGTAGTTAGTGAGAAGCTGTCCACCTACAAGCTGCCTGGGCTCTTTGGACTATTGTTAAATTTTGAAGAATCTCAAGAAAGGAAAAAGATAAACAATAGACGAACTGCAAAGGATCCTGAAGCTGCATTAGTTGCAACAAGTAGAAGGAATAAAGAAATTTATTCTAAAGCTGACTCATTTGAGTCTGAGTCACACTCAGACTCAGAATCAGATGATGAAACTAAGGTCAAGAAACTAAAAAGTCAGCTTGCTCTGTTAACTATGAAGCTTGAACAGAAGACAGGCTACAAAGGAAAGAAACCTTTCGATCTGAAGAAGGTGAAATGTTTTAAATGCAATGAATACGGTCACATGGCTGCTGACTGTAAAGTAAAGAATGCTCAAACTGGACACATGGACGAGGTTGCTGAGAGGGCCCAAAGATATCGAAAGAAGTATCTTAAATACAAGAAAGGCACCAGTTCAAATACACAGAAACCTCAAACTGAGCAAAAGGCATTCTTTGCTGAAGAATGGCTAGATGAGGAAATGTCTTCTGATGAAGATGAGGAAGTGGTGGAGAAATGCTTAATGGCATTCACAGAAGAAGTGGCTGAAGCTGAGAAATCTGCCTCTCAGTTCGAGAAGGATCTGAAGGAAGCTGAGAGACTGAGTTGCAACTCAGACTGGAACAAGTCAAAACTTTATAAGGTACACAATTTTGACACTTATACAAATGAACAAAAACTTCAAATGTTTGAGTATATTTTTGTTGACTTGACCACCACATTAGAAGAACAATCTGAATTCAAACAAAAAATCAAAGATCTTGAAAATAATTTGAAAATTAAAGATGATATAATAATTGAACTAGAAAGTTATAGAGTCCTTTTAAATGCTCAGACTGAAGCTTATAGTGATCTTGCAAAAGAAAATCATAAACTTAGAGAAGAAACTGAGCACTATAAAAGAATTTGTAAATCATGGTGCATATCATCCTTAAAAAATGAAGATTGTTTGAGCAGACAGGTACCCATAGGGATGGCAGTGGGTCGGGGAATTTCGGGGATCATGTTTCCCATCCCCATCCCCAATCTCAATATTCATCCCCATCCCCGTCCCCATACCCGATGGGGAGTAAAATTGTAATCCCATCCCCAGCCCCATCGGGGACGGGGATCCCCATTGGGGACGGGGATTTCCTTCTCACGTATTAAGTATTTTGTAACTAGCCAACTACATATTTTTTTGGCACTTAGCCTTACTGTAACATCAACCAACAAAGTATAAAAAACATTACAATAAGAAAAAAGTAACTTCTAGACTTCCATACTTCAAAAATAGTTTTGCATAATTCATACATGCAACAAGAATTCAAAACCAGTTGAAACAAAAGGATAAGACTACAAGTCAAATTGTGGAAACTAAGATGTGAATTCAAATCAACCCTTTACAAAATGAGATCCTTAAAGTTTTCAATAGATTACAACTATGGTTTAATATTTGAAACTTGATACATCCAGGTTGCTTCATGAGTCATGACCATTCACCAAAATCTTTTATGAGAAAACTAAATCAATTCCTATAATAAACAAAAAAAATCAGTTTATTGTGTTACTGATCATACAAACACATAAAGAAAGGTACACATTAAAAATCATGAGAATGAAACAAACAAAACACCATAACAATTAACAAGGACAAGTCACCAAACATACATATACTTTCTGAACAATAAATTCATCAAATGTAACTTATAGTGTATAGAACATCAAGAGTAACAAGTTCATGCATGTCCTTATTACAGTACATAAAACATCAGATCACAAGTTTACAACACAAATTCTAATAGTGAATAAAATAGATAAATCTCCTAACAATAGATAACGAATAAAATCAACATTTATTATTTTGAATATTGATGATAGCTTAAAAAGATCAATTATAGGTCTGAATAATGATGATAAAGAAAGGATTGATTATAGGTTATTTACCTTAACAGTGATTCTTGTCTTGTTGAAAAATTCGTATGAACAATATAGCATCAGCAGTCGTCTTCTATGAAGATTAACATTAACAGTTGTGTACTTGTGTGGTATAGGGGTATAAGAGGCTAGGGTTTTTTATTTTTTATTTATATATGATTGGTAGTATCGATGAAGGAAGATGAAAAGTTTTGTACAGAATATCAAATGAAATATTATTAGGCCCACTAATATAAGTGACATGTAAACTTGATACTTTTCGGGTATGGGTATGGGTATGGGTATGGGTACGGGTATGGGTACGGGTACGGGTATTAAGAGAGTATTACCATCCCCGTCCCCATCCCCGTTTTTAATATCGGGGATTCCCCATCCCCATCCCCATCCCCGGTCAACTCGGGGATTTCCCGGTCAAAACGGGTTCGGATACCGGGTCCCCATCGGGTACGGGTTTTATTGCCATCCCTAGGTACCCAAACAAGTACAAGCTGTGTTGGGTGAGGGATTCAGTTTGAAGAAGCATATGACTGAAGAAGAAGAAGAAGCTGAAAAAGCTGAAAGAGAAAAAATTGTTTTCAAACCAGAAATTCTTCCAAATACTTTCACATATATGAAAGGAGAAAAAATAATGATGTCAAATGCTTTTGTAAAACCTGTAATTTCCCAAGTTTCTAATAAAAGTAATTCTTCATCTTCTTCTCAGTCTGAATGTGTTAATTTATCTGAAACTGATAAAAATGTGCATGCTGAAAAACATTCTGTGCATCTAACCAATAGATTGCCCAAGGTTGTGAGTAAACCTAAGAATCAGCACCCAGTCAGTTCCAAAAGTCATGAAACAAAAACCATTGATAAACTGGGGAATCAATTGTTGGAACTGACTAACATAGTAAAAACTCTAGTGAGGAACAAATCGCCTAATCACATCAGGCCCAAGACTCCTCCTAAGAGAATTTGCTACAATCGTGGTGAAAAAGGGCATGAAGCTGTGTTTTGTAAACAACTGACTCAGTCTAGGCCACAGAAAACCATCTTTCAAAAGTCAGTCTCACCAAAAAGTTGGTCAGCTCCACATAAGTCAGTTTCACCACAATCTAGGTCAGTTTCATCAAAGTCAGTCTCACCTCAAAAGCAAAGAAACACTTCTAAATCAAAGACAATGTCTGTGAAACCAACCAAGACTAATTCAGTTTCTTCTCGAGTCAGTCTCAAAGATACTCCATGTAAATACTGTGGTGTCATAGGTCATTATTCTGTTAACTGCATGAAGGAAATAAATAAATGGAACTATACCAGCTCCACAACTGATTGCAAGACTGAACCTGAACTTAAACCTGCTTCAGTTCATGGATCCACTCTAAAGTGGGTGCCCAAAAGGAACTAATATTTTCTATTTCATGTGCAGGACTCTACAAAATGGTATCTAGATAGTGGAGCTTCAAGGCGCATGACTAGAATGAAGTCTTTTCTACAAGACTATAAAGAAGAAGATGGGCCTCAAGTGAGATATGGTGACAACGGGGTATCAATGACACGTGGATATGGAAAGATTCATGTTGGAGCTGTCACTTTCAAGAGAGTTGCATATGTGGAAGGATTACAACATAACTTACTGAGTGTGAGTCAAATTACTGATGAAGACCATGAAGTCAGATTCAGGAAACAAGTTGGAATAATCTACAGTGCCAAGGGAAAACCATTACTACTCGCCAAGAGAGAAAGAGATGTATTTTGTCTGGATCTGAGTACGGCCAATGATGAAGCTGAGACATGTTTGTTCACAGAAACAAAAGAAGAACTTAATTGGCTATGTCATCGAAGGTTATCCCATCTAAATTTCAAAAATATAAATGCCCTGTCAAAAAGTAAATTGGTAAGAGGTCTCCCTGAACTGACCTATACCAAAGACAAAGTTTGCTCAGCTTGTGTGCTTGAAAAGCAAACAAAGACTAAATTCTCATCCAAAATGTTGCATTCAATTGATGAACCTTTATTTATGCTACATATGGATTTGTTTGGTCCAATTGGAATTGAGAGTCAAGGAGGAAAGAAATACACCCTTGTAATTGTTGATGAATTTACTAGATTTACTTGGGTTATCTTCTTAAGGGCTAAAAGTGATGCAACTGAAGAGATCATCAGTCTGATCAAAAGAGAACAGCGGCAGAAAAACACTCTTGTTCGTCAGATGAGAAGTGACCATGGAACTGAGTTCAAAAACTCAGTCTTAATAGACTTTTGTGATCAATTAGGCATAGTTCAAAACTTTGCCTCAGTTCGAACCCCTCAACAGAATGGAGTTGCAGAGAGAAGAAACAGAACTCTAATTGAGGCTGCCAGAACAATGCTGTGCTATGGAAACATGAAGATAAAGTTCTGGGCTGAAGCTGTGAACACTGCCTGTTTCACACAGAATCGATCCATCATCGTGAAGAGACATGGAAAAACAGCTTATGAATTATACCACAACAAGGTCCCTTCCATTCATTATTTCCATATCTTTGGAAGTAGATGCTATATTCTAAATCAACGAGACTTGTTGTGTAAAATGTCTCCTAAAGCTGATGAAGGACTGTTCGTTGGATACTCAAGCATCGCCAAAGCATTCAGAGTCTACAATGAAAGAAGAAAGGTGGCAGAAGAAAGCATTAATGTCACTTTTGATGACACTACTCAGTCTGACAAAGAGGAATCATCATCACAGACTGATAAGTTGCATAAAGATTCATCTGGCAAGTCAGTTTGTCAAGCTACTTACAGAGGTATGATTGGATCTTTGCTTTATTTAACTGCTAGTAGACCTGATATAATGTTTTCTACATGTCTATGTGCACGTTATCAAGCTGACCCCAAAGAATCCCATCTTAAAGCTGTCAAAAGAATTTTCAGATATCTTAAGGGTACACCAAATCTTGGTTTATGGTACCCTAAAGATTCTGGTTTTGAGTTAATTGACTACACAGATGCAGATTATGCAGGATGTAGATTGGACAGGAAAAGCACATCAGGAGGATGTCAGCTTCTGAGAGGAAAGCTAGTCAGCTGGTCAAGTAAAAAGCAAAATTCAGTGGCAACTTCCACAGCTGAAGCTGAGTACGTGGCTGCAGGGAGCTGTTGTGCACAATTACTATGGATGCAACACCAATTGGCTGATCTTGAAATCAAGATTCAAAACACTCCAATCATGTGTGACAACAAGAGTGCCATTCGAATCACTGAAAATCCAGTTTTCCACTCCAGGACCAAACACATTGAAATAAGACAACATTTCATTCGAGACTGTGTGGAGAAAGGAAAGGTCATATTGGAGTTTGTAGCCACCAATGATCAATTGGCAGACATATTCACGAAACCTCTGAGTGAGGACAGGTTTTTCTATTTGTTAGGAGAACTGGGAATGTTAAATCCTTAATTTGTCAAAATCATAAATCTCAAGCTGACCTCTGAGTCAGCTTTTGAATTTTCAGTCTGACTCGTTAGTCAGCTCCAGATCCATCAGTCTGACCACAAACTCAGACTGGGTGTAATTTTTGTAAATATCTTTTACATCTCTTTTATTTTCTTCTTTTAGCCTATAGAGTTTTTATTTTTATTTTAGCTTGAGTCGTTTGTAAATATATTTTTTTCAGGGTCATAAGTGTCATTAGTTTTAAATTACATGGACTAAATAGATAGTTTCCTAACTTAGTTACTTAAATTTCGCTCCTTCAGTTTATATTCAACTTATTTTCAAAATCTTAACCTAATTGTTATCTTCTCTAAATCTTCTGCTCTAATTCTTATCAATGGCGAATGCAAATATGATTCTTCACGTTACTGCTCGTATGATTCCAGGTGCAGATTTCCAAAATAGGGTACAAATCAAGGGTAACAACAGGGTAGCCAATGCTGATATTCCCGCCAATCGCCAAAACAGGGGTTTTGAGCAACTGATTCAATACATGAAAGTCCATCCTTTATATGGTGCTTACTTTTGTGACACTGTGATGTACCCACCGGTGTTGTGTGAATGGTGGTATACTTGCACCGTCAATGAAGAAAAGACTGCCATCACTGGCACCTATAATGATGGCAGACAGACGATCACCATCACTGAAGAGACAATACGCGCAACCTTACTACTTCCCACCGTTGAGGAAGCAGGTGAAGGAGGATTCCAGTCCAGACTGACCAAACAGCAAGCTCGAGCTGAGGCCTTTCCCTTGATTGGTCAGCCTGAAATCCAAGGTGTAATTTAGTACAAATTCTTTACTGGGAAATGGAAGTTTTTATTTTCAAGTATCACAAGGTGTTTGGGGGGCAAATCTGGAAGTTTGGATCAGATGAACGAATTTGAAACCCATCTGTTTCATTCTATGGTCACGGGTCGACGAATCTCTTATTCACAATTATATTTTGAAGAGATTCTCTCCCTTGCCTTGAAAACGAAAAGACCGAATGATGTTCCATTGACCAAACTGATGAACTCACCCAGTTCATTTGAAAAAGCACTCACATCAAGCCCCACTGTAAATCAAGCACTAATGGACTCACTGTTCCATGAGGCTGAGAGTTCTAAACTCCCCTCCAGTGCTGTAGATCAGACCAGTCTCCCTCTGCTAGAGCAAGAGCTGGATCTGACTACCATGACTACCCAAAGCCCCCTAGAGTAGTCAACTTGGAGAAACACGCTGCTGCTGCCACACTGACACATGTGGTATGCATTGAAGACGATATTCCACTCCTGAATATCCCTGTACCTAGTATGGGACCACCCCCTTCAGTTTCCAAGCCAGTTTCAAAGGCTATTTTCACTAGCTCTGTGCTAGTTCACGATAAGGTACCATCCAATCTCTCATACTCTTATGCACATGTCGACAATGCCTCACTCCCCAAACTGAGTGAGGTACAGACTTCATTTTCTATGGCTAAGGATCATTCTCCTAAACCACAGGGAGGGAGTGAAGTTTTACCCTCTGTTTCAACACCCATTGTTACTGAAATCCCTCAGTCTGAGGTTGCAATGACGGTCCCTGTGCTGTTACAAGCCATTCAGGACATGTCAACTCAGTTTGATGTCAAGCTGAGTGCAATGCAGACTGAGTTACAAGCCATGAAAAGACAAAACACTGAGGAGATGCAGGATTTAAAGGGAATGGTATTGAAGCTGACTTCTGAGATCAGCATGATGAGAAAGGGGAAACAGGTTGCTGAGGGTGCTCAGACTCAGGGGGAGAAAACAAATACACCAACTGATGAGTCTGATCTCCCCAAGCAAGATCTGAAAAGAAAGAGGGATGAAGGGGAGAAGAAGTACTACAAGACCACCAGATTCAATCTGAAGACTGGTCAGTCTGAAGTATTTTATGAGACTGACTACAGTGACCTATCAAGCAGTGAGTCTGAGAAAGAAGATAAGAAGGGAAAAGGGAAAGTTGGAGCTGATAGTGATACTGACCAACAAACTGATGAAGAGATTGAGATGGAAGAGCCCCCAAATGTACAGTCTGAGATAGAAATTGAAATACAGAAAAGAAGAGATGAAGCTGAGAAACTGGCTAAACTTCAAAGATATGCTCACAACTCTGGAATGACTGTTGAGCAATACAAGGAGTATGTCAAAGGGCTGTATATGGAGAAATTTAAAGCAAATCCACAAGACCAATCTATGAAAGCAGCTGAGGCTCTTGAAGCTGAGATGAAAGAAGAGGAGGATTTAGCTATTGAAGAAGAACAGCTGAGGGTTGAAGCTGACAAATTAATGGCCAAACAGGTGTTGATAGAAGAAGCCAGACTTGACTATATTGAGTCAAACTTTACACTGAGAAGGAACAAGAATAAAATCCAAAACTTAGAATGTGTAGATACTGGAGGATCTGACCTCATGCTAGTCTGTTATCATAAAGAGGGATCCTTTAGGGTTGGAGTACATAGAATGCACACATTGGGGTTAGAGGAATGGAAAGAGATTGCCAGTCTGAGCTCAGGGATTAGCAACATTGTGCACAGAATGGATGTAAAAAGAGAAGCTGTCTCAAATGTCAATGTAGCCCATATATTGAAGCTGATGTCTAAAGAGGATTATAGAGCATTCTGCACTATTCATAGGGTGAGAGCTGGGGCTAAATCTCTTGGTCTGGAAACAAGCAACATGCATCCTGTTCCTAAAGGTGTCACATTTCAAGACAAGACGTATGTTAAGACTGAAAAGCATGAGGGCTTGTGTTATGTAGATTGTGGGGGAGAGGAATGCTTCCAAGCCAAAGACAGACTGAATATGGCTTCCATCTACCATTGCATTGCTCTGCTTAGCGAATGTGAGTCCAATCAATGCCTCCCCTTAAGAATGAAGCTGATCAGTTGGTTATTTAATAACCTTAGAAGAATTGAAGAAATGGGGACTTTGATGGACAAGGTGGATCTGATCAAGAAAGAGTATCAAATGCTCTTCCATAAATCTGAAGCTGAAATGGAAAAATTGCTTGCTTGGAAAACAGAGAGGCTAAAATGGGCAAAAGAAGTGAACAAGCCTACGCCATGGGAGATGCCATTGAAGAAGAAAAGATCAGTCAAGAGGAGGAATTAATGTGTTTTATGTACCTTTTTGTTCACAAACAGTGTTTAGTAAACAATTTGTGTTTGTGTTTATTTTTGGTGCATGAGTTGTAAAAGACTTTAATTCAAACAGATAGGGGGATATTGTTGGGAAAATCAACGATTTAACCCAAGTTAATAAATCTGTTAATTAAAGTCTTAATCTGAGTGATTTGAGTCTGAGTGATTCTGAGTCTGAGTGACTCTGAGTCTGAGTGACTAAAAGCAACTAAGGCATTATGGAGCTGACTACTCAGCTTCATAAAGAAACGTAATGCTTTAATTTAGGTATGTTAGTTAGATAAAATCTTCTATTCTTTTAGAAGATTTACTAAGATTCATACTTATCAAGCTCACTATCATTGTGTATAAATAGTGAGCTTGAACATTGTAATCGTTGCACCTTTCTAAGAAATATAACTGTGTGTTATAATCATTCTTTGTTATTATAAATTCCGCTATAATAATCTAAGAAACTGAGTAATCAATCGATTCATAATAATTAACATCTAAATACTTATTTGTGATTGATTAGCTAGTGTTTGAGATCTTATTGAGACCTAACAGTTTTTCTTTTAACTTTTTTAATGTATAACTAAGTTCCTCTCGAATACCTAGTTAACTTTAATTATCTTAAACTCTACCGTTCTTCTCGAATATTGTAAAAGCCCTAAATAACTAAGCTTTAAGAATTAAGCTGATGCTTATGATTTAATCTATTAAACTTCCTCTGAAATAGTTTATCAAGTTTTCTAATCCAATCTCTTGTAATTATTAAACTAGCGACCTCGTTTTTTAATCTAATTACTTAAGTTCTAATCAATTATAGACCGATTGATTGTTTCTTTTCAATTGTTTAACCTAGTTCTCGATTCCTTTCGAATACTTAGACTTTCAATTAACCAAAAGAGTATAAGAACTAAAACAATGTTAAGATTAAAATAAGAACGTATCTACAATTAAACATGCAACATCAAGAATAACATCTAATAAACATAAATCAAGTCATAGCATAAGATCCGGAATCCAAATCAGTGTTAATAAATTGTAAATATAAATGGGACTCCATATAAACATATGTAAATACATAATCGGAAGATTGCTTTTATGATGTCGATGTTGTACTTAAGAGGACAAATATACTAATAATCGGCTGATTCGTATGACTCCACTTCTAACGATATGATCCTAAAATCAAACGACTCCCTAGCAAAACGATTTTCTCTTTGTAGGTTGCTAAGTAGTGTATATATCGTATAGATGAAAATCACAAAAAGATTTTGCGTTTCTAGGTTAAGAAAAAAAACAAAAATCCAAAAAGATTTTACTTATATGTTTATTTTCTTCGTCGTCACGCATCGTATAAGATTAAAAGATTTATCACATGTTTTCTGAAAAACTAAAAGATTTTATCAATTTAAAGAACAAAACATGTGTTTGGAAAGTTTTGTCTCTGTAAGTCAGGTTTACAAAGTTTAAAGAACTGGATCTCGAAGAGTTTAGCACTTCCTGAAAGTCAAAGACTCGAAGACGACCTTCGTGGAGCCGTGTTGCTTAAAGATGAATAATCGGAGTTCAAGAGATTAAAGTCACGTCTATTACATACTTGAAAACCAGGACTTCTCGAAGAATGAAGTTAAAGAATCGACTCTCGATCTCACGATATCGGAATTTTCGTTGAAAGTACAAGCTACATCAAAGGGGGAGTTTGTTGGAGCATATTCGTCTATTGATTGTACTTGTACTTAGTCTAGAAATATGTCGTGAAGTTTAGAATGTATATAGATCGAGTTGTAAAGTGTGTCGAGCATTTATAGACTGTTGCGCCAAGTGTTGCACATCGCAACACTATGTTGCGCAACACTTGTTGAAAGTAGCGCAACACTTGTTTAAAGTGTTGTGGTTGCGTAACAAGTTAGAGTTTTATGTCACCTATAAATACCTCAACTACCAGTCATAAATGCAACCATTTTAGAGAGAGAAACAAGTGTTACGCTACCCTAGAGAGAGTTACCCAACACTTGCTACAACGGTCTATAGTCTTTGTAATCGAACGTATTGATGTTATTTCGTATTGTTTACATTACGTAAGGTTTAATAATATCAATCGTTTGGTTATTTGAGTGTTTTCACCATTACCTATTCTCTTATTTGTTATTCCGCGATTTATAAGAGTTTAGGTCCAAACCTAGGTCCAACGAGGGTGACCAACAATAATCTTACTTGATAGAAAATGCCAAGACCACTAGTTACGTAGTAACTAAATACTTAAGATGAACCTGTTTATCCTAATTAGTGATTTTAATTGCCTTCTTTTCCTAATCGCCAAGTTTTCTTTGATGAAAATATCAGCTTGATAAGTTGATTCAACTCTTTCGTGGCACGGAATTTTTTTTTCGTACTTGCCTTCCGACTACATGTGCAATTTCCATATGTGTTCAATGTTTAAAAAAGCGTTACATTTACTTAGGGTATGTTTGACGCAAATAGATGAAGCAGAAGATACGAGTTGAAGTTGAAGCTGAAATATTTTCTTTTTTAAAAGCTACTTTCAATAGCTCTTCATTTAGGAGTTTTAGGATATTTGATTTCAAAATAAAACCTAAAAACATTACTATCTAAAAGAGTTTTATTTTATTCAAAAGCTTATTTTGTTGCAAAACGAAAACTTCAAGCTCGAAAAAGCTTCAAAAAACTTGTTGCCAAACATGTCCTTTAGGACAACCGTACTTTTTTTCCACTTATTTGAGCAACTTACACATTTTTGTTAATTAATAAAATGATAGTATAACCTTTTTTAACAATGAAAATCAGACTACAATTGATTTTGCTAGTTAAAACGTGAAAGTTGAAAGTTGAAAATTGAAATAGTTGTCAATGCCTATATGGATGACTAGTATATGCTCATATAACATAACAAAATTATAGTACCACCGTTCACATTTTGTTTAAACAGATCCCCTAATGCTACCAATGTTCTTATAAAAAATCCAACGATACAATTTTGTTCAAGAAACCCAAAAGATATCGTTGTACCTTGGCAAGAAAATCCATTTTAAAGTGGAACTTAAATATGAAAATTGTTTATTACTATTAGTATAAGCAAAATGCTATTACTGTCGTAATATTTGTTTCACATGACCCTTCAAGGTTATTCGGGACATTTGATATATCGTCAAACAGATAAATATATACTTATGATAGTACTCAACTAGAATCTTTGAAGTTAATCGTCTTTTTGTTCGTCCTTAAGATGCTCTGGTTATGTAATGTTGTATTTATTCAGATTCTTTATATTAAACAATTGTTTAAAGTGATTATAATATTGTCATAGATAAACTAAACAATGTAAAAAAACAAACTAAGACATCATTATCACTTAATACTTCAACTATAAAGGACTAATGTAGTTGAACACTAGTTTTTATGTTTCTGATCTTTGTAAATTTCAAGACGGTAATGATTTTGCAAAGGGAGGAGTTTTTTTTACTTGTGAGGAACAACTATGACATAATCTTGGTTGTAGTTCTTTCTGGGTTGGTCACAAGTTTTCTAACCAATAAACGAAGGAAATTGCGGAATTACATCCCTGGACGCCTTGGTCTTCCTCTCGTTGGAGAAACCTTCTCTTTTCTTGCAGCTACTAATAGCTCCAGAGGCTGTTACGATTTTGTTCGCCTTCGGAGACAATGGTAATATATTCTTCATTCATGTATTTGTTTCCATGCTTTTGTTCCTCCACCTAAACAACCAACTTTGAGATTAGTTTCGGCCCATTTAAATATTAAGTACTTAGCTTTCTCAGGTTAAATGGGTTATATACAAAAGTTCAGCTAAAATGGGAATGGGTCAAATACGTGAGTCGGGTTGAAATTTATTTTTTAAACAGGGCAACATCTAATCGTCTTTATTTTAAATAGATTATTATTGAAATAATATTGGTTGATAGTCATTTATTTATTAAAACTTGGTTAAACAAATTTGTGTGGGTCAACCCAACCTAGATCAACGTGTTTCAACATGTCTAAGAAATATTTTTGCCGGGGTACCGTCCCCTTTACCCACAAAAAAGAAAAACATGTCAGAGAGATGATCCATTTCAATTCGAACCCATTTTGACCCATTACCCAATCCACCCATCATGCCACATCATTTTTCCAATGGTAATGTTATTTTTAGAAATTTAACAAGAAAAATGGCTGTCCCTAAACCAAGAATCAAGTCAAATAGTCTTTCAGCGGCATGATGAAACCATGCACAAAATTTGCTTGTTTAAGTTGACAGATATTTACTTGAAATAATGGAACTATGTACACAGGTATGGGAAGTGGTTCAAAACAAGATTGTTTGGCAAAATTCATGTGTTTGTCCCAAGTGTCGTGGGTGCAAAAACAATTTTGACAAATGATTTTATATTGTTTAACAAAGGGTATGTTAAATCGATGGCGGATGCAGTTGGAAAAAAAAGCTTACTTTGTGTACCAGTTGAGAGTCACAAACGAATCAGACGCCTTCTTTCTGGTCCTTTCTCCATGGATTCATTATCTAAATTTGTTCAGAAATTCGATAAGCTTCTTTCCGAAAGGCTCAAGAAGGTGGCCAAAGACGGAAAGAGTTTTGTGGTTCTTGACTTTAACATGAAGGTATGATTTAGTGGACTTCATTTTTACGACATATTTTTTATTTCACTTCTTTTCATTACCATCTGATGATTCAGATAGCATTTGATGCAATGTGTGACATGCTAATGAGCATCACGGATGAATCTATACTAAACAAAATAGAAAAAGACTGCACAGCTATCTCTAATGCAATGCTTTCGGTTCCCATCATGATTCCTGGCACTAGATACTATAAAGGCATCAAGGTACATAGTTCGTGCGAATTCATACTATTTGTTAAACTTTATTGAGGTATAATTTGTATGTAAACTAGAAACATTGATGCAGGCTCGTGAAAGTCTCATGAAATTCTTTCAAGAAATGATTACTAGCAGGCGGAGTAGCAACGAGCCTCATGAAGACTTCTTGCAGTCAATGTTACAGAGAGATTCACTTCCGGCTGATGAGAAACTTGACGATTCTGAGATTATGGATAACATGTTAACATTGATAATAGCTGGGCAGACCACAACTGCAGCTGCAATGATGTGGAGCGTGAAGTTCTTAGATGAGAACAAAGATGTCCAAAACATGTTAAGAGTACGTAATCAATAATCATACTCAAGTTATCTCATCAGAATCCTTAATTGGCACGCAAAATGATCATGTTAATTGAAATTGCAGGAAGAACAGTTAGCAATACTTAAAAACAAACCGAAAGGGGCTTTACTTTGTCTTGAGGATCTTAACAAGATGTCTTACGGCTTAAAGGTTAGAACTTAGAAGCACTGTTTTATTAAAGCATATGCTTTCCTTTCCGTGTGTACCGATGATCCAATATGGATTCTTTGTTAAAGTTTGTTAATGACTTATGGGACTTTTCAGGTTATGAAAGAGACATTAAGAATGTCAAATGTATTGCTATGGTTCCCCCGTGTTGCTCTTGATAACTGCAAAATTCAGGGTAACTACTTATCTGATTTTTTGACTACTTTTTAAAACTAGAAAAGAATATCTTAAACAGAACATGCGTAAACAAACTGCTTGCTTAATCTTGATTTTATTACTGTAGATTTTGAGATAAAGAAAGGATGGCATGTTGATATTGATGCTACCCACATACACTATGATCCGGAGTTGTACAAGGATCCTCTACAGTTCAATCCGTCAAGATTTGATGTATCAAAATGCCCATCTAGTTTCGATTTTTCAAGAAATATGAACAAAATATAATGAAAGCTGACAAAAATATGTGTGTATCCAGGAAACACCGAAGCCATATAGTTACATACCTTTTGGATCGGGACCTAGGACATGCTTGGGAATTAACATGGCAAAAGTAACAATGTTGGTGTTCTTGCACAGGCTAACTAGCGGATACACGTGAGTACAAACTTTATTATTCCAGCAGGCTTTCTACTCTTATCTTCTTTTTTTTGTTAAAAGGTTTCATCTCATTCCGTGCAGGTGGACAGTGGACGATCAAGATCTTAGCCTTGAAAAGAAATCTCACATTCCTAGACTGAAGAGCGGAGTTCCGATTACATTAACTGATTTAAAAGATGACAGCTAAAACAATTTATCATTCTGTCTAGTTAAATACTTTCTACTTCCTAGTATGTCAATGCTTAAGTTCGAGGCACTAACTTTCTGCGAATCAGTACATGTATTCGTTCTTTTAAATCAATGAAGATCAATCAAACACGAAGATATATATCATAGCAAAAGTGAAATAAATGAAACCACATACATCTGTATATTGCTATATTATTTAGGAAGCAAAAATGTCTTCTTTTTCCATTAATCGTTACGTGTTTAATAGTTTTGATACAGTTTCTAATACATATGTACTATAGGAACCGGGTCAGTTTCAAGAAGTGGTTGACTATTTTGGCCCCAAATTGGATATCCTATTTTATGCTCCTTCCTTCGAAAACAAGTATCTTTAAATAAAAAATAGTCAAAATAAGATAGGTGCATCAAATTAAGTATATTTTTAATTAGATTATCTATTTTACCCATTTATTAAATACTCTCGGTTATTTTTAGAATCTAAAAGGTTAAAAAATTTAAAAGACAAAATAAAAAGTATTATATTTTAAAACGTAGATTATTAGAAATTAAAACAAATTACTAGATTGGTGAAAGCCACCGCAACCAATCAAATAATGTCATATCGAACTAAATAGTTATTTAAAATTATTAAGCGTCATTATTTTATTAATGGGCTCCACTATTTTTTCAAAGCATTTTGCTAAATGGCAGGCAATTGAAAAGGAAAAAGCAAAAAAAGAAAATAACACTAAAACTTTTATTTCACATAGGTCTAATGTATCACGTTATATCTAAATCGGACTTAATAGGGGCCTAGGGGATGCTTAAGAGTTGAGAGCATTTGATATGGTCAGAAAAAGAAGGCACTAAAAAAGTTGGTATGTTAGAAAAAGTTTAGCATACAACTTTTTTTAGAATAAAAACAGCTACTAAGATAGATATTTCCGTTCATAATAATAAAAAAAATATATAAACGATAATACATTACACTCCCGCAACATCGTGGTAGACACCACTGCGTCGTAATACTAAAAAAAAGGAAAGAGAAAAGATTGATTGACCATTGGCGGCATGGTTTAAAAGGTTAAAAATGGATCGAGGTTGCATTAAAACACTAATAAATCATTTTAATGTACGTAAGCTATATATGTTCAAATTTAGAAAGTCAAACAAATTATTTTGATTTGGATTTTGGAAGAAGCCGCCATACCCTTAAACAGGACAGTATATGTTTTGTTGAAAGCAAAATACTCTATAAAAGCATCACATCTCAACACTTGAAAGATGAAACATTTGTATGTGTATGTGTTTTTGTTAATCAAAAAACGACATGGACATGGTTAAGTTCTTTCATATGAATGGCGGAATTGGAGAGGCAAGTTACTCATCTAACTCAGGACTCCAGGTGACCTTTTTTCACTTTCACGCACGCATGCATACATGGTTGTGCCTGAAGGGGCGGGGTGGGTGGTCGTCCATGGCATCACTTGCCGAGTGCATATTTTTATAAATACATGCAAGTTCATATAAATAGTTTCATTTAGCGTATGTGATATGTCATTTATTTTGTTAACTAGATTATGTCTCGCGATAGCGCGGATAAAGATAAAGTTTAACTCGGAAATTTTTGTTTATGTAGATTTTAAGTTATTATGAGAATACAATGACATACGTATAATAACATATATACGTTTACGTTTATATCTATGTTGCTTATAGTTAAATTAATATATACACTTTTACATTTATATACATGTTTTGATATTTTTATGAGGAGATTTTAGAATAACAATATGGTAAATCATATTCTAAATTGAGCGATTTATAATTAAATTAAACTTATGTTTTTTTATTTCACCGAAGATGTAAATGAAAGAGAAAAATGTAATTATATATTATAAGAAGGGAGAAAAGATCAATTAAGACCCATAATTTTTTTGAGACAAAAAGACATCATTTTAGCCCTTGATCTCATTTTAATCTAATGGTTAAGATTAAAACCAAAACTCATTTTTCTTTTATTTTTTTAAATTAATTTATCTCACAAACCGTTGATCGTTAGACGAAATAAAATACACCGTTGCGATCGTATCGTTTTTATCTTTAATTAGAGCAGTGGTGTTATATACTTTCGACGATTTTTTTTTTTCTTTTTTATGGGTATTGAAATTATAACGATAATATCATATATGATATTTACATCATTACGTAAAATTGTATAAAAGATAATTACTATAAAATGTATAAACTACCTAAATACCTAAATTTAGAAAAAAAATCGAAATTTAACTAGTTTTATTTTTTCTCGTTTTTTGACATAAAATGTGATATACTAAAATCACATATGATACTACTATATCATATGTGATATTACTGTAAATCATATATGATATGAATATAAATTATATGTGATATATATTAAAATCGCATATGATAATATTATATCATATGTGATATTATTGTAAATCATATATGATATAAATATAAATCATATATGATATTATGTATGTAAAAATTTTAAAACTTAAAAGACAATAACCCACATGATTTTAACTCTAAATATGAATTTTAATACACAACCATGTTATACAATGTATAACCTATATAGACCCAGAAAAAAGTTCGAATTTTGACGACTTTTATTTTTTCGTTTATGGCCAAATGTTGAAATTCGTAAGACAATATCACATATGATTTGAACACTAAATACGAGTTTCGAAACATAGATTTGTTATATTACATACATTCAACTTAAATCAAAAAAAAAAATAAAAAAAATAATATGTCAAACTACTGATATCACATATCATAAAACAGTGATTTGTAATATAAAATTTCAAAACTCGTAAAAAAACCCGAAAATAAATTTCGTCAAAAGTATCTCGAGTGGGTACTCTATACAAAGGTAATTTAATGCTCGTTACAATGGTATAATTTATTCGTTTAATACATTTACGGTTTTTGAGATATTTAATTTTTAAACAAAATTATATTTTAAGTGAGTTTTTAAAATTGAGTGTTATGATTGGGTGTTTTGGTCTTAAATTTTTTTATGGTCTTTTTTTATCTCAACCCTATAAGAAGGTATAAAATAGAAATAGTCCGGCTTAAATCAAAGAAGATAACTCATCCAAGGGACCTTACTTCGTCATGTGTCATTTAAGGTCCATCTTTTATTATATATTAAAGATGTTAATTTTAAACTCAAGTTTAAATTGGTTTTAAATTAAAACAAACTAAACTGTTTCAAGCTTAAGTTTAAATTTCATTTAGGTTCAAGTCTAATATATCAACATATCATATATGTGAGGACATGAACAACAAAATAGTATTGACCTCCATATATCACTAATAACTCGTTAAATCGACTCTTTTAAGAAATTTAAAAGTCATGTTCCAATTTTAAAGAATGTTTAACATGTTAAATAACGAAACTTGTGATTTTTGGGTTTGTGATAGCGAATGGGGATAATGAAGACGAAAGGGGTCATCGTACAAGCAATAAGCCACTTGTGTCACAACAACGTCAAGTTTCCTCAAACACTTGTTATGGCTGATCTTGGATGTTCACTAGGACCAAACACGCTTCTAGTGGGATCGATGGTGATTGATGCAGTCGCCAAGACTAGCCTTGAGATGGGTCTTGATTGTCCTGAAGTTCAAATTAACTTAAACGATCTGCCAACCAATGATTTCAACACCATTTTCACTGGATTACAAGAATTCCAGGGAAACTCGACTACTGACAAAATCAAGGATGTTGATCACCGTCCACCTTTGTGTTATTTCACTGGGGTACCTGGTTCATATTTCGGCAGGCTTTTTCCGTCCAAAACTCTAAATTTCGTCCACTCTTCCTACAGTCTTCAATGGTTATCACAGGTGGGTGTTAATCAATTATAACAGTGTGCATAATTAAACAACTCGTGTTGTAATATTATTATTTTGCAGCTTCCTAAACTAGAAGAGATCAATAAAGGGAACATATACTTATCAAGTACGACCCCAGCAAGTGTAAGTAAGGCGTATTATGAACAATTTCAAAAAGATTTCGTGGGATTTTTGAGGTCTCGGTCAGAGGAGATGATAGCTGGAGGGCGTATGGTCTTGACATTAGGAGGTAGGACTACTAGAGATCCTCGAGACGAAGAAAGTTATTACCTTTGGAGGCCATTTGCTATGGCTCTTCAAGAGATGGTATTTGAGGTAATTAACGTAGTTAACTTCCGGTTTACTTTAGAATGATATATGGAATAAAAGTCCTTACTTTAAGCGTTCGATTATTTTTATCACATAAATAGGGCCTTGTGGATGAAGTGAAACTGGATTCGTTCAACCTTCCTCAGTACACACCATCCCCTACTGAGATCATGAGCTTGGTGGATATAGAAGGTTCCTTCACAATCGATCACCTAGAGATATTTGATGTAAACTGGGAGGCGTGGAAGACAAAGAACTATGATAACAGTGCATCTCAGTTGAAAGAAACGAAGGATCATAATAATGTAGGGCATGGTGTGGCAAAGGCTATTAGAGCTGCGATTGAGCCGTTAGTTGCTAATCACTTTGGTGAAGCAATACTTGACGATGTTTTCATGAGGTATGAAAAGATTCTAACAGATAGAAAGTCGTGCAAAGAGAAAGAAGCTCTTGTATCAGTAACTGTCTCTTTGGTTCGGAAGATGTGATTTAAGTGTTACTGTATTAATATAAAAATGTGAAGAATAAAGAGAATTTCAGGATTCCTACATGGTAATTGTAATGCAAATTTGTTTATCTTCTATATATAACATAATTAATTAAATTGAATGTATGAAATTAATGGAACTTTGAAATGCCTACAAGTCGATTGGCATGCAGTTTTGTCATCGCGCTGTTTTTGATCAATTCTATAATGCAATTCATAGTGAACTTGCTCAAAGAAGCTGGTCTTTCTAATCTCGAATCGAGTTACCTATCAAAAGTGTTATTAACGCAACAGTAGAACATCATAAATGATAAAAAAAAAATTAAAAAAATTAAACGTTAGAACTAAACATTCCGAAATCTTAAAAAATACAACAAAGACACGTAAAGGAATGTTATATTCTGGCAACATGTTAATGTAGAAATTTAGAATATCTTACTCTCATTAATATTTAACGTGCAATCGTATCAGATAGGGCAAACTTCAAAAGTACAGATTTAATATGCACAACCGATTAACTAAACAACATACAAGAGAGGAATAAACACCAAATAAAGAATGCACAACAATTACTACTCACACAACACATTTTCTAACAAAGTTAAAGCCTTGGCCCGTTTTTTCATAGTCTCGGCATAACTGGAATATACATCAGAAACCTCAAACTTACCTTCCAATCTCATCTTTTGAGCCAATTCCTCGCGATTTCATGCCTTTCGCTATCTTCTTTTCAAGATACTTACGGGCTTCCTTTGATTTTCCCTGCTTCACAAGTCCTCCTAAGAATACAGTATACGAGTTCTCATCTGGGCAGACGCCCTTTTGGCTCATCTCCTCCCAGACTGCAAGACCCATGTCATAATTTTCCGTTTTAAGGAAAGATTTAAGCATCATGTTATACGCATGAACAGTCGGTTCTATGTCATTCTGAATCTTCTTGTATATCCTGACTGCATCATCTGGTCTTTGGCCGTTTGTCATCAATTTGATCAGAGCATTACACATTCTTCCATCAGACGGGAATCCTTTTTCTTTCATCCGTTTTTGCTTGCATAAATCTCCAATCATGATTGTATAGCTTCCTGCATTAGGAGACGGACCCTTTGTTTTCATGATTTCAAACAACTTAACAGCATCAGACCTCTTGTGAACCTTTAACAACCCTTCAAGCATCGTGTTATAAGCCACAATGTCGGGATTTTCCCTTGTTTTTTTTTTTTTTTTTTTTTTTTTTTTTTTTAAACGTCAACTCCTGCGGGCCAGTAATGAGTATCATCGTGCCACCATTACCAGCCACCCCAATGCCCACCAAAGAGGAAACCCTCTGGAGAGGCTCCTTCACCAGGAAAACCCCTTACCAACTGCCTGATTGGCGGATTTTCCCTTGTTAATCATCTCATTCCACACCTTCCCCACCTCCAATAAATTCCCAACTTTACACCAGCCATTTAGCAAAACAGTATACGTCTGTATACACGGAGTAAACCTACCTTTCAACTTGTCAAGCAAAATCCAACCTTCCTTCCCAAGTTTTACCCTACCAAGATTATCAAGCAAACAACTAACACTATCAAACCCGACTTCAAAATTATATTTCTTCATCAACTCAAAGATTCCAACGACTGTAATACAAATCTCAAACGTCTCCATTACCAGCAATCCCTTGTCACCCCTTTCATCAAGCAAAAAAACCATACTCTCAAACCGTTTATTTCTCCCAAGTATACTAACCATCGTATCATACGTTTTTGAATCATGACGAAAAAACCTAAAAGCCGGGCACCTAGCAGGTCTAAACCTTTCCAAAACACCCACACCCAAATCACAAGTTAACTCAACCCTACAATCATCTAAAACAATATACGCAAACAACTCGGCACTTCGTGAATGTGAAAGGACGAAAATACCCCTATGGGAAACTGAATCTACTAACATTTTTTCTTGTAAATGTGAGATCCAAGTGGGGTGTGACAATATAAATGGAACTTGAGAGAAAGTACGATAGATAGTATAATTATAACAAGGATTAAACAAACGAGACAAGGGCAAAGAGCTACCGTTAGACAAGAACATTTTCCTTCGAAAGGGTTCTCGTCTTCCTCGAAATGTCGGCGATCTGGTTTGTTGTCGGGGAATGATCGAGCATAGGTAGATTCCGATGACATTTTTGAGGTTAGTTTGAGATGATGATGAAGAGAGTGTCAGTGTTCGGTAGTAATCAAGTTATGAGTGATTGGGCCTACAACCATCTACCTTATCTTTCCAAACTAACTAAATTTTTATTTCTCTTCGAAAAAAACTTAACAAAAATAACACGATCTAGGAGATTAGGGGTCTAATACACATAGTTTATCCGGCTTAGAAGCTTAATTATAATTTATTTCTTTTCTTACTAATCTACCACTATTAGTATTTGTCACGTGTTTATTACATGAGAGCTTTTATCACTTCGTGTTATTTCCTGCCCCTATTCTTATAAAATTGGGATTTCAATTCAATTTGAGGGTTTTCCAAAGCACCAAAAACCTTCACCAACAACATTCATCAAAAATAAGTCGAGCTCCGCTATCTACTCGATCAACTGCAACACCCCCTTGAAACCAACATCATAGATCTATAATTCTTGTTTCTTTCGATTTTTTGGGTTTATTTTGGTTCGATTTGAAGGTTTTATTCGATTTTGTTTTCGATTTGAAGGTTTTTTTTGTGAATTTATTTGGTTTTCTTTTCGATTTGAAGGTTTTATTTGTAGGTTTATTTGGTGAGAAATGGAGACCGAGATGGTATGTTTGATGTTGATGATGATGACGATGATGATGATGGTTATGATGAATGTATGTGTAGGTCCTAGGTATTGGATCAAAAAGATTAAACCTATTGATTATGAGGCGGATTCTCAATAATCAATAGTTAATACACAATAAGAATTATTTATAAAAGATAATAAACGATTACTAAACACAAATACTTGTATTATAGATTGAATTACTCAAACCTAATACACTCAATATTCTTCAGTGTTAACTTCTCTATGAAGTCTTTTTAACCCTAAACCTAAACTAGTTTTACTTTTATATAGTAAAACATGTTCAACGGGTTTGGGCTACTAATTGACTTATGAACAATACAATGTTCATTAACTCCCATAATAGACTATTTAGCCCACGAACAATCATGTTCGTTGGACCATTACAGACACGAACATCATGTTCGTTTACACACACGAACATCATGTTTGTTTACATACACGAACAACACTATAAATACATAATTAATTAATCTAGAACAACTGTCACACAAATTTCACTAACAGACTCCCCCTTGACTGTTGCTTCTAGATCTTGTAATATGTTCAAAGTCTTTATACTCTTGTACTTCCAGCAGGTTTTTCTAACTCATTGTAGACTTGAATGACTCCCCCTGAGTTGTTGCAATAATCTCGTTATGAAGAATCAGTCTTCTCCCTTTGCGCTTATGAAGAGTCAGTCAGCTCCCTTTGTCGTTGTGAACTTCGGTTATCAGAGTCATCATCACAAATTGACTCAACCAAATTCATCACTTTTGCATGTAACCTTCAAGCCTCCAACAAACTTCAACAAACTCCCCCTGAGCTGTCTGACGCCGAATAACGTCTCAAACGGTAGCTTCATGAATAGAGTCACGTACAATCTCACCAACCTGCAATAAAAACAATTTTTTTTTTTTTTTTTTTTTTTTTTTTTTTTTTGATATCGACATGATAACACTGATCTTTTCATGTCGATACTATCTACATCAAAATACAATTTTACATCATCTTCAGCAAAACGAACATCAAATCAAGAAAAACCAGTTATGATGGGGAACCCAAGCCATAACGGGTCTTGATTGTCCTTTCTTGTTCACGTAAACAAACTCCTTGAAAAAACCATCATTCTTGGAAACAGTATCGTTAACATGAGAATTCATTTGTTTCCTTGGTGGACTGAAAGATCTCGATTGCCGACTAAAAGATTTTACTCTTTGACTCGGGCAATATTGATTTGAAGTTCGAAATGACGGTTGAAATGGACGATCATTTGAAACACTCGTGCGTTCCTATTTTATAACCCATCTTTGTTTCACTGGTTTCCGAACAGGTGAAAGTGATCGAGGCATAGGTTTTGTCCTTTGTGAAGACGATTGTCGAACTTGTTTCTTGTTTGGACACACAGAAGCCACGTGACCATGTTCATGACACTTAAAACAATCTAAATTATCCATGGCCTGTTTGGGTTTTGAGTTTTCAGCTAAAGTACTCATTCTTGTCTCATAAACACTTGACTTGTTTGAAGCACTTGATTCAGTCTGATCTTCCCTTTTAGAGGAGGATTCACAGGTAGAATCAACATTTTTTTTCCTTCAATTCAAATTCAGTTTTAAAGAAACTGAAAATGTTATTAAAAGGTGGAGGTCTTTCATGATATCCCAAACCAGTGACATTTTCAGTTGTTCTTTGACGACTCAAAGTGGAAGTTAGGGTGTTAGATGAGTTTCGAAATTGCTCAATCTTTCTATTTAGCTCCAAGACTTTGACCTCACTGTCTCTGAGTTCCTTTTCTTTTTTGACATTCAACTTCTTCTGTTTTTCCAAACTTTCATAAAGCATATCAATCTTTACTGATTTTTTACTTGTAGTATATAAGAACTCACTCATATTTTTGGAATCTTGACGATGCTTGTTTGAAAAATCATTTTTCAAATTAACTTGAGCAGCCAATTCAAATTTCAAATCTTTGTATTGAACCATCAGGGTGTCTAAGGATTCAGTTAAACATTCATTTGCCTTGGTTAAAGTTAAAACATATTTGCACAAGTCAACTACAGGGTTAGTGTCGAGAAGTACCATTTTCTTTTCAGTCTGCAGGTTCGCCATATTCGCTACAAAGTTTTTCTCTTGTACATCGAGCACACATGAACATTATTGTAGTTGTTCCTCCTTACTGAGATCTTCTTTTTCGGAACACATACTCTTAGTATCTTGATCACTGACTGAAGCCATCAAGGCATTATTTGAGTTGTCGGAACTTGTAGAACATAATGTCCAATCATAAGTTCGATCATCATCTTGAACAAACACAGACTTTGCGCTTAAACATCTTTGTTTATATTCATATGTTCCAAAAAAAAAGTCATTTTATTGTCTTGATTCAGATTTTGCTCAACTTTTGGCTGTTGACACTCCCTTGCGAAATGTACTAACTTCTGACAATCAAAGCATCGCACTTTAGATTTGTCAAAACCTGCTTTGCCAGTACGAGGAATCCTTCTAGTTCTGGCTATGAACTTCTTGATTCTTTAAGTAAGCATTGTCATTTTCCATTGAATATCCATCTCCTCCATGTCATCACTATCCAATTGATCATAATCTTCATCCCAGAGTCTTGGGTCAGTTATCTTCCCTTGGATGTAATTTTCATAAGCATTCATGAAACAAGACAGAATTTCTAATCATTCCTCAGCAGACTTCACACTCATTGACATGTTGTGAGGAGCATGAGTTACCTTAGTAGACTTGAACCTTTAAATTTTTTTTTCCAAATGATGAACATGAGCTTCCTTTTGTGGTTTTATCTTTATCAGATTGCAGGAAGTAAATCCATAAAGTGTTGGATTCTGAATATATTCATGTGATACATCAACACTCGTGCTAGTTGTCTCATATCCTCTTAATCTTTCAATGATTTTCTCCAGTATTAGAGGATCTTCAGTATCATCGGTTTCTTTTTCTATCTCATTTCTCATGAGAATTGCATAAACTTCCCATCTTGATGGTATAACCTCCAAAAATCTATCTCTCTCTCTCTCTCTCTCTCTCTCTCTCTCTCTCTCTCTCTCTCTCTCTCTCTCTCTCTCTCTCTCTCTCTCTCTCTCATCATCAACATCTATTCCAAAACTTTCAAGTTCAGCTAACAGATGATAGTATATGTTTATCGTATCTTGTAGAGAATCATTCGCAGTTGCTTTGAAGACTGCGAATTGTCTTTTCATCAGATTACCTTTAGCTTTTCTTTGTTTGGCTGAACTAGCGCACTTCTGTTCAATTTCTCTCCAAAAGGCATTCGCTGACTTGTGTGCCTTAGTGAGATGTAGCAATTCATTAGGAAGAGACATCTTCATACTAGCTCAAACCTTGTTTTCAGCATCAAACACCTTTCTTAGTTGAGCCGACATAGTGTTGATTGGAGCTTTTCGCGTTACACCATCTACAGTTACTGTTGGATGAACGTATTCTTTTTGAGTACATAACCACATTTGAACATCATTGAATATACAGTAAGATTCAAATTTGTCAATCCAGTCGTAATATTGAGTAACGTTAAGGAGTTTAGGTGGACTGTATGATTTTGATGATTCCATCTCTAAATAGCGAACAAGAAAATTTTCAACGAACTATGAATCCACAGACGATAGATCACCGAACAATAATTTGACGAACAAAATTTTAAGTTGTCGAACTTGAATATTTATCTCACCACCACTACCCTGTTTCCATTTATTAGTCGAATATAAACTTGTCATCGAACAAGAATGTCGAACATAAACTTGTCGAATATAAATGAAATTCATATGTACCAAGAACTATCAGTCTATCAACGAACTTGAACTATCTATCAACGAACTTGAATTAGTAAATTAGCAAACTGCAATGCTAACAGCCGATTTAGTCCTACTAATAAATTAATATATCCATTTCATGAACACGCAATGTTCGGCAGTAATAACTTTGAACAAGTTAATTTAATATTTCAAGTAAATTGATCCCACGTGATCACTTTGTGTATTGAATTAGATTTTTGAATTGTTTTATTCCCTTGTTCGTCTAAGTTGTTCGTGACATCAATTTTTCAAGTTTGGCTGACATCAAATTAAATAATGAAAGCCCATAATTGCATAAGCCCACGAAACGTGTTATGAAATCTGATTTTGAAGCCACGAAGTTGATTTGAAATCTGCCAAATATCATTTCTTTCCGAACAACTGCTCATCACATAATTATAGCCGTCACAAATGTTGGTAATTTTAGTGTAATTGGGATTTATCGAGACCAAAGGGATTTCAAATTAAGTTTATTACGAGTTAGGAGGTGCGGAGTGCACACTCGTATAAGTTAATTTGATTTCGGTATATTGAATGTTAACATTGTTACTATTTATTAAATAGTGTAATTATTTTATTAAATGGTATAACAATTCATAAAGGATTGTGACTTTTACCAAAAGACACACCTTTTCATTTGTCTATTATAAATAGACATCATTTGGTCTTTTCACAATACACATGATGAACAACATAAACAAATTCAACAAATTGCTCTATGTTTTGGTTAGTGATTCTATTGCCTTGAACACTAATTGTCATTTCTTGAATTATCCCATTTAAAGATTTCGTGGTAACCCAAAGGCAAAGGAATTGGGATGAAATACTTTATTGAGAAAGTGAATTCCATACACGATTCAAGGAATTATCCAAGATACCATAATCCAATTTTCCAACAAATCAATAAAGTATTTTTAGTCATGATTATGGTTGATGAATCGGTTGTAAGAAATTCGGTAGAAGACGTAGGCAAGTTGGTTAGATTTTGTTTCGGTGAGAATTTCATGCGGTGGATTAGTGTTGGAAAGTCTTCTTTCTCCGTGGAATCGGTGGAATCGGGTATGTTCTATTTATTTTAATTTTAATTTAACATATGCAATGGATAATAATTGTGTATATTTCAATCATGCATGTGGGTTATATGCAAAATGAAATCTATATTTGAATCACATTATCGGTTTATTTTAATCTTTATATCAATTGATGGTGATGGTGATCCAATGATTCTAGAAAATCCCACTGATTTTGAAGTTTTGATTTCATTGGAAAAGAAATTTAATTATAAATGATTTCACGCATTGGATTTTATTATTGCATGAAAAATTAGTTGATTTTAATTCAAAAATCATGCATTTGGTTTATGTATAAAGGCAATATTCTGGGATAAACTTTGCATGACGAAGTTTAAGTTTTATTGTGTGGGATTTGTAATTTTGCATGTGATTTTGAAATGTTTAAATCACTTTTACTAAAGCAAATTGTTTGTATTTTGTTGATAACCCGATTGGCCATGGTGATGAATTATAAATTAATTGCTGGTAAATGGTGACAACCGTAAACTTTATGGTTTTTCTGTTGTGAACCTTTTCTTTTGAATATTTTGGATCATGTTCTTGCATTGGCAAGATTCCGTCCATAGTTTGGCGGGTAACCGTAACGTGGCAGTTTGGTTATTATGCAAAAGTAAATATCCAGAAAATATTGGTTAATTTTCTAGGGTATCGGTCAAAACGCTATTAATGGTTGCATTAATGTTGGCATACATACACACAAATACAAGAAAAGGTTGTAGTTGGAGTATTACATATAACAATAATATATTTAATTTTGTGATTATGGTTCATGTAATTTAAACCCAACCTCTTGAAGATATTTGAATCTTGAATCTAATAAGTTATATATGAAACCATGGTATTAATTAGTATGATTTTTTATCTACTCGGAGAAAACTATGGTTTATGGTTTTTGATTCAACTAAGATCCTTAAGAATTAGGGAAATATGACGATAGCAAGTTTTATTATTGATCGAAAAGATGATGCATCTACAAGTTGTTAGATTTTACATTTGATTTGGATGAAGTATATCTTGGATCAAAGAAATAATGTTGGACTATGATGTTATGACTTGTTGCATTTGCTTCTTATAGAAGTGGAGTGGCTAAAGGGTTTGTGGATACACGTAACCCTTGTCGAAGTCATTATTGTATTATGAACATTATGATTATATCAAAGGTGTACACTTAAGTATACAATAGTAAGTCTTGAAAAAATAGACTTAAGTGGAGACTGATCAATCAATTTATTAAAGAAGGGGTGATCACCGGTATTCTCTTACGATCTAGTAAGAACTAAGTGATCCTTTGTGAAAGGATTACTAAGGAAATTGATTGAAGTCAAAAGGGATGAGATTAAAGTCCATTTAGATCTCTAATTATGGGATACCCAATTCCCTTCTAGTACAACGCTAGGAGCAGAATTCAACGTGGAAAGCCCATAATTAGTGATTGGAACACATGTTATATATCATCCCAAGTATGTGTTCGGACCTACGAGTATGTTAGGTTGAAGTTTATCTTCTTAATAGTTCTTTTGAAAAATTGCAAACGTGGGTGCGAGATTAAAAGAACTACCTATATGAGTATGAAGTGTTGCCGCTTCAAGAAAGCTTGGACTTGGCTTTCGATATGCTCATTGAAGGATAGGGACACATGGCTTATAATAGTGTCAAGAATAAACATTAGAGAGTTGTAGTAACTTATGTGCATATTTTCTTCATTATATTCACTATGGATAGAAAGGGTTCAATTCTTAGTAACACCCTTGATATTCGATTATATGAATTGAATTTATACTAAGTGAAAATTCAATCGTCACGACATTTTCATTATGCATGAGTTTGATTTGTTTATTATTTGGTAGATCAAGTATTACACTAAAATGGGGGAAGATTGTTGGTAATTTTAGTGTAATTGGGATTTATCGAGACCAAAGGGATTTCAAATTAAGTTTATTACGAGTTAGGAGGTGCGGAGTGCACACTCGTATAAGTTAATTTGATTTCGGTATATTGAATGTTAACATTGTTACTATTTATTAAATAGTGTAATTATTTTATTAAATGGTATAACAATTCATAAAGGATTGTGACTTTTACCAAAAGACACACCTTTTCATTTGTCTATTATAAATAGACATCATTTGGTCTTTTCACAATACACATGATGAACAACATAAACAAATTCAACAAATTGCTCTATGTTTTGGTTAGTGATTCTATTGCCTTGAACACTAATTGTCATTTCTTGAATTATCCCATTTAAAGATTTCGTGGTAACCCAAAGGCAAAGGAATTGGGATGAAATACTTTATTGAGAAAGTGAATTCCATACACGATTCAAGGAATTATCCAAGATACCATAATCCAATTTTCCAACAAATCAATAAAGTATTTTTAGTCATGATTATGGTTGATGAATCGGTTGTAAGAAATTCGGTAGAAGACGTAGGCAAGTTGGTTAGATTTTGTTTCGGTGAGAATTTCATGCGGTGGATTAGTGTTGGAAAGTCTTCTTTCTCCGTGGAATCGGTGGAATCGGGTATGTTCTATTTATTTTAATTTTAATTTAACATATGCAATGGATAATAATTGTGTATATTTCAATCATGCATGTGGGTTATATGCAAAATGAAATCTATATTTGAATCACATTATCGGTTTATTTTAATCTTTATATCAATTGATGGTGATGGTGATCCAATGATTCTAGAAAATCCCACTGATTTTGAAGTTTTGATTTCATTGGAAAAGAAATTTAATTATAAATGATTTCACGCATTGGATTTTATTATTGCATGAAAAATTAGTTGATTTTAATTCAAAAATCATGCATTTGGTTTATGTATAAAGGCAATATTCTGGGATAAACTTTGCATGACGAAGTTTAAGTTTTATTGTGTGGGATTTGTAATTTTGCATGTGATTTTGAAATGTTTAAATCACTTTTACTAAAGCAAATTGTTTGTATTTTGTTGATAACCCGATTGGCCATGGTGATGAATTATAAATTAATTGCTGGTAAATGGTGACAACCGTAAACTTTATGGTTTTTCTGTTGTGAACCTTTTCTTTTGAATATTTTGGATCATGTTCTTGCATTGGCAAGATTCCGTCCATAGTTTGGCGGGTAACCGTAACGTGGCAGTTTGGTTATTATGCAAAAGTAAATATCCAGAAAATATTGGTTAATTTTCTAGGGTATCGGTCAAAACGCTATTAATGGTTGCATTAATGTTGGCATACATACACACAAATACAAGAAAAGGTTGTAGTTGGAGTATTACATATAACAATAATATATTTAATTTTGTGATTATGGTTCATGTAATTTAAACCCAACCTCTTGAAGATATTTGAATCTTGAATCTAATAAGTTATATATGAAACCATGGTATTAATTAGTATGATTTTTTATCTACTCGGAGAAAACTATGGTTTATGGTTTTTGATTCAACTAAGATCCTTAAGAATTAGGGAAATATGACGATAGCAAGTTTTATTATTGATCGAAAAGATGATGCATCTACAAGTTGTTAGATTTTACATTTGATTTGGATGAAGTATATCTTGGATCAAAGAAATAATGTTGGACTATGATGTTATGACTTGTTGCATTTGCTTCTTATAGAAGTGGAGTGGCTAAAGGGTTTGTGGATACACGTAACCCTTGTCGAAGTCATTATTGTATTATGAACATTATGATTATATCAAAGGTGTACACTTAAGTATACAATAGTAAGTCTTGAAAAAATAGACTTAAGTGGAGACTGATCAATCAATTTATTAAAGAAGGGGTGATCACCGGTATTCTCTTACGATCTAGTAAGAA
Source organism: Senecio squalidus (assembly GCA_910822075.1). Taxonomy (NCBI): domain Eukaryota; kingdom Viridiplantae; phylum Streptophyta; class Magnoliopsida; order Asterales; family Asteraceae; genus Senecio; species Senecio squalidus. Next base: position 16,291,532 of record CAJVGC010000065.1, on the reverse strand, counting down.
CTAAGTGATCCTTTGTGAAAGGATTACTAAGGAAATTGATTGAAGTCAAAAGGGATGAGATTAAAGTCCATTTAGATCTCTAATTATGGGATACCCAATTCCCTTCTAGTACAACGCTAGGAGCAGAATTCAACGTGGAAAGCCCATAATTAGTGATTGGAACACATGTTATATATCATCCCAAGTATGTGTTCGGACCTACGAGTATGTTAGGTTGAAGTTTATCTTCTTAATAGTTCTTTTGAAAAATTGCAAACGTGGGTGCGAGATTAAAAGAACTACCTATATGAGTATGAAGTGTTGCCGCTTCAAGAAAGCTTGGACTTGGCTTTCGATATGCTCATTGAAGGATAGGGACACATGGCTTATAATAGTGTCAAGAATAAACATTAGAGAGTTGTAGTAACTTATGTGCATATTTTCTTCATTATATTCACTATGGATAGAAAGGGTTCAATTCTTAGTAACACCCTTGATATTCGATTATATGAATTGAATTTATACTAAGTGAAAATTCAATCGTCACGACATTTTCATTATGCATGAGTTTGATTTGTTTATTATTTGGTAGATCAAGTATTACACTAAAATGGGGGAAGATTGTTGGTAATTTTAGTGTAATTGGGATTTATCGAGACCAAAGGGATTTCAAATTAAGTTTATTACGAGTTAGGAGGTGCGGAGTGCACACTCGTATAAGTTAATTTGATTTCGGTATATTGAATGTTAACATTGTTACTATTTATTAAATAGTGTAATTATTTTATTAAATGGTATAACAATTCATAAAGGATTGTGACTTTTACCAAAAGACACACCTTTTCATTTGTCTATTATAAATAGACATCATTTGGTCTTTTCACAATACACATGATGAACAACATAAACAAATTCAACAAATTGCTCTATGTTTTGGTTAGTGATTCTATTGCCTTGAACACTAATTGTCATTTCTTGAATTATCCCATTTAAAGATTTCGTGGTAACCCAAAGGCAAAGGAATTGGGATGAAATACTTTATTGAGAAAGTGAATTCCATACACGATTCAAGGAATTATCCAAGATACCATAATCCAATTTTCCAACAACAAATCCTAAATTTAATAAACCCAAAAAATTCAAGTCTGCAGCCAATTCTAAATAATTCGAGTTTCAGTATCCCAAATTCTAAATAATCTTTATTTTGTAGAATCAATCTTGAACTATAAACAAGAGAAAACAATTTTTGTCTACTCTAATACCAATTGTAGGTCTCAGGTATGGGATTAACAAGATTAAACCTATTAATTATAAGGCGAAATCTCAATAATCAATAGTTAATAAACAATAAGAAATACTTACAAAAGATAATAAACGATTACCAAACACAAATACTTGTATTATAGATTGAATCACTCAAACCTAATACACTCAGTATTCTTCGGTGTTAACTTCTCTTTGATGTCTGCCTTTTTCCCTATGAAGTCTTTTTAACCCTAAACCTAAACTAGTTAAATAGTAAACCATGTTCACCGGGCTTCGGCTACTAATGGGCTTATGAACAATACAATGTTCATTAACTCCCATAATCGACTATTTAGCCCACAAATAATCATGGTCGTTGGACCATTACAGACATTAACATCATACACGAACATCATGTTCGTTTACACACACGAACATCATGTTCGTTTACATACAAGAACAACACCATAAATATAGACTTAATTATTCTAACAACTGTCACACAAATTGCACTGACAGTATGTATATGTTATGCTTTGGAAATGAGACCACAAATAACACGAAATGACGAAAAAGTCCTCACGTGATAAACACGTGACAAGCACTAACGGTGGTTTTTAACGACAGTTAGAAATTTGGACCAAAAATGCAATAACTTACCCAAAATTGGACTGTCTATGTAATAAATACAATCTAGGGACCAATGGTGTAATTTATGGTAAACAACAGGGACCAAACGTGTAATTTACTCTTTTGAAAAACTTATAAGCTATATTTTCCGTCTTATTATTTTATTAAGTTGAACTTATGACATTAAATAAAGGGCAAAATGTCAAAAAGGTAATATAAAATACACATTTTAACATTTGAGAGTATGTAAAAAATTTGGAACAAAAAAGGATTAGAAAATCGAAATTGACATAATAAAGGATTATTTACGAAAGTTAAGTTTTTAACTTGTTTTCAACATGAAAAACATTAAATAACGTGTCTCGTTTTTTTTCTAAAAGTTACGAGAAAATAGAGAATATCACATCTTCAAAAATAGTTTTAATCATATCTAAAAATTTAGGCTTCAAACTTCATTTTAACGATTAATAATTTTAGAAAACCTCTTTTAAAACAAATGAGATTTTATAGTCCCTTTTTAAAACAAATTAGATTTTATAATCCTTTTTTAGAACATATTAGATTTTATAATCCTTTTTAGTTTTAAATGTTTTTACGTACCCAAATTGTCAAAATTTGTATTTTATGTTACCTTTTTGGCATTTTTCCCTTAAATAAATCATATCATCAACTTTGTTAAAAGAAAAAGGGTTAAAAGCTAAAACGAAAAAAAAAATAAATAGTTAAAAGAAAAAGGTTAAAAGCTAAAACGAAAAATAAAATAAAATAAATAAGCAAAGACGATGTCTGCTGAAACATAATATTATTATATAACAAAAAATAAATATTTAAACCGATAAATGTTGTTGAAAAATTATATTATTATATAAGTTAGTAAATGTTAACTTTATATAATATATAATTTTGTTTTGAAAATTAGAATATACTTTTAATATCTTTAAATATTTAGCAGATCTTTAATATATAATAAAAGATGGACCTTAAATGTTACATGGCAAAGTAAGGTCCATTTGATGGATTAACTTCTTTGATGTCAGCCGTTAGATCAGATTGATGATGTTATCAAAGATTATTTTCATTTTACACCATTTTACAATACATAATTACATTTTCTTTTTCATTCCATCTCTATTAAAATAAAAACCATAATTATAATTTATTTATAGAATCGTTTAATTTGGACTATGATTTACCTTATTAGTATTCTAAAATCTCCCAATACAAAATATCAAAACATGCGTCTAAAAGTAATATACTATATGTTATTATAATTATAAATCACATGTCTATAAACGTAAAATATATATTATTATACGTATAACATTATTTTCTCATAATAAATTAAAATCTATGTAAACATAAATTTACGATTCAATTTTTTTTTTCCGCGCTATCGCGGGACAATCTTTAATATATAATAAAAGATGAGCCTTAAATGCCACATGACAAATTAATGTCCATTGGATGAATTAACTTCTTTGATGTCAGCCGTTAGATCAGATTGATGTTGTCATCAAAGATTATTTTCATTTTACACCCTTTTACAATACATAATTACATTCTTTTTTTCATTCCATCTCTACTAAAATAAAAAACATATTTATAATTTATTTATATAATCGTTCAATTTGGACTATGATGTGACAACCGCGTTTTCTGTGGTATCATCTCGATTATCAATCAGTCGTTTGTCTATTGTTATTTATGTTTTGACCCTATTGTTATTGGAGATTTTATTTTATCATGCATTATGTACTTAGTCGGGTTTAGAGTTTGGTTTCCGGCCCTCTGTGACGGAAACAATTTATACCTAAGTGCCTTATAGTTTAGTATTCTCGTAATATAAGTTGGGTAAATTGTGCCTTTAATTATAGGTTAAAAATTAACGTTTAATATAAATATTTTAAATTACTTCTCTAACGTAAATTCTATTTCAAGTTGGTCCGTTAACGAAACTTAACGACGAAAATGTTACATTGTTAGTCCTTTAACTAAGAGGGTTAAGTGGGGACCAAGCTATTTTTGGCTTGGCCTTTAGTGAGTAAAATGTGGATCTTCCCACACTCCCCATCATTTCCCTTTTTGCTATTTTCACCATCTTCCTCTTTATCCCTCCATTTGAACAAAAACTCACACAAAACACCACCATATTTTCTCTCCAAAAGACCCACCGATTACAAAGATTTTCGGCCACCAATTACAATTTCCGTCAAGCTTTATCATCATCAAGACAAGGCTTTACCTCGTGTTCATCTTCCTTTTCAGTTTTCTTCATTTCGGTAAAACTTCTTCACCTAAATCTTTAACTTTTAGAAGCTTTAAATGAGAAACTAAACATAAATAAAAAAAAACTGGAAACAAAAACTGAATTTATACCACTTTTTATACTCGAAAAATAATAATAATTTCAGTTTCGTGAGGCCTACTTCGAGCTCAGTTTACCGTCGAACCACTAAGGTAAAATCTCATATTTTTGACCCATTTTGTTCTCATTCCAATAATCTAAACATAGAAACAAACTAGAGCCTTTTTCGTTGCCTAACGAATCCGGAAAACGAGTTTAAAGTTTGACATTTTTTCATTTCTGTTTCAAGAACAGCTTCGGGTACCTAGTTTGTGACCGTTTTTCGTAAACTTAAAGAGCTAATTATGACCTAAACTTTGTTAATTATTGTAGCATTGTTTTCCCTCTTTCCAACCATGTAAAAATATTGAGATTTGGTTACCGTTTGGATAGCTTTACTTTACTTTGAAAAACATCCGTTGTGCAGTTTTGTGCCCACTAACTGTTTGTTGAAATGCCTCAAAGAGGATCAGGTTGACCAGCGACTGGGGCACCATTTCCAGGTGACGGGGCCTTATTCCCGAGTACGTACTCCCAGACCAGCGATCAACTACCCATGGGTCGGCCCCAGACCCAGATCCGACCCGCCGACCAGATCCGTTGACCCGACCTTTTGACTTTTTTTAGCTTGACCAGAATTTCAACCGAACCGTTTTCCGACACGATTTTTCGACCCGAATCTTTATTTTATGTTTTTGAAAATAAACAATAATCTGTAATAAGACTTTTATTATAACGGTTTTGATTAAAAACATATAATCTTCCATTTAAAAACACTTCTCCTATAACTCGACCGTAATCTTAAACTCTTTTGTGTTAAACGTATTATGTTGTCGTTGACACTTTATGAAATAAATTTTGTAACTTAAAACACTTTGAAACATATTCTTATGACATATTCTCGTCAAATACTTCATACGTTGACTTTTGACAAACGTTGACTCGTTATCGCGTATAGTTGACTTTGACTAAAGTCAACTCTCGTTAAACTTTTTATAAAGACAATTTTTAACTATTTTACTTAAAGATTATTCAAAAAGTTAAACGTTGACTCTTAGTTGACTTTGACTTCTTACGAAATCATTCCTCTTTAATCACCATTATTGACATGAATTAAACGCTATTTTTCTGTAGTCGTTATCGACTCGAAGTATCGTCACCTTTACTGGACGGTATTGTCGTCACTTATTTATATATTCTGTTAGTCGTCATCGACTCAGAATATCGTTGACTTTTATTCGTCATGATGAATTGAAATGTTATTATCTTACGTTCTTTATCTTTAACTCGAACATATTATATAAATTATACAATATAACGTTAATAATAATAAGGCAAAACCCAACTAGACTTATCGAGATACTTATTGATGTTTTTATATTAGGGCACTTAGGCGGTGGAGCATATTCTCCTATTTATGTCTACCCGACATAGTAATTGCTGATCAGTGAGTTATTCGTAGCCCCTTTTCTCTTATTATTTTGGGCTGGAAAGCGTATTTGAAACTATTATATGATGTATATCTTGTTGCCTAGTGTATTAGTATCACCTTAGATTAAGATGTTTCTTAGGCTTTGGTAAGCCCCCCTTATACACTTGTTAGCTTTTGCCCACGGTTGCATATATATAGATCTATATGGGTTTGACCCACCCTCATTGCTCGATAAGACGTCCCTATGAGTGGATGTTATGGCCGTATGTTTAATTGTTGCCTTTGGTTTAACATCGCCTTAGGTTAGGGGATTTGGTGGTCAGGTTCAATGTATGATTGATCTTTGGTATCTATACTCACACTAGGGTTATAATACAAGATATGCTTTTGAAACTATCATGATTACTAAATCTTTTATTGGGTCAAATTTTACTATAAATATTGCGAATAATTCACCAACATGTGTTGATGTCGTTTTTAACGCTTTTTCAGGAGATTGAGTTTTTACATCGATTATGGTGTACATTGTTTGTTATGGATTTTGAGATTTTGAAGATACTTGACTAGACGTAGTTCGGTGTCTTATTTATTTATGTGGACTTTAAAGAGACTTAGCTAGACGTAGTTTAGTTTCTATTTAAGCCACGATTTGTATTCATGTTGTATTTATTGTACTCCCACACTTTATTTAATGTAAACTTGAATGTTGTAGTTTTATTTCGATGTAATCTTTGTCTTCTGATACCTACATTACTGTACACCTCGGGTTTCCGCCTGAGCCGGGTGTGACAGAAATTGGTATCAGAGCCAATGGTTATAGCGAACTAAGTGGATTCCTATGTGAATCACTTAGACTATGACTTTAGGCTTATATCGATTTACTCTGAAAACCTTTCTGTGTGCATTCCCTTTGACTTTTATATGTTTTGTCTTTACTCGTTTTAACGTTGAGTCTAATCTCGAGTTATGCACACACTCATATTCCTTTTATTTTTCTTCCCGAACGATGATGCCCCAAGAAAATCCTATGCGTGAGCAGCCGACACCGCATAGCAGATTGATCGGTCGATTTGAAGAGATTCTTACGAAATATTTTGGTGCTATTGTACCGATTCGGTGACGAAGGTCACCGAGAGCATACTCCAGGGTATTCGAGGTTCTACGCCTAGTGGAGCGAGATTTGGTACTAAACTCGATCATGCCGAGTCTAGTGACTTCCCTAAGGAGATCGAGGCTCAGAGAGGGCCCAGCGGTAAACGGAAGCGACATTCTCGTTGCAAAAAGAAGAAAAGTCACAAGCGCGGTCGAGGACCACCAAAGGATAAAAATCGCCTTAGTTATACCTACAAAGAATTTGAGAGATCACCCTAAGTGTTTCGTATGTGGAGGCACCCATGCTAAGTTCGACACATGTTGGTTTTGCGAGAGATGCAAGAGGTTTGGACACACGGAGCGTGTCTGTAAGATTGCTCTTGGATCATGTTACGAGTGTGGTAGTTTTGAGCACTATCGTGACAAATGCCCTAAATGGGATTCCTCTCCTTTTAGCCTTCCTCCTTGTATCGTCGCACCGGACAGCGGAGTGTTAGGAACTCAAGACATGAAGTTGCCGTAATTGGACGCTTGCTTCTGTAACCGTTTGAATCGCTTATGTTGAATTATTTTGTTTCGACTAATTCCTTTATGAACTATTCGATATTATTGTACTTTATTCCATCTGACGTTATTGTATTTCGTTTATTCGGGTTATGTAAAGCGTTGAACTTCGGATTCACTTATCTAATCTAATTATCCTTTAATTATGTGAATGTTGTGCATTTAATACTGATGGTACGATACTTTATTTATTCTAACACGACCATTGTTATGCCTAATGTTCTTCGACATTCCTACCACTATCTATGATTATGAACCTTACCTTCGGCATGAGAATTACTAAGACTTAGAAATTTTTATACCGATTTACCCAAAATGAATTATTATAAGTCTTAAGGTAACCGATGTTAGGATCAATCCAAGTCCGTTAACGACTCTCATTATCCTTTTGTTTTACCGATTATCTTTATTATGTCCGTATTCTTTCTCCGTAATCACGTCACGTTCTGTCGTAATCGACTGTAGTTCAGAAGAAAGTATTATGACTCATGACTTTTCTACGCCCTAATCCTTTTATGTCTTTGTATCCTGTTTACGAAGCGGAGTTACAAGACGACTAACGGACAAAGAACTAAAAGACTTGTCGGATCTACATTTGTTTCACCAACCATTTCTTTCGTGTCGATTCTTAATTCTACGAAGTTTAGAGACTCCGATATCACCGTCAGCATAGATTGATTATTTGTGCATCATGCCAACTTTATTTACCTCAAGAGAATGATCCGTACACCTTTCGAGCAATTTATCTGTTGATATATTCACATGCATATCTGTATGAAACCGACAACTATGACATCAATTACCCCTCCTCGTCACGTTGTAGTCACGACATTTTCCTTTTATTACATATTCACGATCGTCTTTCGTTCACTTCATATTCATATTTCTACAATCCTTTCAACTCTTATCGTTGACGAGTTATTTACCTATATCTTATTTTAGATGAATCTTAATTCACTACGCATTCTTAAGCGTTCCTTCGCTCATATCCTGACTTTGATTAAGTCTTCGTCTTTTTCGTTTTAGTAATTTCGTTTCTGTCATCTCGTACTCTTGACTTTTTCGTCATTCTACATTCTGCAATTTTTCCCGACATACGTAGTCTTAATACTATCCCGTCGTGCGTGAGCATAATTATTTCACCGACCGTTTCTCGTTCGGGATTTATCTCATAGCACATACCTCTTCATTTTATTTATTTATTTATTTATTATTATTCGTTGTCCTCATTCTTTTCGTCGTCACGATTACTCAGTCATTTATTCTCATTTCATCCGTCGAAAGTTGAAGACCCGCAAGTGAATTAGTAAAGGCTATCCAGTTTATCTCGTCCATTTAATTGATGAAGTATGCTTCAATGAAGATGAAGGATTAGCTTGATACTCGTGAGTAAGTGGAAGTATTTCCACAAATCATCCTGAATGTCCTCAACTTGATAATCTACGTGTAGAAGTTATCTTATTCCGGGAATAACGCTTTTTGTGCGAAGCTCCCTCGACCCTTTTAGCACCTTCGGAGGTGGCGAAATTTCCAAATCAGACTTACTATTTGATAAAAGTATTCGATGCTATGGCCATTCTCCGTAAAATGTGTATGAGTCCTTCCATTAAAAAGTTGAGTCAACGTAGTGGATTGACTACCAAAAGCTTGATAAGCCGACGATAGATACCCGTTAATCTTATCCCTACGATTGATGACTCATCTGAACAGTTCTAATTCTTGTTACCTCCTAAAATTGATTTTCGACCTAGTTATCGTCGATAATGAACGTCTTGTCCAAGTTCGCGACTATACCCATTACGATAAATGTGAGTTGTGACAATGCCGTTTGTTTCGGCAAACGCGCCAGTAGCTCCCATAGTTAAGGAATCGTAATCGCCATTCTTTTATATCGTCAAGTTCACGCTTTTCTTATCCGTTCTCATAGTCATGAAGGACATGAGGAATTTGCTAGTTCAGTTTCGAAATCGTTCAGATAGTTATTTTTGAAATTCTTAATCAGCTCCAACCCGTGAAGAAATGACTCGTACCGTAAGAAGCCTATCAAGATTTATTTATCTCGAGAATAGTGAGCCTTACACGAAGTTGTTGAGAACTCCTCAAAATATCGCTTTGAGGACAAATCTTTTTGCTGTAGAACGAACCGTAAATTATGGCCCCGGTCAGGAGGATACCCCCGGTAATATAATCAACATCATGTTATGCTCCTTCTAGGTTGACCGGTGAGTGTCAGGAATCTTATCGTACGATTTCAAGATTTTTCGCACCCTGTATTTTGAAGAATTGCGAAATATCAGTAGTTAGTTACCGTGGAATCACAAGACGACTTGCGTTCGTTTATTGATTATCTTGTTGTATCATTTTATCCCCACCGTCCCCTGACGAGTGAAGAATTCCGAGCATTTGAGATCACGAAGTGAGAAGTCATCGGTAGATTACCTCATGTTATTTTGTCCAATTGTATCTCAGGTATTTGTATCTCGCTTCCGTTGAAACCACGTTGTAGCATTTTATAACTCGTTTCGTATTCAGAGTACCATCCTATTCTTATTCGTTCGGATGTTCTTCCTGGATTGATTCAGAGATATTACGTTGATACCCGTACCTTACTTGGTACCCTGTCGAGAGTCTTACTCAGAAGTAATTTCGAGGACGAAATTCTTTCTACTTGGGGAGACTGTGACAACCGCGTTTTCTGTGGTATCATCTCGATTATCAATCAGTCGTTTGTCTATTGTTATTTATGTTTTGACCCTATTGTTATTGGAGATTTTATTTTATCATGCATTATGTACTTAGTCGGGTTTAGAGTTTGGTTTCCGGCCCTCTGTGACGGAAACAATTTATACCTAAGTGCCTTATAGTTTAGTATGCTCGTAATATAAGTTGGGTAAATTGTGCCTTTAATTATAGGTTAAAAATTAACGTTTAATATAAATATTTTAAATTACTTCTCTAACGTAAATTCTATTTCAAGTTGGTCCGTTAATGAAACTTAACGACGAAAATGTTACATTGTTAGTCCTTTAACTAAGAGGGTTAAGTGGGGACCAAGCTATTTTTGGCTTGGCCTTTAGTGAGTAAAATTATGTACTTAGTCGGGTTTAGAGTTTGGTTTCCGGCCCTCTGTGACGGAAACAATTTATACCTAAGTGCCTTATAGTTTAGTATGCTCGTAATATAAGTTGGGTAAATTGTGCCTTTAATTATAGGTTAAAAATTAACGTTTAATATAAATATTTTAAATTACTTCTCTAACGTAAATTCTATTTCAAGTTGGTCCGTTAACGAAACTTAACGACGAAAATGTTACATTGTTAGTCCTTTAACTAAGAGGGTTAAGTGGGGACCAAGCTATTTTTGGCTTGGCCTTTAGTGAGTAAAATGTGGATCTTCCCACACTCCCCATCATTTCCCTTTTTGCTATTTTCACCATCTTCTTCTTTATCCCTCCATTTGAACAAAAACTCACACAAAACACCACCATATTTTCTCTCCAAAAGACCCACCGATTACAAAGATTTTCGGCCACCAATTACAATTTCCGTCAAGCTTTATCATCATCAAGACAAGGCTTTACCTCGTGTTCATCTTCCTTTTCAGTTTTCTTCATTTCGGTAAAACTTCTTCACCTAAATCTTTAACTTTTAGAAGCTTTAAATGAGAAACTAAACATAAATAAAAAAAAACTGGAAACAAAAACTGAATTTATACCACTTTTTATACTCGAAAAATAATAATAATTTCAGTTTCGTGAGGCCTACTTCGAGCTCAGTTTACCGTCGAACCACTAAGGTAAAATCTCATAATTTTGACCCATTTTGTTCTCATTCCAATAATCTAAACATAGAAACAAACTAGAGCCTTTTTCGTTGCCTAACAAATCCGGAAAACGAGTTTAAAGTTTGACATTTTTTCATTTCTGTTTCAAGAATAGCTTCGGGTACCTAGTTTGTGACCGTTTTTCGTAAACTTAAAGAGCTAATTATGACCTAAACTTTGTTAATTATTATAGCATTGTTTGCCCTCTTTCCAACCATGTAAAAATATTGAGATTTGGTTACCGTTTGGATAGCTTTACTTTACTTTGAAAAACATCCGTTGTGCAGTTTTGTGCCCACTAACTGTTTGTTGAAATGCCTCAAAGAGGATCAGGTTGACCAGCGACTGGGGCACCATTTCCAGGTGACGGGGCCTTATTCCCGAGTACGTACTCCCAGACCAGCGATCAACTACCCATGGGTCGGTCCCAGACCCAGATCCGACCCGCCGACCAGATCCGTTGACCCGACCTTTTGACTTTTTTTAGCTTGACCAGAATTTCAACCGAACCGTTTTCCGACACGATTTTTCGACCCGAATCTTTATTTTATGTTTTTGAAAATAAACAATAATCTGTAATAAGACTTTTATTATAACGGTTTTGATTAAAAACATATAATCTTCCATTTAAAAACACTTCTCCTATAACTCGACCGTAATCTTAAACTCTTTTGTGTTAAACGTATTATGTTGTCGTTGACACTTTATGAAATAAATTTTGTAACTTAAAACACTTTGAAACATATTCTTATGACATATTCTCGTCAAATACTTCATACGTTGACTTTTGACAAACGTTGACTCGTTATCGCGTATAGTTGACTTTGACTAAAGTCAACTCTCGTTAAACTTTTTATAAAGACAATTTTTAACTATTTTACTTAAAGATTATTCAAAAAGTTAAACATTGACTCTTAGTTGACTTTGACTTCTTACGAAATCATTCCTCTTTAATCACCATTATTGACATGAATTAAACGATATTTTTCTGTAGTCGTTATCGACTCGAAGTATCGTCACCTTTACTGGACGGTATTGTCGTCACTTATTTATATATTCTGTTAGTCGTCATCGACTCAGAATATCGTTGACTTTTATTCGTCATGATGAATTGAAATGTTATTATCTTACGTTCTTTATCTTTAACTCGGACATATTATATAAATTATACAATATAACGTTAATAATAATAAGGCAAAACCCAACTAGAGTTATCGAGATACTTATTTGATGTTTTTATATTAGGGCACTTAGGCGGTGGAGCATATTCTCCTATTTATGTCTACCCGACATAGTAATTGCTGATTAGTGAGTTATTCGTAGCCCCTTTTCTCTTATTATTTTGGGCTGGAAAGCGTATTTGAAACTATTATATGATGTATATCTTGTTGCCTAGTGTATTAGTATCACCTTAGATTAAGATGTTCCTTATGCTTTGGTAAGCCCCCCTTATACACTTGTTAGCTTTTGCCCACGGTTGCATATATATAGATCTATATGGGTTTGACCCACCCTCATTGCTCGATAGGACGTCCCTATGAGTGGATGTTATGGCCGTATGTTTAATTGTTGCCTTTGGTTTAACATCGCCTTAGGTTAGGGGATTTGGTGGTCAGGTTCAGTGTATGATTGATCTTTGGTATCTATACTCACACTAGGGTTATAATACAAGATATGCTTTTGAAACTATCATGATTACTAAATCTTTTATTGGGTCAACTTTTACTATAAATATTGCGAATAATTCACCAACATGTGTTGATGTCGTTTTTAACGCTTTTTCAGGAGATTGAGATTTTACATCGATTATGGAGTACATTGTTTGTTATGGATTTTGAGATTTTGAAGATACTTGACTAGACGTAGTTCGGTGTCTTATTTATTTATGTGGACTTTAAAGAGACTTAGCTAGACGTAGTTTAGTTTCTATTTAAGCCACGATTTGTATTCATGTTGTATTTATTGTACTCCCACACTTTATTTAATGTAAACTTGAATGTTGTAGTTTTATTTCGATGTAATCTTTGTCTTCTGATACCTACATTACTGTACAAAATATCAAAACATGTGTATAAAAGTAATATATTATATGTTATTATAATTATAAATTACATGTGTATAAACATAAAATATATATGTATTATACGTATAACATTATTTTCTCATAATAAATTAAAATCTATATAAGTATAAAATTTACGTTTCAATTTTTTTCCCGCGCTATCGCGCGACAATATATAATTTAGTTTAGTCACATTTTGAGATAGGAAAATGAAGGATGACCCCTTTTTAATAAGTGTTTATGTTTAAAAACGATTAAAACAATTTATTTATTTGAATGACGGGGTTTTAGTGGATTTTAAAAGCGAAAAATTGGGCTTTAATTGGAAAAAGGGTCGTAACATGACTAGGGATGGCAGAACCACCCGAAACCGATGGGGAAACCCGAAACCCGAGACAGTTGGGTCGGGTTCGGGGGCGGGTTGGCGGGTTCGGAGGCGGGTATGGGCACAAAAATATTTCTTTTGCGGGTTCGGGTATGGATATGGGTTTTGTCAAATGCCCACCAGATTATCCGTATTCGTACCCATACTCGTACCCATACACATATTAAGTCTTTTTTTTTTCTTTTTTTATTTATAAAAAATACATATTACTAATAATAACTTTTTATATTATATACTCTAATTGGTTTCACATAACTTAAATTATATCCTTTAAAATAATCGTTTAAAATTTTTGAAATGTCGATAATGAATTAGGTATTTTGTTGAGTTTTAGTAATTCGTTAAGAATTTTTTTCATCCCTAACTCGACATTTTGTCTAGCATAAATGTAAATGGGTATACCAATACCCGCGGAGAAACCAGAAAAACCGATAGGTAAAACTATATGAGTATCCGTTGGGTATTTGGTTGGATATGGGTATGAGTTTTATAAATGGATGCGGGTACGGGTTTAGTAATATCCGACCCGAACCCGCCCCGTTGTCATCCCTAAACATGACCCCCTACCTATATATAAACCATTCCTACCTTGTCATATCACGAGCCCCACATATTAATACACTTTTACTTTTTCTAGTTACACACATATATAATGGTAATTTACTATTATACCCCCTTGATTGTGTATACAAGTCTTTTTTTTCTTCCTGTCGATCCTTAATACCCAACAATTAAAATATATTTATCTTCAAGTTTCTTCAACGACTGGCCAATTCTTATCCCCTTTTACGTGATATCTTAACACCAATTAACTAAACTTTAAATTATTGAATTTAAATGACTCAATTATTACCGTTTAAATAAAGTCTTAAACAAACTATCAAACACAATTCAATTTTTTGCTATCATCTTCTCCCTTGCTTTAATATTTACGACATCAGATTTTTGTAAATAAATATTGTAATAAAAAAAAATCAAATATACAATTGGCTATTAAACAAAAATAAATACTATTCTTGATCTCTTTACAACCATCATCATATAATAATGTATCAAGTTTTCATTTAATATTTTTTGTATACAATTAATTATTTGAAAAGAGAAAGGAATGATATATTATCTCTCTAATTAAAAATCATCAATGCCTATAGAATTGTGCATTTTATTATTATTATAATAAGAATATTGTCTTTAAATACAATTTTTTTCATTTTGTTTACAAAACAGGTTGTTGCTGAAGTGGTTTAGGCGCTGCTCCTGTTACCCTGGAGACCAGGGTAACCTGCAAACCCCTCATTTCATTACATTTTTTTTACAGATTAATTTGTTGGGTTTGGGTTTAGGGATTTGGGCTTTGCTTGGTTTGGGCTTTCATTTTTTTTTTTTTTTTTAATTAGTATTTATACTTTGCGAATTAAATAATCCAGTCAACATGAAAAATATATACTTTGCAAATCAAATAATCTCGTCAACACGATCACATATTTCGTTTCGTCCCGGACTCGTGCAAGGTTTTTTTAGTGTATGCTCCTATGACATACATTTGAATTATTAAATGAACTAAAACTTTTATTTTAAATCATATTTTCATTTAATACATGGTCAATAAAAGGAAACTTTGAGTTTATTAAATACGCTTTTAATACATATTAAATTATTAAGTGAAAATATAATTTAAAAAGGAAAGTTTCAGTTCAATTAATAATACAAATATAGATTATTGGGACATACACTAAAAAAAACCCATTTTCTCTACTGTAATAACTCAATATTCTAACTAGAAAAATCATCATTTATAAGTCACTCACTTATCAATTTGGTTCCAAGCCATAACCAATGGCTTAGTTGAGATTTTATCCGTTTATTCAGAGAGTATACCACGCAAGAAGAAGGTGAAGTTGCTCATTTCTTTGGTGGCTTCTCTTATATCGTTTTTACATCTTGTATCAGAGTTAGCCATAATTTCAACCGCTTGAGTTACTTTTTTAAAACAATATATATTAGGATTTACAAATCTTTTTAGATATTTTTTTTATTCTGTAAATAAATAACACGTACAATATCTAAATATGGTTTCCAATAGTTTCGAATAGATAATAATATATTTATTTAGAAATTAAGCATGTTGCCTATACACCACGGAGAAGCGATGGAGTTGGAGATGGTTTTCAAGTTTTTGTGTTTGTGTTTGTCAATATGAAAAGAAGCATAGTCAATATCAAATTGTCAATCTGAAAAGGACTTAACTTCGGGACCAATGTCATCTCCTTTAAGTCTTTAACCCATCCGACAATGCCCCAATATTATCCTTCTTACCCTCCAACAACATGATTCCGCAGTCTCTCTCACCCTACGTTTCCACATTAAAATCCTACTATGCTCTTTCGCAAACTTTTTCTCATCCCCAACACCCATTTCATATTTTGGAATGTTATATCCCCGTCACAAACACTCAAGATTACTAAATTCAGTCGCTACGTTTTATTATATGTCATACTTTTGTTTATTTTAAAATTTCTCAATCTTTAGCTTCCTAGCTTATTTGAATTTGTTGAAATTGGAAAAAGCGAAATTAGGGGTATGGAATTGGGAAAAAGCGAAATTATGTAGAAAATTTATTTCTTTAAGTCCTTTACAAATTAGGAGTCTCCTTATCAAATTTCGTCTAAAATAAAATACCAAAACGGTAAATTATACAATAAAAGGTATGTTAATTCAAATTTTCTAATACCTTAAAGCCCACGTTTTAATACAAATATATATATATATATATATATATATATATATATATATATATATATATATATATATATATAATATATATATATATATATATATATATATATATATATATATATATATATATATATATATACTTACTGGTAACGCCACGGGGAGTAAAGGGTCAACTTGGGGCAACATTGCTAAAATAGGGAGGTCGTAGGATGATTTTGAGTTGGGTTTTTCCGCGTCTTTTGTTAAAAAGGTGGGGAATGGTGGTGATACATTATTTTGGGAAGATAATGTATCATATTTGGGTCAAAGAATTGTCGGCTCAGATTGATGATGCTTCACTTGATGCTAGTGGTGCGGCTCAAGAGTCAAGTTGGAATAAGCTTGTGCCAAATAAAGTGTATGTGTTCGTTTGGAGAGTTTTGAAAGGGAGAACTTCAGTTCGGGAGGAATTGGACAAAAGAGGTATTGACCAAGATTCCATTTTATGCATGTGTTGTGGGGACGGAATAGAGACGATTGATCATAGCATGGTGCTTTGCAAAGAAGCGAAATTGGTTTCGGATAGGATTTTTCAATGGTGGAAAGTTGGTCCGTGTATCGTTGTTACAACGTCGGGTATTTTAAAGTATAATGTGCATTCTTTGGGTTCAAGTTTGGGTTAAAGTATCTGCCAAGAGGCCCAAGATGTGATATGGATTTCTGGATATTACATTAGGAAATATCGAAACAATCGGTTTTTTTTTATAGGAAGCACCTGACTATTCTAAATTTTTTTAGTGAAATTCAAATACGTAGCTTTAAATGGATTTCAAGAAGATTGAAGAAAGGGTTGATTGATTAGCAGCAATAGCTTTCCGATCCTGTTCACTATCTAAATTCGAGTTATAAAAGTTGAGTGTCGTTGGGTGTTTTCCGATCCTGTTCACCTCGATAGGACATTTGAAGTCTTCTTGCAAATCCTCATATACGGATTCCACTCCATCAAACCCCCCTGGTGCGAATCCTCAACTTGTGCCTTCGAATCCGCCATGGATGTCTCTACATCACCATCCTTTTGCCCAAGCTTGCCACAATGTCCTTGGACTTTCCCATATTCTTGTATTGTGCTTGACGAGACTCTTCTCGTTCTCGGTTCTCATCATTCACATTCGTACCCACCTCCAAGTTAGTCTGCTCAACTTGCTTGCCATCGTCTTCACTCGAACCGCTTCTCGAACCTTCTCTCTAACCTTGAACGAACATGGCTTTGATACCACTTATCATGGACTCGTCTTTACAAGCTCCCACGCGACACTTAGTTCTCGAACCAAGTCAGCCTAACTCCCAATCGTACTTGTAAACAAGGCAACATGATCAAGAAAGAACAATGCAAGACTAGATGGGAAATGTTACTCTATTACTCAAAGAAGAATATTTACAAATGAGAGAAAGAACACAAGATTCTTTAAATGATTATTAAATTTGAGATGATTTACAAATAAGGAAGGAATGGGCTATTTATACTAGAGTTCCTCCCCCTAAAGAACCTATCTAGAATCTTCATTGTCTAGAATTATCTACTCTAGAATATGTACAAAGTTAGTTCACACTTCAAGTCTCCATTCTTCTATTATCTTCCACCGCCATACATTTTCTTCCATTACCTTTCTAAGGGGCTAGATTCCTTGAAGCTCATTGAATTGTATAGAAATCTCTAGATTTATGATTATTTTTTTTTCTTTTCTATTTTATACTTGTAGGAGTTTGTTTGAGATAAAAGAAAAGTTATTCTTTTTTTCACAAATCCAAAATATGACAATAGAGTATCATTTAATATTTCTTTTTACCACAATGAAAATTTGGAATAATTTTTATTATATTAGGATCAATTTAGCTACTTTGATGTTTTCAAAATTCTTATATAAATGTTTATAAACGTTAATTTAATATCATAAATATTACAAATTTTTAATTTAACATGCTATTTAATTTTATAACTTTTTTTTTTCTTTTGATAAGATTATATAACTTTTAGTTTGTTTTAGAGTAAATTACGCCGTTGTTTCCTATATTTGTAAGAAATGACTAGTTTGAGGCTTTTTTTAATAATTACACCATAAGTTCCCATTGTTTTAAATATGTTACGTCAATAATCCATTTACTAACGAGCGTTAACTTTTAACGATTTGAATCTCATGCGGGTGACACATGATGATATTTTAGTCTTTTATAGTTTCTCTCACTTATTTGCACCACTTACCTTCATCCTCATCTTATCTTCTCTATTCCGTGTTCCAAAATTTCCCAAACCCACAACAAGATCCAAACACATTTCACACCATTAATTTCGACTTTTATATATTTCAATAAGAATGATCAACCAATTTCAAACAGATATGTACATAATAAATAATAAATATATAAAAAAGAGAAAATCACAAAAATAATCATTTGAGAATTCAAAAATACCAAAATAATCATCTGATTCGCGCCATTTTTCTCGCGCCATTTTTTTCGTCGCGAGATTGAAAAATAATATAAATGATTGGTCATAAATTGGCGCGAGAAAAATGTCGCGAGGACCAAAAAAGTCGCGAGGACGTGGTCAATTTATGACCAATCATTTAAATTATTTTCAATCTCGCGACGAAAAAAATGGCGCGGGAAAAATGGCGCGAATCAGATGATTATTTTGGTATTTTTGAATTCGGAGGTGATTATTTTTGTGATTTTCTCTAAATTTATTGAGCATTTGTTCTCAGACTCAATAACTATGATCAGTGAGTCACTAGATTTCGGTTTTTGGATAGCAGGTGAAGCCGAGTAATAGCAGCGCGAAACCGAAGGAACTAGAAATGATCAACAAACTGAGGTTGACGGCGCTGAACAAATTCGCGACCAGAGTTATGGCTGAAGCTTCTTTGACCGGAGAATAATAGAGCGGCGAGTGGTGTGAGCGATGATCGGCGGCGTACAGAATTGAGAGCCATTTTTTTTCCAGGGTTTTGGAGTACGGGTTGTTGTGGTTTTGCGGTGGCGTGTGGAGGTGGGTTTGTGGAGGAGGAGGGTGTGGTGGTGATTGGAGGAGATGAAATGGACTAGTGGTAGGGAATTTATTCGTCAAAGAAAACGAAAAATGTGGAACCTTTGAAGTGAAGACCAAGTGGGTATTTGATTTTGGTTAAATTGATGGTATCATTTTGGATTTTTGGTACAATTTGATGTTGTATTTTCCAAATTGGTAATAAAGATTGTTTTGCTGGACTAATATGTGTTGAATTCAACTTTTTTTTAGAGATTATTATGATATGTGGTTTAATTTTAATTATTTTTTGAGTAAATTACATAGATCGTCCCTAAGGTTTATATGGAATTATGGTTATCGTCCCTAAGTTTAAAAAGTTGCATGGATGGTCCCAAAGTTTAGAGTAATTACAGATTTCGTCCCTAATTTGGACGTCCGTTAATTATTGCCGTTAGTGTTCCCTCACGTGTTAAACACGTGAGGGGTATTTTGGTCATTTCAAACACACACACTGATGATGATGAACACCAACACAAATCCATCAGAAATCACATAAACCCTAACCAAAATCCTCTCTAAACACCCAAATCCCACTTCTGTAAGCACCTCAATCTCTAAAATCCTCCCACATCTAACCCCACAAATCATCTTCTCAATCATCTCCTCAAAAACCCTATATCAGATTTTTACAAATTGAAATTAGCAGTTTACAAATTGAAATTACAGATTTTTACAAATTGAAATTGTGCCACGTTGCTGGAGAAAGAATCGGTGGTGGAACCCACACAAATTCAAACTCCATCGTCTTCTTCAAATCAACAATAATGGCTCAGCTCCGGCAACCCGGCAACAGTTTCTTCGATAAAGATCAAGTCTCCGTCACTATCCCCCGTTCCGTCAAACAATCCCGACCTAATCACCACCGCCGTTTCAAATCCCGACGGATTTCCGTCACTACTCTCCGTTGTTTCATCTCCGTTTCCGCCTTCTTCTTCCTCTCCAACAACGATAAAGGTATTTGATTTAATTTAATTAATGTGACCCAGATTTGCGATATTAGTTAAGTTTAATTAAATTTGATTTATGTAGATAAGGATAATAATGACTATATTGATGAGTTTGGGACTGATCTGGATTTATGGAGTGGTAGGACATGGTAGAGACTCACGGTATTGGGATAAGGATGATAGGAGGAGAGATGAGGATTATAGTGAGGAGGATTTAGTTGGAAGGAGAGAGAGAGAGGGTGCTAATGGTGGTAGAGAGAGAGATGAGAGAGAGGGGATGTGATTTCTGTAATTTGGGGAGAAAGATGAGAGAGAATAATAGATGTGAAAAGACCAAAATACCCCTCACGTGTTTAACACGTGAGGGAACACTAACGGCAATAATTAACGGACGTCCAAATTAGGGACGAAATCCGTAATTACTCTAAACTTTGGGACCATCCATGCAACTTTTTAAACTTAGGGACGATAACTATAATTCCATATAAACCTTAGGGACGATCTATGTAATTTACTCTTATTTTTTATTTGTTGTCTTGGTGACTGTAAGGGAAAAGAATTAAATGAGGGGAAGAAGACGATCAAAAAAGAGAAAAAAGAAAAGAGTGTTTGTATTGTGATGGGAAGAAAAAAAATAAAGTGGACATGTTTATGTATTGGAAAAATAAAATTAAAGAATAAAGTAAATAATAAATGGGATTTTCTATCATGTGCCCTAGACACATGATAACATGTATATATTAATATTAAAAGTATATGTATAATTTTAATATTAAAAGTACACAAAAAATACACCAAAAGTACACTTTTAATATTAATATATAGATGATTATCATGTGCCATAGAAAATCCCATAATAAATAGCTTAAAGTTAAAATAAGGTAATGACAAATATAACTTTGCGTGCAAGTCAAGTGGAGATAAAATCGTTAAAAATTAATGAACGTTAGAAATTTGGACCACTAGCGTAACGGAATTACAACTTTGAATACGTTTAGTGTAATTATTTTAAAAAGCCCTCAAACTAGTAAAATTGATCTTATCACAAAGACTAATGACGTAATTTACTCTATATTTTATTTAGAATGTTTAAAGAGTTGTTAAAATTCTAAATATTCAAATTTTATAACTTTTTAGTTTAATTTAAGTTAAGGGTGTTCGTTCGGTCGGGTTTCGGGTTAACGGGGTTATTCGGTTTGGATTATTCGGTTTTTTGTCAACTAATAATCTATCCAAAACCAAACCGAATATAATGACACCCAAACCAAACCATCCAAATAAGGGTTCGGTTTATTTGGTCGGGTTTTGGATCATCCAAATTAAAGTATTTTGAAATTTTTATTTAGTTTTATTCGAGTAATTATATTATCCGGATGCAAATTTAAACCATTAGCAATTCATAATAGACTAAGTGGATAAATATATGTATTTAGATTTGGAGTTGACTATTAAAATATCATTTATATTATTTGGATTAGGTAATTAGAAATGTTTATTTTGATAAGAAAATGCTTATTCGGTTTTCGGGTGGGGGCCAATTAAAGATGCACAAAACCAAAACCGAACCATTAAACCAAAACATTATTCGGTTTCATCCAAAACTCAAACCAAATTCAAATAACCCAATCCAAATAATCCAAATGATAATTGGACTGATTGGATTATTCGGTTAATCCAAATAATGAACACCCATAATTTAAGTTGTTGATAGTTTATGTTACCTAAACCAAGGCTACACGGGACCTGGATTTAAGATTGTTTTTCATAGATACAAACCAAACAGTCAAACCCTGCTCTATCTATGTCCCAATCGAAACAATTAATAACCTCTGATTCTATCTATATATCTATATCTATATCTATATCTATACATACAACGTGTAAGTAATATTAATCCATGGAAATCCCCGACTACTCATCTTTTCCGATTACACCATGTCACCGGCGCCGGTGACAATCCTCACAAACCCACCACCAATACTTTCCATTAACCAATTTCATAAGTTGCATATTATTAATCAGAAAATTCCGTTTTCCAGTCGTACTTTAAAAACATCTCAATTTGGTTATCGGAAATCGCTTAGACTTAACAAAACCATGGCAGCCGAATCGATCGAGTCTGGTGATATTACTCCTGCTTTTGAACAAGAAACATTGATTGATAATCATCATAATTATCAAACACTTGGTGGCCTACACGTTGTTTTTAATAAATTGGTTAGTATTATTGTTTTCTTCTTTTGACTTTATGCAATTTTTTGGAATTTGCTAAACATAGCTCCGGCTATGTTTTAAAAGTGTTCAGACATGCATACTTGGATTGTATATTAATAATTATCGTCTTTTATTTAAATAACCGCCTCCTTCATTGCATATATGGATAACCGCTCATTCGTACAACCCCATTATGCGTGTCTGGATTCCTTTTTTTAACTAGGACTTTGACATTTCAAGAATGATTCAAGTTTAAACATTTTTGTGATACTGCAGTATGTGAATTTATACATTATATCAAACATTTTAAAAAAAAGTTTACTTTCATGTTTGAGATGGCAAATGCTTATTGTTTAATTGATTGCAGAGTAAATGGATTGTGGCTGTAACGTTTGGTGGATTCCTTCTTTTGAGACATGATGCGCTTGCGTTATGGGCAGCAATGGGGTCTGTTTTAAATGTTATATTATCAGTTACTTTGAAGCAAATTTTTAAACAAGAACGGCCTCATTATGGAGGCAAGTCAGGCTATGCAATGCCATCTTCTAATGACCAATACGGAATGCCCTCTTCACACGCTCAATCAATCTTTTTTACTCTTGTGTTTGTCATTCTATCTGGTAACATTTTGTTTAGACTTTCGTTGATATTTTATGACTTACTCTGTAATTTTAATGTGTGGCATAATGTTGTTTATACTCGTTATGACAGTGGTCACATGGCAAGGATTGAATGTATTTACAGCTACCATGTGCTTGCCCGTTGTAGCGCTTGGATGTTATTTTGTAAGTTTATGTGTACCCTTCTCGTTATCTCTTTACCTCTTTAAGTAGATTTGGCAAATTTCAACCCATGTATATGAAAATTCCGGTCTTATTAGGTTGATAACAGGTCAAACATGTAAACAGAAAAGCTTGGCTATAAATAAACATGTAAAAACGGATTAAGAAGTATTATATGACAAGATTAGTTAGCCAGACATGTGGGCTTTGGATCCATTAGCTTTAGGGGTCACTAATCATGTCATATAATAGAAAGTTGCCTAACCTGTATTCAAATACTTAAAATTTACAACTTCCCAAAAAGTTTAGCCATCAACTCTACCTGTAGTAACATGCACGCAGATTACCCGTTTTTGACCCTAACCCATTCGGCTTATTACTCAACTTCAGGTTTTACCAGTTATATCTCTATGTATGTATGGAACAGTTATATCTCTAAGTATGTACGGAACAGTTATATCTCTAAGTATGTACGGAACTCTAGCCTGATTGGCAATATAAATAAAGCGATTGACTTAGAATATGAATTATAGGGTTTTCACTACATACCATTATGAAATGTAATTCGAATGACCATAATGATTTTATCCTGACAAACTTTTTGTTTAGGGGTGTTTGTGTAAGCTTATTAAAAAGGCTTATGCTTATAAAACATAAGCAGCTTATGGCTTATGAAATTTAAGTTCATAAGCTCCTTCCTAATGTTTGGCTTAGCTTATGTTTTATAAGCTCATAAGCTATGGTGTTTGGCTTAGCTTATAATGGTAAAATGACCAAAAAGGACATGTTTGAACATGACCATAAACTAAAGTGTTTGGATTAGCTTATAATAATAAATTTGATCATTTTTTTTATGTATAATACAAGGTTAAAACAATACTATCGTTTGGAATTTTAAATAATTTTTAAAAATGTCTCGAAAATGCAGATGCTTTTAAATAAAGTGGTACTAAGTTTAAAATAGAAGTTTGCCAAAATAATACATATGTCATGAAAAACAAAATCAAGATTGGAGTAGTAGATCTCCTGCTATCATATCCCGAATCGCTTGCATATAAAGATCGTGACCCCTACGACTTACACTTGTGTCTCCATTAGTTTCGTTAACGTCAACGGAAGATTGTGTATCATAATCTCGATTCGAGTCGTAAGTTTCTTGTTGCGTCGTATGAAATGCGTCATCAGTATTATCTCTCATTCTAATATAATTATGAATTGCCATAGATGTTAGAATTATGTTCACTTGTGTCTCGTAGGGATAATTGACATGCATATCTTTCAATATGACCCATCTAGCTTTCCATACTCCAAATGTCCGTTCAATGACATTTCTCATAGACGAGTGAAAATAGTTAAATTTCTCTTTTGGTTCTCTTGGAGCACGTATTGCGGGCGTTCGCCCACGACGAAAATCAGGTACATGATAACGAATATTTGTTCCTTTATATGGAGCAAGGTACCCTCTAGTATTTGGGTATCCAACATAAAAAACATAATATTTATCTATAAAAACAACAAAAAAAGTGTAAATTATATTACCCGTGTTAGCCAATAATAATAATAATAATAATAGTAGAGGTACTAACCACCCGTGGGACGTGGAAAATTAACTTCGGGCCTACGCAATGATTCATTAAAAATTCTAGTGTCATGTGTGGTTCTTTCCCATCCTGCCTATACAAATGTAAAACACATGTTAAAATCACAAATCGCCATAATGTTTTGAGTTGCGTGCGTATCCTTTCCTACCAATAAACTTTGGTTGTTCATATTCACAAACCGATGCCTTCACATGTGTCCCTCAATGACTCCAATACAATCCTTTATAATAAAACAAACATGCTTAACTTATTCAACATAACAAAATTAAAATATAGGTAATATATATGGACTACCTTAAAGTAGGGATAGTAACGAGAATTGTTCAAAATTTGTAACGGTACTTCTTCGTTGTAATTTGGCTTTGGCTTTATAACGTCCCTACTTAGCTTAAGCACGACTTTCAAAACTCGATAAAAATGCCTATTCCCCGGAATGATTAAATGTTTCTTGAAGCAACCTATTTCCGCATCCATGTGCTAAAGTAATCAAGAAAATCGCAACCGACTCCTCAACACTTATATTTTGTGTTGGTTTAAACCCATAATGTGTTACTAGATCTAAGCATATTTGTTTAAATACCGGAACATGTAGCCTAAAAACTTCATAACAACGTCTACCGTGACCATTAAGGATATCTTGAATGAACGTATTACCGGTGCGAGAAGTTGATCTAATAGAATTACGTCTTCTATTGGAATTATTATGACTTATTATTATACCTTGTATGGCAATACCACAGGCTAACAAAAAATTATTTTCCATTCTATTATCTAAGTGGGTGTTTGTTTGGGTTTATTAAAGGTGCTTATTAGCTTATGAGCTTATGAATGTTTGCGCTTATTAAAGTTGCTTACTAATAGTATTTATGCTTACTTTATTTTAGAAATATGAGTATCGTTTTTACATTATTCATGTTTAAATTTTTTTAGAAATTGCTTATGACAACTCAAACAACCCATTTTAGCTTCTCAAACTATCGTTTTTAGTGGGTCAAACATAGCATGTTATCTTTTTTCGAGTCATTAGATTAAATAAAGCGTTGAGATTAATAGTATCCTTTCCTACCGATAAATACCAAAAACGATCGTTAAGAGATTAAAGTTTTGATGGTTTGTCCCACTAAAAACGATCGTTTGAGACGCTAAAATGAATTGTTTGAGTTGTCATAAGCAATTTCTAAAAATAATTTAAACATGAATAATGTAAAAACGATACTCATATTTCTAAATAAAGTAAGCATAAATACTATTAGTATGAAAAGAGTGTAAGCACCTTTAATAAGCCCAAACAAACACCCACTTAGATGATAGGATGGAAAATAATTTTCCATTAGCAGGTGCTATTGCCATAAGTCATAATAATTCCAATAGAAGGCGTAATTCTATTAGATGAACTTCTCGCACCGGTAATATGTTTATTCAATATATCCTTAATGGTCATGGTAGACGTTGTTATGAAGTTTTTAG
This sequence comes from Senecio squalidus, assembly GCA_910822075.1. Lineage (NCBI taxonomy): Eukaryota > Viridiplantae > Streptophyta > Magnoliopsida > Asterales > Asteraceae > Senecio > Senecio squalidus. The sequence continues at coordinate 16,265,166 of CAJVGC010000065.1, read as the reverse complement.
GCTACATTTTCCGGTATTTAAACAAGTATGCTTAGATCTAGTAACACATTATGGGTTTAAACCAACACAAAATATAAGTGTTGAGGAGTCGGTTGCGATTTTCTTGATTACTTTAGCACATGGATGCGGAAATAGGTTGCTTCAAGAAACATTTAATCATTCTGGGGAAACTATTCATAGGCATTTTTATCGAGTTTTAAAAGCCGTGCTTACGCTAAGTAGGGACGTTATAAAACTAAAGCCAAATTACAATGAAGAAGTACCGTTACAAATTTTGAACAATTCTCGTTACCATCCCTACTTTAAGGTAGTCCATATATATTACTTATATTTTAATTTTGTTATTTTGAATAAGTTAAGCACGTTTGTTTTATTATATAGGATTGTATTGGAGCCATTGATGGCACACATGTGAAGGCCTCGGTTCGTGAATATGAACAAGCAAAGTTTATTGGTAGGAAAGGATACGCAACTCAAAACATTATGACGGTTTGTGATTTTAACATGTGTTTTACATTTGTATGGGAAGGAACCGCCAGAATTTTTAATGAAGCATTGCGTAGGCCCGAAGTTAATTTTCCACGTCCCACGGGTGGTTAGTATCTCTACTATTATTATTATTGGCTAACACGGGTAATATAATTTACATTTTTTTGTTGTTTTTTATAGATAAATATTACGTTGTTGATGTTGGATACCCAAATACTAGAGGGTACCTTGCTCCATATAAATGAACAAATATTCGTTATCATTTACCTGATTTTTGTCGTGGACAAACGCCCGCAATACGTGCTCCAAGAGGACCAAAAGAGAAATTAAACTATATTCACTCGTCTTTGAGAAATGTCATTGAACGGACTTTGGGAGTATGGAAAGCTAAATGGGCCATATTGAAAGATATGTATGTGAATTATCCCTACGAGACCCAAGTGAACATAATTCTATCATCTATGGCAATTCATAATTATATTAGAATGAGAGATAATACGGATGACGCATTTCATACGGCGCAACAAGAAACTTACGACCCGAATTGAGATTATGATACACAATCTTCTGTTAACGAAACTAATGGAGACATAAGTGGTAGGGGTGACGATCCTTATATGCAAGCGGTTCGGGATGGAGATCTACTACTCCAATCTTGATTTTTTTTTCATGATATATGTATTATTTTGGCAAACTTGTATTTTAAACTTGGTACCACTTTATTTAAAAACATATACATTTAGTTTATGGTCATGTTTAAACATGTCCTTTTTTGGTCATTTTACCATTATAAGCTAAGCCAAACACCATAGCTTATGAGCTTATAAAACATAAGCTAAGCCAAACACTAGGAAGGAGCTGCTTATGTTTTATAAGCATAAGCCTTTTTAATAAGCTTACACAAACACCCCCTTAATGATCAAATCTACACCCTTTCTCTTGAATGAACGAGGATGTTTGGATTCACATTTCGAAAGTGAGTATTGTTGCTTGAAGAATCAGAAGCAAATTGAGATTTGATTAAGGGGGTGTTTGGAACTATTTATCGTAAAGTGCTTATCTGCTTTCAGTATAATCCATGCTTATTTACTATATAAATTAGATAAATATTTAACACCCTAATACTCAAAACTGTTTATCTGCTTTAATAAGCAGCAGATAATCACTTAAAAGCAATCCGAACACCCTATAAAGTTATGATAGTTACGTAATCCTACATCTATGGTCTACCTCAGTATTTGGTATCCGTATAGCAACTACCGTCTGCTTTTTAAAATCTTATTATTATAGTTCACCATTGATAATATTTCAAGTTTCTCGCTATAGACTAATTCAGAGGTTCCATATTGAAGAATTGAATGCTACTTAAGGGGTGTTTTGGGTTAGGCGGTTATCTTATTTAAAAAGGCTAATGCTTTTTAGCTTAAGAGCTTAGAAAGCCTTTCCGGAAAAGCCCCTCCATCTTGACTTTTATAGAAGGGGTTAATAAGCTCACAAAACTACTACGCTAAAATGTGTTTGGGTAAAAAATATACTTATTTAGCTCCAAAAAGCTAATAAGCTATTAAGCTTCTTAAAAAGGCTAAACCAAACACCCCTTAACTTGACTCATATTTGTTATTTGTGCAGGCATGGCTACGATCATTGTTACGTTATCACACCACGAGTCAAGTAATCGTCGGTGCAGTTGTGGGGTCTGTTTTTTCAGTATTATGGTTTTTGGCGTGGGAATCAATTGTTTATAAAGCATATAACTCCAGTTTGTGGGCTCGAATCCTTGTTATTGTTGGAGGTTCTTGTTTTTGTATAGGGTTTTTTGCGCACGTTATTCAGCATTGGTTAAAAGAAGAAGATTGACGATCCTCTATATTTTTTCTCGATAGGTGGAAATGATCTAAGGGTTGTAATATAGCTTAGGCATCCTACTCCCTTTAAAACCGGTTGTAGTATAGCTTAGGCATCCTACTCCCTTTAAAACCACAACAATTTTATTTTTATGTAATATCTTATTTGGACACTTCTCTCACAAAGATGACTTTCTTCTGCTTTTGTAATTAATGGTTAACAGTTAACTTGAGTCCTAATGGGTGTATTAGACATTTTAATACGAGTAACATTCCATTTTTGACCTATGGAGTTGTAGATATTCCAAATACGAGTTGATTTCTATGTTGGTTGTCGACACATTGTTGTTTGTACATGAATAAAAGTTTCGATTGCCCTTCAAAGAAAAGTATATAGCTCTTCATTACTTGCTGGGAGTTGATTTGTAGCTTTTGGATGCATGACTTAAGAATATAGCAGAAATAGCTCAAAACAAGTCTGACATATTTATCATCGACTGTTTTGGCTTGATCTTTTGTAGCATTACCGATATGGATTGACATGGTCAACATCTAGTTATGCAAATAACCACTCGACGACAAGCTGTGGTTTGGTCTTTCGTCTTTCGACCACCTCAGTACTCGAGGACAATAACCTACTTTTCACTTGTCTATGTGTTTGTACACTATTGATGGCAACAATATAATGATAATATAAAATAATTTAATCTGTTATAAAAAATAATTAAAAAGAAAAACTAATATTATAATTTGCATAAAATTAAGTTCTTAAATTAGGAATCAATAGTTAGGTAAATTCTCAGATTCCTCTTTTGGACAAGCATGTGATGTATGTTTTGGATATGATTATCTCCTATTAATTAATTGTGACAGTGTTTTTTTTTTTATCTAAACTTCTGTCACACTTGTTATAATGAAATTATAAATATTTTTTGCAATTTTAAATTAATTTTGTTTATTAATTCATTCTAACAAGTGTTCTTAAAATATAAGTTGAAAAAACCCATTAAAAAGTTATAATACAATAAGTACGTTGTTAAAATAAGTTATGATGTGTACTTTACCCGATTCATTTCTTAATGGGTCTCGTGAAAGTCAATCGGATTAAAAAAAAACCCACAAGGTTAGGTTTTCGCTTTTATAATATAAAAAATGTATTGCAATAACTTTTATCGAATTGTTATCGTATACAATAAGCTTTTTAAAAGTTATCATATGATGTAACAACTTTTTATTTTGTTAACATTATATGTAAAGTTATTAAAATCTCATTTAACTTATGTTCATGGTCTTACTTTTTCATTTCTTTTTTTATTTGTCATTAAAATTAATTAAATGTAAAATAATCAATTACATTTTTCCTTCTAAATACATATGAATGATGATAAACATATAGTATCTAAGGAAAACTTTAGAGAGTATAAAAAAAGATCTTTTACCTTAATGTAAAAGGCATAATGATAAACATATCAAATAGTACCATTGCAATAACAAAAAAGAGTAAATTACAAAGATTGTTTATTTGGTTATATCATAACTTCGGATATTCTTCCTAAACTTTATAAATTACATCTAAGACCAAGGTGTCTTAACGTCTTCGTCCCTGCTTTAGAACGAAAACGTTAAAAGATCATTATTATTAGGTAGTCGTATAAAAATCGGGTTTGACTAAAATCCGAACCGGGTTTGGTCAAACAAATCCAGATCGGTTCGGGTAAAAGCCGGTTAGGGGTTTAGTCGGTTTTGGTTGGGTGTAGGATAAACGAGTTGGAACCGCTTTGGGGTCGGGTCCAAAGTTCGGGTTGAAGACCCAGTTAAAAATCGGTTTTGAGTATTTAATAAAAGAAAAAGTGTAACTTGTAAAAACACGTTAAAATTCGGTTTTTTTAAACAATCTTGACACACATCATACATAAACGTTGTATTCTACTAAAAAAGCTTGAAAAACATTTTCAAAGCTTAATATTTCGATAATTATTAAACAAAATGTGCGAAAAAGTACTATTTTTTTATAAGAATTGTAACTAATAATATAGGGAAAAAAAGCGTAAGTTGAAAAAACAAGTTAAAGTTCAACTTTTATTAAACGAACTTGTAACACATCATACCTAAATGTTGTCTTGTACTAAAAAAAACTTGAAATACATCTTCATAACCTTAATATTACGATAATTGGAATGAAAATGTTCGGAAAAAAAATATTATTTTTAATATGAAATGTAACTAATAACATTGGAAATTTGAAATTAATTTCTTCATTTCTTAATATTCGTCTACTTCAATAAAGTCATCTTCAACGGGTTCATCTTCAGAGCTAGATGCTCGGGTAGCTTCATCGATAGCGATTTCTTCATTGGAAAGTGATATTGCAACTCCTCCTTCCACCGCGATATCGAGTACTTTGCCTTCATATTCTAGTTCGCCTTCAAGCTTTTGGTGGTCTTGTGTACGTTCGGTCGCGTCTAAGTAATCCTTCAAGCAAATGCACATCTCCAATGTCGTTGGTGTGAGTCTTGTTCTTTGTAAAGATAATACCCTACCACTAAGAGAAAAAGTGGATTCCGAAGAAGCTTGGACGGTTTTTACCCAAAAAAAAAGAAGCTTGGACGGTTAGTAGATATTTGGCCATGGCGGCTAGAACGAGAAATTAAGATTCTCGTGCTCTCTTCCAAGCCAAAACCTCAAAGTTAGAGAATTCTTCAACTCCCATAGTGGCTAAAAAATCGGTTCTCGTATACCTCCCATATTCGGTATTTGTTTGGTCATCCCCATCACCCCTAGCACGTTTAAGTGTTTCTCGTTTTAAATTGTTAAACAAGTCAATTTCCGGGTCCGTGCTACTATAGTTTTCATGGTTCGACGCCATAGAAGAACTTGATTCACCCACATTTGATGGGGTTTTATACTTGTTAAAATTAACTCCAAATAACCCTTTAAAAGATTTATCAAATTTGGCTATGGCGTTATCGGCATATAATGACCTTAAGCTCGATATTTCGCGTATTTGTTCAGAAATAACTGTAATGACTTTAACTAGTACTAAAGTGACATATTAAACATATACACATCTTTTTGTGTTGGTAAAATTAGATTATATATCGTTATAAAAATTATAAGCGGGTAAGTGTTTGGAAAAATATTGGATTTAAAAACTATAGCGTGGAAGCGCAGCCCGATTTTAGTAAAACCAAATACAAACACTTTATAACATAACCATTTCGTTGACTAACGAATATCAAAGTTAACAAATAATGATACTTACCCGAATTTGATACATATTAGGATTCCGGAGATTCAGAGCACCTTCCGAGCATTTCCTAGTACACAAAATGGTACTCGAAAACTAATCTACCAGCATTGTTGGCATTGTTGATGGTTTTGCCAACAATGCTCAGGATACAAACACTATTTTTTCCAATGACTAAACATCGATCGTCATGTTGCGGACGTTGTACAACATGGACGTGAGATACCACTAAAATTCCCATACACTCCAACGAGGAACGCTATAGTTGCTATTAATCCCTTTGGAAAGGACCATTAGTACTTATGGATAGCGCTATTAGGGTAGGTAAACCCTCACCACAACGATAACAACAGATGGTGCATAATTCTAAGTGGGTAGGCTATAGGATTAGCAACGATCATTGGGCAATACTTTAGGATTGTCACATAGCCGTACACTATGTGGTCAATGCCTACAAACATGAATGCTTATACTTTACGCATTGTTATGTGTCAATACTTTGAATACTATACTTTACGCATTGATATGCGTCAATACTTTGAATACTATACTTTACGCATTGTTATGCGTCAATACTTGAATGCTTTTACTTAAACTTTGTAGCTCACTAACTACGTCTCACGTAGTTAACACTTGACTCGTATTTTCAGGAAACGAGTAAGCTTTGAGATGATGCTTGAATGCTTGTGTTGATGAATTTAAGAAGGGAATTTGGTTTGGTCAATTTGTATTTGAAACTTTCATTTTGTAATCGGATATGTAAACAATGGTTTTTAACTACTTTGTAAACTATGAAATTATGTTTTATTTAATATAACTTGGTACTTATCTGTAAACTTGTGTATCGAATACTCTCGCTCTTCACATCCCGTGGTTCCGCTTTAGCGGGGTGCGACAGAGACACTACCTCTAAAGAACAAAATGCACAATGTTTACGGATCACAAAATCATGCAACACATTTTCGACCATAAAATGTTGAACATGAGACAGAGACGCTGGGTGGAACTATTTTACGATTACGACTGCGATATTCGCTACCATCCGGGTTAGGCGAAGGTGGTTGTCGATGCACTAAGCCGTAAGGAAACGGTTAAGCATGTGAGGATTCGTTCATTAGTGATTTCTATTCGGACGAGTTTGAAGGATCAGATTCTACAGTCGCAAAAGGATGCGTTGACAGAAAATCGTCTGAAGGACGAACTGTTATTCAGTTTAGCTCTGCAGTTAGAGCCGAAGGAGGACGGAGTGATGTACTTTCTTGAGCGTATTTGGATTCCCGTGAGCATTCGTCAGTTGATTTTGGACGAGGCTCACAAGTCAAATTACTATATTCATCCCGGTTCCGACAAGATGTATCAGGATATGAAAAAGTTCTACGAGTGGCCTGCTATGAAACGTGCAATTGCTGAGTATGTCAACCCATGCTTGACGTGTTCAAAGGTCAAAGTAGAGTATCAAAATCCGTCTGGGATTCTTCAACAAATAAAGATTCCAGAATAGAAGTGGGAGCGCATTACTATGGATTTCATTACGAAACTTCCGAGGTCTTCCAGTGGTTACGACATTATATGGGTTATTGTGGATCGTTTGACGAAGTCTGCTCACTTCCTAATTCGTGAGAACTATCAGATGGAGAAACTTATTCGCCTGTACATTAAAGAGATCGTGTCTAAGCACGGTGTACCCGTGTCAATCATCTCAGATCGCGATGCTCACTTCACCTCTCGTTATGGGTACGAGACTGGATATGAGTACCGCTTACCATCCGCAAAACGATGGTCAAAGTGAAAGGACTATTCAGACATTAGAAGATATACTTCGTGCGTGTACGATTGACTTCGGAGGCAGTTGGGATGTACACTTGCCTTTGATTGAGTTCTCGTACAACAACAGCTTTCATACGAGCATTAGGTGTGCACCATTTGAAGCCCTTTGTGGCCGAAAGTGTCGATCGCCCGTTTCTTGGGCCGAGATTGGAGATAGTCAGATTATCGGTCCCAAGATCATTCAAGAGACTACTGACAAGATCTTCAGAATTAAAGAACGGTTAGTTGTTGCACGAGACCGCCAGAAGAAGTATGCTGACAAAAGAAGGAAACCTCTCGAGTTCAACGTACGAGATATGGTACTATTGAAGACGAGATATACGGGTCCATTAAGATCTTAGCCCGTGTCGGCTCAGCTGCGAACCGACTAGATTTACATGCTTAGCTGAGTAGTGTGCACAATGTGTTCCACGTGTCACATTTGAAGAAGTGTTTGGCCGACGAATCATTGATAGTTTCACTTGAAAAACTTCATATTGACGACAAACTTCACTTTGTGGAAAAACCGATCGAAATCGTGGATCGCGACGTCAAGCGTCTACGACAGAGCAAGATTCCGATTGTGAAAGTTCGATGGAATTCGAAGCTTGGTGCCGAATTCACTTGGGAACGCGAAGACGAGATTCAGAAGAAGTATCATCATCTTTTTGCCGGAAGTAGTATCTAGTAATAATTTCGAGGACGAAACTCTTTTTACTTGGGGAGACTGTGACAACCGCGAATTTCCAAGGTATAATTCCCGTCATTATTCTTTTTAATCGTTTTATTTTCGTTATTCGTTTTGACCCTATTGATTATTTTGAGTATTTTTGCGTTGTATCGCGTATTTATATTTATATACGTTTCATATTCGTATATATTACTTTTGTCGGGTTAGTTATACATTTCGGTTTCCGCGTCGGAAGCGTATTTAGACCTAAGTGCCTCGTAGAAGTAAGTATGCTCGTAATTTAGTTAGAGATTATTATGCCTTAAATTATACGATTAAAATTTACGTTTATATAATTTTCAAAGTTAGTCCTCTAACTTAAATTTTGTTAAAAAGTTAGTCCTTTAACTGGACTTAACGACAAAACCTTCACAAATACAGTCCTTTTAAATGAAAGCCGACTTTTGAAAAGTCAAATGGACTGCGACGCAGTAAGCGCCAGATATGGCCAAAATGGTTGGTCACTTTCACCATCTCTTGGACCACTTCATTCTCAATCCCAAGCCATACCTCCTTTCTCTGCAATTTTGGCTTCTTGCCCACCTAAAGGGGATCTCCCCTTTGACTCTTTTCTTTCTCTTTCACTCTTTCAAACAAAAACACACACATTTCTTTCTCACTCTAGAAACTCTCCTCCTTCTCTCTACAAACACAAACGGTTCAAGTGATTTTCAGCAAGGAAAGCATCATTTTCGTCAAGGGTTCTCATCATCAAGTCAAAGCTTTACCTAGGGTTCTTTCTCCTTTCGTTTTCCCTTTATTTCGGTGAGTTTCTCATACTCATATTCATAAACTTTCTTTATTTTTCATAAACTTTCTTTCAATCTTGGTTAGAAAACATAAACATATAATTATATAAAAGAAAACACAAATTTTATAACGGGATTTATATATAAAAGTCACCATTTTCCTATTTAAACTATTATTTATAAAAGTGTTATTTTAAACCTTTAAACGTCTAAAAACGGGATAAAATACCTATAATATATATTCTGGACATAAGACATCAATTTCTATCGAAAACTTTGGCTAAAATACTTGAAAAACTAAATTTTGTTGTTGTTTCGTAGGCTGGTGGGCCGCAACAAGCTTTGTTTTGCCGCACCGTGCCTAACGAAACACCATATTCTTGTTTGTTTCGCTCTTCAAGTACCGAAACAACCTCTGAAACATCACGCAACAAAGTTGCGTAACAACCTTCAAGTTGCGCAACACCCTTGGCTCAACACTCTTTTTACCGAAGCGATAAATCACCGAAACAAGTCACGTAACATACATTTTAACGAAACAACCACTGCGCCGCAGCAACCCCACGTTGCGATGCAGCGGGCTACATTTACCGAAACAAAATGTTAGTGTAACACCCTTGTCACGCAATCCTTGTGGGGCAACACATATCCAACGTAACAAGGACTTGCGTAACAACCATTCTAGCGTAACAAAGAGTTCTGTAACACTCCTGTTACGTAACAACTTGCGAAATAAGAAATGTGGCGAAACAAGGCTACTGCGCAATAACCATTCCTTGCTGCGATGCAGTCAGGCCACAATTTGCCATTTTATTCATTTTTAACACTTAAACTCTACACTCGGTTATCCTAAAGCGTATCCTTACACGATGTAACTCATACTCATCTCAAATAGATGTTTTGAACTTAGAACACAAACAATAATCTAAAGTATAACGTTTATTAATACGGTTTATAAAAACGTATAATCTTTCGATAAAACGTACATCTCTCCAATAATCGACCGTAATCTTAAAGTATAATATTGTCGTTTGACACAAATTATGTCATATTATATTCAAAATACTACTTTTGAACGATATTATTAATATAACATATAACGTAAATCGTATAAGGCAAACCCTACGAAACTAGAGATACTTAGACTCATTTATTGTATCTTATGCTAGGGCACTTAGGCGTTGGAGCATCGTTTGCTTGATTATCGTACCCGGCTTGCTTTTTCTTAACAGTGAGTTATACGTTGCCCTTTTACCGTTTTTATCTTCATTCGGGCCTATTAAGCGTAGTCAAACTTATATATTTTATGTATCTTGATTAGGCTGGTAGATTATGTGCCTTTAGATTTAAGTGTCCCTTACTTATACGGCCTTTGTGGTAGCATAAGGCCCTCAATGCAAACATGTTTACTCTTTATGATCCATCGGTGCATATGAATAGATCTATAGGGGTTTTACAAACCCCCGTCACTGTTATGGGATTCTGACTTTTGTGCGGACCCTAGGGGTCGACGTTATGACCGGTTTACTTTCGTGAAATTTCTTTTGTTTGACACACTGAGGTAGAGGGTGGTTGCCTTTTGATGTAAGGTTCAGGTGCAAACATTATCTAGGGCTATACATAGATCTTACTAGATTTCCTGATTCAAGATATGAAACATTTGGTCTTAATTATTTTATTACTGATTTTACTGGGTCAAAACTTCTTAAACTTTTATACTTATGTACCTTTATGAAAATGTGTATAACCCACCAACATTATTGTTGACGTCTCTTTTTAACGCTTTTCAGGGATTTGAGGTTACACCTATTTGCAAGCTATGCTTTTGATTGGCTACGTGGATATTTTGCTTAGAACTTATGTCTTTTGTTATGTATTTAGTTCCCTTAGTATCCAAACTCTACAGTCATTATTATGTAATTTGATTCGGATTTCGTAACGTTGTAATCAAATTCTGATTTATCTAATGAAGCTTGTATTTTCATCTTATGTTTAATGTAACCTTTGAAATCTCCTATACCTTATTGACTGCACACCTCGGGTTTCCGTCTGATCAGGGTGTGAGACTCTTGTGACGTTTGGGATGGTGGGGCAAACCTCAACGAGGACGTTGAGTCCCAAGTGGGGGTGTTTGTGCACAAGAGTGATGTTGGGTATATGAGTAAACCTTTAGCATTTAATGACACGACGCATTTTGGTGGCTACAGGCACTGCAGAGCTTTGAAACTCTGTAGTTAAGCGTGCTTGGGCCATAGTAATTCCAGGATGGGTGACCGCCTGGGAAGCTCAACCAAAAGTAAATCTGTGAGCCTTGCTGGCAGAGCGGACAATATCGCGGTCATGAAAAGGCGGGGTGTTACAAATGGCTTAGTTTATGAATAATATCCCAATTTTCAAGCGGAGTGTAACCCGATATTTACCCACTAACTCAGCATGATAATAGGTTAAAGTACCTTGTTGGCGTAAACCAAATACAAGCATATTGTAAGTCGAATTCCATCTTGTTGGAACATCCCAATTAGGGTCCAATAAGATGGAATTCGTTTCCTTACACACTTTCATATATCCCTTGTATCTACTTTTGTGATTTGAAAATATATCGCCTAAAATTTGTCTATAAGAGCTTATGGCGTTTTTTAGTTTGGTGACTTCTAGTCTGGCTTGCACAACCAAATTTATAATGTGTGCAACACATCAACTATGATAAAAGTCACCGTTCATTGGTGGTTTGTATTTTAGTTTTAGTTTACCCACCGCGTTTGTATTATTACTCGCATTATCAAATGCAATTGAAAACACTTTTTCTTCCAAATTATACATTTGTAAAACATCCCGTAACATATGAAACAAGTTTTGACCCGTGTGAGAATAAGGAAATTGGTCAAAAGCAATAACCCTCTTCATCATTTGCCACGATTCGGGATCACACCAATGTGCGGTAACACAAAGGTATGAATTAGGCAAACCATGAGGATCCGACCAAACATCGGTTGTTAAGTTTACATTTGTATTTAACGTTTCAAAACTTTTTATTACCATCATTTTAGCTTTTTTCCATATTTTCAAACAATCACTTCTAAGAGTATTACGACTTAAGTGAGTATATCACGGTTGGAGACACCTTTGAACCACCTTAGTGAATCGAGGGTTGTCGAAGTGATTGAATGGAAAGGCGGATTGAATCACATAACCCGCAAACTCTTGACGCATCCACTCCACCAAATATACAAAAATACTCCCGTCTTGACCCATCGATGATTGACCCTCTTCCGGAGCTTTATTGAGTACTTTGCAATGCTTCTCTATGTGATTCTTCAACATAGAGTTGGAATCACTTTTCAAAAAATTGCCGCAATGATTACAATGCGCCATCTTATCGCCATCTGACAATTTCACCAAACGGAAAAGACACCAAACGTTTCGGTTTAGGGTTGTTTCGAGAACCTCTACATTCGTTCTTTCGCTTGAGGAACCTAAACCGGTGGAAGCGATAGAGTTTTGAGTTTCCATCTGATTGTTGATGGTTTCTGAAAATTTGGCCGGAATGGATAAAAATCCACCGGAATTAGCACCGGTGGATTTCAACGGAAAAAATTAGCAAATCACGTACAGCCGACATTGGGAATGCCGGCTCTTGCCATGTGTGCTCGCCACGTCAGCTTTCCACTAGCTTAATCCCAGTCATCATCCTGCGTTTCAAGTGCCGGCATTGGGAATGCCGACTCTTGAAGAAAAAATTGGGTGGTTTTGCTAGGCGGTTTCCGGTATTAGAGGTGGTTTTGTGGTTTTGATTTTTTGTTTTGTTTTGAAAATGGTTAAGTGTTAGTGTTTAGGGTTAATTATTTATGTTATTTGATGATTTTTATGAAAATTTTCAAATTGTGTTTTGTTAATATGTTATTGTTTTAGAGTTTGTAAAAGTTAGATTTTTATTTCTTGTTTTTTTTTGTGTTTTATTCTATGTACAAAATGCCTAAAAAATCATTTTGGTTAGTTTTTTTGTTTTGAAAATGGTTATGTGTTAGTGTTTAGGGTTAATTATTTATGTAATGTGATGATTTTTATGAAAAATTCCAAATTGTGTTTTTGTTCGAACAGAGATTGTCAAACACAAAGGTTAGGTGATATCAACCTTGGATCTCCTGTGATGATCACAGTGCAAACCCAACAAGTTCTTGACGAACCTAGGGTGATCAATGTTGAGGATGAGAATGAGAGTATATGAACTCTGCGTTTAAGGTTTTGTGTGTGTGTATTGAGATCAGATGATGAAGTGTCCTGGCCATAATGATTTGTATCATGTATTTATATGGCCAGTGTCAAGTAGATGGAACGTTGTCCATTAATGATGATTACGAATACTTGAAAGGTCCTAATCATTAATCACCAAGGTGTAACGCCTTACTATTATGACGATAATAAAGCAGTTTGGGCAGGCCCTTTGAAAGACGCGGTCCGCTTTGACGGAATGCGGTCCGCTTTGACAGACGCTTGACGGAATGCGGTCCGCTTGACGGAATGCGGTCCGCTTGATGGAATGCAGTCCCCTTTGACGGAATGCGGTCCGCTTGATGGAATGCGTTCCGCTTGACGGAATGCGTTCCGCTTGACGGAATGCATTCCGCTTGGAATAGACTTGATTGTAGTAACGGGATTTAAACACAAAAGTCCCTTTTTATATTTAGGTTTTAGGTTTTACCTATATATATGCATAGGTAAACACTACTAACCTCATCATACCCCCGAGTTAGGATTTGGCACAACGACGGTTTGCAAGTCATAACTATTATTACTCGTAAGTAATTTTTTTTTTTTTTTTTGGTAGCACCAAATATAGTTATGTAAAAACAATAAGTAGTAACCAAATTAGATAATTTGACCCTAGCCCGGACCGGCCTAGGACAGGCGGTACCACCTTGTACCGACCCAAAGGACCGGCGGTGCCATTCCTCTTTTTTTTTTTTTTTTTTTTTTTTTTTTGGACCGGCGGTAAGGGTAAGGGAATAAGGAGACAGGCGGTATATTGTTGTTTTTGACCGGGACAAAAAGGAGTATATAAATTTAACTCAAGCCGGCGGCCAAGCCATACCGGTGGCCAAGCCATACCAGCGGCCAAGCCATACCGGAAGCCAAGTCATACCGGCGGCCAAGCCATACCGGCAGGCAAGCCTATACCGGCGGTGGGGGGCGGTGGTAGGGTGAGGGTGACCGTTGCCTAGCTTAGGAGAGTGATGACGTTTAGACTGGACCGCGACAACTCTTTCTTGGACCGGCGGTGTCATAAGTACATGCCCAGTTTTAATAATTTTCCTCCCTCACAATGTAACTATGTTCTGTATAAAGAACCGGGTCAAACATTGCATCCCTGGGCATCCATTTTTTCAAACATGGGAACCCTTTTTAGAAGTTGTAAAACAAAGGTGGCGTTTAAATAATTAACTCCACTAACTGTAATTGTATGTTTTGAAAAGTAATGTTTTATTGGGTGATCAAGCCAATAACACATTTTTGTTTTTTATATTTTTATTATAGATGTTGTGTCCATGACACCGTCGTGGGTGTGCATGACAGTATGTATATTTGGTTGTGCGTATAACACTTTCTTGAGGGCCCATGGTTCCTTTGCATGCCAATGCCATAGGTAGATGTTGGTATCTTCAATGTATGATTCATATTGAGCCTGTGACACTGTGCCAATGGCACTTTTGGTGGTTAACCTTTACTTTGTTTACTCGCGAGGATTGTCGCTTCCCGGTGAGAAGTGCTTATCTTTTATCAAGTAGATTAAAAGACGAATATGATTGTATGTTATTTGGCCAGACAAGGTTGTCTTTCTTGGCTTCATACATGTTGTATTGAACTATGTTTCTTAGCTGTGTACGTGCGCATGCGTGTTTAAGTTGTAACATTGTACATAATGAAAGTGCATGGTTGGCTTTAGACTGAGATGTCTATTATGGCCTTATGCTTTTTGTATTGAATCCTTACTTCAATATTTATTTGTTTATGCAAATAACATAGAAAAATGGTATTGTGCGATAATATTGGGATTCAAGATCAGACCAAATGCTATTATTGCCAATTTCATACATGACCATGACATTCCATGTGCTTGGAAACATTTATTGAAAACAGAAAGGAAAAAATGACAGTAAAGACTATTGCACCTGGATAGGTCAGTTCATATTGGCTCCTTCATGTATTATGAAGACATGGCCATCAGGTGGTCCGGGGTGTTCTATGTCTTCCCCATTCTTTTGCCAGGCATAACTCTTCTTAGGTGGAGTTTTATTTGCTTGCTGCTTAGCGCCAGGGACAAGGTGTTCTAGCTTGCCTTCTTCCAAAGCCCGCCTGATTTCCCTTTTGAGCTCTCTACAAACATTTGTGTCGTGTCCATGGTCTTCGTGGAAATCACAGTATTTATTCATGTTTTTCGTACCTGACCTATGCTCCATATGGGGTGGAGGTGTGAAGGTAGCGCACACCTGCTCTGTTATCAAGATTTCTTTTGTTGTTTTGCTAAGAGCAGGCTCAGACGCATGTTTATCGTATGGGCCAAACCTCCTATTGCTCCTTTCATCTCTTCGAGTTTCGGTCCATGACTTGCCGCCTACCTCTCTTGTCAGGGAGACAGTTTCCTTTGACCTTAGATAGTCATATGCCCTGTCCGTGGCTTCTTTGAAAGTAATTGGAGTTCTCTTTATTAACTTTTCTTGCAGTTGTCCTGGAAGCAGTGAGTGCTCTGAGCCAACCTTCTAAGCAGTTCCACAATGGGATCCTCCTGAACCCCCTGAGTAGCAGGCTGGGAAGCAATCGAAACAGGTTGTCGTATGAGATCCGTGCCAACAACGGACGAGACTTTTTGCTTATCTGGGAGTGGGAATCTGGCAACCCAGTCACAAAACTTTGAAGTAACCACTGACAAAGGCATAGTGGCTGCACGGGGTGGAACTGCTGCTGTCACTAAGGTTTGCAACACTCTGAGCATGTCGTTAGATGTGTCATGTGGTAAAGGTGTTGGCGGGGTGTGTGTGCTTGGTTGCCTTAGCCGCTCCAGGAGTTGTGACAACGGATCCACTAGCTGTACAGGCGCAGGCTGAGGCGTTGGGCGCAATGCCTCCACTAATTGTGACAACAGATCTGACGAAGCAGGTGGTGGTGGGGGTGGTGGTGGTTGAGTGCTCTGAGCCAACCTTCTAAGCAGTTCCACAATGGGATCCTCCTGAACCCCCTGAGTAGCAGGCTGGGAAGCAATCGAAGCAGGTTGTCGTATGAGATCCGTGCCATCCTCCTGAGAGCTTGTCCCGTGAGACAAAAGAGGCTGGAAGGGTAGGATGGTTGTCACTGGCGGTGGTGAAGTAAACGTACTGGTACCTGCCAGCCTTGTGGAGAAAAGGGGACTGGTTAAAGAGGGATACCCTCGTGTCGACCTTAGGTCCGACACTGTCCACTCAGAATCCACGTATGATTCTGGCATTGTGGTATGAACAGGTGAAGTTATCACCGTTTCCGGTGCAGTGGTAGTCACAGTAGTGGTTATTTCTGGCGCTGAAGAAGTGATCTGCGATGGATGTGTTGCCTCCATGGAAACGGTTGATTACTCGGAAAAGAGAAAAAAAAATAAAAATAAAAATCGGAAAAGTAAAACGCCGTTTAAAAAACGAGTCCCACGGATGGCGCCAATGTTCGAACAGAGATTTTCAAACACAAAGGTTAGGTGATATCAACGTTGGATCTCCTGTGATGATCACAGTGCAAACCCAACAAGTTCTTGACGAACCTAGGGTGATCAAGGTTGAGGATGAGAATGAGAGTATATGAACTCTGCGTTTAAGGTTTTGTGTGTGTGTATTGAGATCAGATGATGAAGTGTCCTGGCCATAATGATTTGTATCATGTATTTATATGGCCAGTGTCAAGTATATGGAACGTTTTCCATTAATGATGATTATGAATACTTGAAAGGTCCTAATCATTAATCACCAAGGTGTAACGCCTTACTATTATGACGATAATAAAGCAGTTTGGACAGGCCCTTTGACAGACGCGGTCCGCTTTGACGGAATGCGGTCCGCTTTGACAGACGCTTGACGGAATGCGGTCCGCTTGACGGAATGCGGTCCGCTTGATGGAATGCAGTCCCCTTTGACGGAATGCGGTCCGCTTGATGGAATGCGTTCCGCTTGACGGAATGCAGTCCGCTTGGAATAGACTTGCTTGTAGTAACGGGCTTTAAACACAAAAGTCCCTTTTTATATTTAGGTTTTAGGTTTTACCTATATATATGCATAGGTAAACTCTACTAACCTCATCAGTTTTGTTAATATGTTATTGTTTTAGAGTTATAAAAGTTAGATTATTCTTTCTGGGTTTTTTGTATGATTTATTAAAAGTAAGAAATGGCCCTCTTAATAACAACAAGTGATTACACAAACAGATAGAATGGAGAAATTACGATACAACACTAATTTCGGTTACGTGGGCAATTCTGGCTTCGATTGTTGTGACCCGTTTGTCCACAACCACTACACGTTCGGACCCTACTTCCACTTGCACTTCCGCTTGGCTGGTCCATCTCGTTACGGATTCTTCTTTGTTTCTTTCTTCCCCGTTTTGTAATTATCATTATTGAATCCGCCACGATGGTCCAGTTCGGTTTTCTCCAGTAGTCGATGTGTCGTAGTGGCCGAAACTGTGCGTCATATTGCTTTCTCCATTTATCTGTGCTATAGAATTTTGCAGCCATTACAGGAGCAGCTTCATGGTTTCTTCCAGTAGGAGCGTTCACGTGTCCATCAACAGCCATGGCATGGGAACAAGCAATCCTCTGCATTTGCCACTTTCCACAAGTACAAGACTTATCTGGAAAAGTGACTGTGTATGTGTTTTCCCCACCCATGCTTGTGGGGTCATTTGTGCGACACTCATAAATACCCTTTGAGATATCGAAAGGTGTTACCCCCTGATGAGTGGCATATGATTCCCGACCAGTGTAGAGATTCCACATGGCTGTTGCAAGAGGTGAATTGCACCCTCTAGATTTCTCGAAGTTTTGGACAAAGTGTGCTCTAGAAAGGTTGAACGTACCTTCTATACATGCCTTGATAGGCATCATGCGCACTGTGCGTATCACATTGTTGTACGATTCTGCAATGTTTGAGGTGGTGTTTCCCCAACGTACGTAGTCCTTATCGCGCATCAATGTCCACTTACTCAAACCAATTGCTTTCATCCAATCCCAAGCTTCTTCATTTATCGCTCTCACTTGCCTAACATCGTATCTATACTTTCTCGGCTGAGTCGCAGTGCCGATCTGCCAACACCATTTTTTCAACTTCACGTCTTTAAACGTCGTCATAAGGTTACTCCTTATGTGTCTTAGACAGTAACGATGATGCCAGCCATCCATTGCAGCCATTGCGTTGATCAAACCTTGCTGACGGTCTGAAATCACACACAAGGCTTTCTCTTTATGAATTACGGCAACATTATTACCGAAGTTGCTTAGAAACCATAGCCAGCTGTCATTTGACTCATTATCAACCATGGCGAAAGCAAGAGGAAGTATATTCCCGTTTCCGTTTTTCGTCACGGCTGTGAGAAGCTTCCCGCGATAGTTTCCTTTCAAATGGGTGCCATCGACAACTACGTAGGGAATACAATGCTTGAATGCTTGGATGGCAGGGCCAAAAGCCCAAAAAACATACCTAAAAAGAAAACTGTAATCATTAATGGGAGTATTACAATTCACTATAATCATTAATATGAGTATTAGAATTAAACTACGCAACAAAACTGGGAGAGCCCTAAAGCAAATAGCCTCTATGGTCATTGTCCACATATTGAATAACTCCCGTTTCAAAAGGAAACGGACCACATGCATCCGTTCAAATAAGTCAAATATGGATTGCGTAAGTTATTCAATATGTGTTCAATACAATTTACCACAAATAACAATTTATATCCAATATCATTAGTGTCTATAAAATCAAATAACAATTATTATATGTCAATATATGCAGTTTACTTTTGACTATATCATAATATCCTGTTGGAAATTGTCAAAATACATACCTAAATGTTTCTGGACTGTTTTGGTTAGCCTTTGGGCCATGTAACCATCTAACGATTGTACCGGGGTTTTCCTGGACCAATTCCTGAATGTACGCCGGAAGCTCAGCAAAATTGCTCTCCCATGTTCCGTAGAGCCTTTCAATGGCTATTCTACGGGCATTCCAAGCTTTACAGTCAGACACATCCACATTCCAATGATCCTTGGCAATGGCAATGATGTGTTTTACCTTGTAGGTAAGGTCCAACTTGATTTGGTGACCAATATTTGTTGCAATCATGCTTGCCGACAAAGAACGGTTGTTATTTCTTACAACTGATCCTAGACAAGTGTGCCTTGGGTTCCATTTTGCCAGCTTCCATAATCCCTTACTGTTTCTGTTTGAACCCCTAGCAGTCCACTCACATGGATACCGGTGTTCGTCGTCTTGGAATTTCGGACCCGCTGTGAAGCATATTGCTTGCCAAGCCTCTGGCCTCGAGTCCAGCAAGTACATTTCCCTGTTATTTTTTAGCAACCAAGTTCTGATTGCATATACAAATTGTGCCTTGCTTTTGAAGTACACACCGGTACTTGGGTCATCTCCTTCACGCCAGTACTCCACTGTTTCCTCCTGTTCGTTGAACGGAAGACGATTCCATTCTTCCTCCCCCACAAAACCAGCGTCTGATTCCAAGACCCTTTCATCATGTTCACGATGAAGTACGAGCTCATCGTGCTCTTCTTCGTCCTCCGAAAGAATGGCATAGTCTTCCGGTGCATATTCCTCGACCGTGTCGTTATCGGAATCTTCACGGCCGTTTCCACCAAAAGCCTCCTCTTCGACTTGCTGGTGTGGGGGGGCTTGTTGTTCGCCATGGTGTTGACTACTCTCAGGGTTCTGGGCTTCTTCGTTATACTGTTCCAAATGCCTTGACGGGAACTTTGGTTGCTCAGTATATGAAGAATGTTGAAAGTGATCGGTGTAGGATGATGGAAACCCATCTTGAGACTGATGAGGATTGTGTAATTGAATGTTCCTCATCTGGTCTGAAAAGGAGTATTGTGTTTGTTGAGGCACCGGAAAAAATTGTGCTTGTATTTGTGCTTGATATTGAGGGTTGTGGGAACTCAAATAATAGATTGTTTCAAAAGTTTCATCGTCTACTAGTTCGCTCTGGAGAACATGATCTCCGCCGAAGGTGTACCACAGGGTTAGTTTAAGGTTGTAGAAATCACTGCTCACAGCAAGTTTGTTGTACGCCGTCTCTTTGAAAGTAGCAAGGTCGACCTTCTCGTACAGAGGAAAAAACAATACGACGACCGGATGATGTATCGTCAATCAAGTAACCATTTTGGAATGAAAGTTCATTTCCAGGGATTAGATGAACAAGGATTGTGGTAAATTGAGACATGGTTGAGGAAAATGAGAGTTGTTTGAGCGTTTCTGTATGAGATTTATCTGAGAGTTGTATGAGAGTTGTGAGAGGTAAAAGTTGGGAGTAGATGTAGGTAGTATATATATAAAGCACAGAACCTTATCTCATAAAATCTGACAGAAAATCCAGAGATTAAACCTTGTCCAGTGAAAATGCCACGTAGGATTGAGATAAGGATAAAAGCCGGTTTTGGCAAATCCGGCTTATCAAAAGCTTTTTATCTACCGTACTGTACCTTATCTCATAAAATCTGACAGAAAATCCAGAGATTAAACTTTGTCCAATGAAATTGCCACGTAGGATTGAGATAAGGATAAAAGCCGGTTTTGGGAAATCCGGCTTCTCAAAAGCTTTTTGTTAAAGGTCTGTATGATGTGAACTTTTCACTGTTTCACGTCAATATCGTACCTTATGTCATAAAAATCTGACAGAAACTCCAGATATTAATCTTTGTCCAATGAAATTGCCACGTAGGATTGAGATAAGGATAAAAGCCGGTTTTGGGAAATCCGGCTTATCAAAATCTTTTTGTTAAAGGTCTGTATGATGTGAACTTTTCACTGTTTCACGTCAGTTACGTACCTTATGTAATAAAAATCTGACAGAAAATCCAGATATTAATCTTTGTCCAATGAAATTGCCACGTAGGATTGAGATAAGGATAAAAGCCGGTTTTGAGAAATTCGGCTTATCAAAAGCTTTTTTTAAGCTTTTTATCTACCGTACTGTACCTTATCTGACAGAAAATCCAGAGATTAAAAGATAAGGATAAAAGCCGGTTTTGGCAAATCCGGCTTATCAAAAGCTTTTTATCTACCGTACTGTACCTTATCTCATAAAATCTGACAGGAAATCCAGAGATTAAACCTTGTCCAGTGAAAATGCCACCTATGATTGAGATAAGGATAAAAGCCGGTCTTGGCAAATCCGGCTTATCACATATTGAGTCAGTGGAATCAATGCAAACATTCTTTTATTAATAGCCGGTGTTTGTAAATCCAGCTTATTAAAAATAATTCATATGAACTTATTATAAATAATAACACACTGTAACACTATCGATTTACCCTATCACCTTATTATATCTCTCTCTAGCATATCCTGCAACAAATTTAATCTCATAACCATGGCTTCATCCAGTAATTCTTATTCCACTAACTCCAATATCATCGACACCGTTTTCAAACATTTGGAGGAAGATAAAAAGCGTCTGGAAACACTAAACTCCCTTATTAAAAGTTTCCAGAAAGCTGATAACGAAAAAACCCAACTCATACAATTAATTCAAGAAGACCCAAACCTATCAATTTTAGAACAAGATTATCTCAACCACCTTATTCTCCAGTGCGTGAAAGACTGGGAAAATACGTCCAAATGTGGCGAGTTGATCAGTCGGATTGATCTTCAAGTAGAAGAGAAAAATGACTTTATACAACGAATTTGCAACATAAACGAAGATGTAGATGCGGTCAACGTCTCACAAGCTATCATACCAGCTGAGAGTGTTGAGCAATTTTTCCTTGAAGGTGACAGAGGAAAGAACGAAGAAGACCAATATTGTTTAATTAGTTGTTTACCGGAATATGTACAGTGTTCCAGAACGTTTTGGGGCGTTCTGTTAGGATTTACGCAAGACAACGAATTGTGGAAACTGTAAGTTTTTTATTTACAATTATTTATTTTTTTTAATAACTTTAATTTTTAATAACTATAATTTTTTTCGCTTATTTTCAGCATGTCGATGCATGGATAAGGCGATCACAAGTGGTGCATCGGAATTTACTAGAGAGGGAAGAAAGCGAACCAAGAACGAAGTATGCAGTAATGCCTATATCGTTTCATGATGATTTTGTCAATCATCATCATTGGGGAAGATGTTTTGAAATTTTCCTTGGACGAACAAAACCATACAAAGGCTGGAGAGGCGTTGATTCAGTCCTTATTCCAGTATCTACCATTGGGGGTAATTGGTTTCTTCTTGAGTATAAAATTAATTCCAATGAGTTGAGCATTTACGACTGTGAGCAATCTGCACATCCGGCCGTTTATATGCAAGACTTATTAACATTTTACGTTAAATACATTTGTTTGTTTTATTACTCTGCAAAATGTATCGGACCATCGGCACATGAACCTCCTCCTGGGTATGATGCACAACTTTATTACAAAAATGTAACTCAATATCCGGGTAGTAAGGAAAACTCTGCTGTGTTTCTATGTATGTTTATTCACTACACGGTCACTGGTGAAGTCTCAAGTGTAGTTAGAGCTAATGTATCCAATGAACAAGTAGTTGCTTTCAGGAGAAGGATGGAAAATGTACTATATGCAAAACGTAAAATGTAATTTTTTTTTATATTTAATAATATGTAATTTTTTAATATCATGTTTTCTGTTAATATGCTTTTATGAATATGTTTTTATTGTCATGTTTTCTGTTAATATGTTTTTATTTAATATTTAATGTTATAAAAAATATTGATATAAACAAATATTAATGCAGGAAACAAATATTGATATAAACAAATATTAAACACAAACATAACTTTTTATTAATGAACAAAATCAAACATAGTTCAATACAACACAATAGGTAAACGTACTACTGGGGGGGAGGGGGGCGGGGGTGGTAGTGTATACGACTTCCTGTGAGGCATCTCGTTGGTTGTGGGATCCTGGTTGATCTTCTGGGTTCTTCATTCTGTGTGTTGGGTGGCTGGTCAAACCCATGATCACCAAAAGACTGAATCTCAACCGGGCTACTATCATGATAATGAGACCGGCGTGCAACCATTTCGGTACTAGGGTCCCTTTGGAAATCTGGTTGTACCCAAGGTCTGAACTCGCCATGAAAATTGGGTGACAACGAAAGCCAAGTAGAGTCATGGGGATGGGTAGGGTTAGGGCAAGGGGTAGGCGTACGCAACAACTCGTTGATCATGTCTAGCCCATGCTGGGTACCACTACCTCCAGCCTCAAAATGCTGTGTACCACTACCTCCAGCTAGGGGTGTTAATCGGGTTAACCCGACCCGAATAAGCTTAATCGGGTCGGGTCTAATCGGGTTTTCAAAACTTAAAACATGACCCGCAACCCGACCCTAATAAGGTTCGGGTTTTCGGGTTCGTGTCTACTCGGGTTCGGGTTTATTCGGGTCGGGTCTATTCGGGTTCGGGTTGGATGAAAATAAAATGCATAATAAACTTTGTCTAAGTTAGTAGATAGCTATTGGTTCTTAGATTAATAAGCAAAACGGTTTCTAATAAGCAATTTCTTAAGAGGCACAACAATAGCGACAAAATAAATTTTATAATGTTGCTAAAGTTATAATGAACATTAAATAGAAAAATATATAATGTTGCAATGATATTATATACACAACATGCTAAAAATGATAACCAAAAAAATAATAATTTGTAACATATTTTGGCCAAAAAATAATAACTTGTATACATTAGTTTTGTAAATATTTATTTAACTACTAACATTTATAAAAAAAAAGATACAACCATTTAATATATAAAATAACCTTTAATGCGAATTTGGGTTTTGCAAAAAAAATGTATGTTTTCGAAGAGTAGGATTAAGAAGAAACAAACGTAAGGTTTTTATTTCAATAAAGGACCGACGTTTTACTTATCACTTCATTAATGAGTTGTATAAAATGTTGTTAAGCTTATTAGTAAACGGAGTAAAAAAAAAAGAAAAAAACTTATTCGGGTTATTCGGGTTGACCCGAACCCGAATAAGGATCCTTAAAAAGACCCGCAACCCGACCCTAATTAAATTTCGGGTTAATCGGGTTGACCCGAATAACAAACGTTTTTTTAGCTTTTTTTACTAAATTTATGTTTCGTTTTTTTAGCTTTTTTTTCCCTTTTAAAATTCTGTTTTATTTAGTTTTTGGTTACTACTCAGATTAATAATAAATAACGACATCGTTTTAGCAAATAGCTACACTTATATTTCGATAAAAAAGTAAAAAGACAAAAAGTCGAGTCGTTTTACGAACCCGTGCAACGCACGGGAAATCCTCTAAATTTATGTTTCGTTTTTTTAGCTTTTTATTCTCTTTTAAAATTCTGTTTTATTTAGTTTTTCGTCACTACTCAGATTAATAATAAATAACGACATCGTTTTAGCAAATAGCTACACTTATATTTCGATAAAAAAGTAAAAAAACAAAAACTCGAGTCGTCTTACGAACCCGTGCAACGCACGGGAAATCCTCTAAATTTATGTTTCGTTTTTTTAGCTTTTTTTTCCCTTTTAAAATTCTGTTTTATTTAGTTTTTCGTCACTACTCATATTAATAATAAATAACGACATCGTTTTAGCAAATAGTTACACTTATATTTCGATAAAAAAGTAAAAAAAAACAAAAAGTCGAGTCGTTTTACGAACACGTGCAACGCACGGGAAATCCGCTAGTTATTATAAATATGTCACATTTAATGGCATTTCTACTTATTTCCATTTTCCAAATATTAATATGGTAAAAGTCTTCTTAGTTTATACTCGGATTACCAAAAATGATTACACATTAGTAGATTAACAATGTACATATAAGTCTCACATTACGCGAGTTGTACATGATAGTATGACTTATTTTCAATTTGTTAGATTATATTGTTATTTTTGCCACCTATTAAAAGTTAAAACCAAATTGTCTAATAGTTTTAATATACTAGACAATCGGGTTATTGAATACATGCAAACTTCAAAGTGGTAAATTGATATTCATATAATTTGTAGGAAAAGAAAATGAAATCTGGAAGTCTGAGTAGAAAGCAGGTGAGAAAGCAGGCACGGTTCGTGGATAGACTATTCGTGTCCGTTATCCGTGGATATTATCCATAAACACATTTTTATAATATTTGATTTTAACATCAATAAATAAGTTTAAAAAAAAGTGTTATATAATTAATTAATTATCTGAATCCATACAAAAAGAAAAAATCAACAACTTTTTATTTTTTTGTTTTCTTTACAAATGTTCGAGACTTATCTTAAATCTTAAATATATAATAAAAGAGAAGCCTTAAATGTCACATGGCGAAATAATGTCCGTTGGATGAGTTAACTTCTTTGATGTCAGCCGTTAGATCAGATTGATGATGTCATCAAAGATTAATTTCAGTTTACATCCTCTTACAATACATAATTACATTTTCTATTTCAATCAATCTCTACTAAAATAAAAAACATAATTATAATTTATTTATATAATCGTTCAATTTGGACTATAATTTACCTTCTTATTATTCTAAAATCTCCTAATACAAAATATCAAAACATGTGTATAAAGATAAAAGTGTATATGTTATTGTAGTGTATAAACATAAAAGTATATATATGTATTATACGTACAACATTATTTTCTCATAATAAATTAAAATCTACGTAAACATAAAATATATGATTCAATCTTATTTTTTTCCGCGTTATCACGGGACAATAATCTAGTAATATAATATAACAAATGTTGAAACTTATGTTTAATCTTTAACATATCATAAAAAGTAGCCTTAAATAACACATGTCGAA
Organism: Senecio squalidus; assembly: GCA_910822075.1. Lineage (NCBI taxonomy): Eukaryota > Viridiplantae > Streptophyta > Magnoliopsida > Asterales > Asteraceae > Senecio > Senecio squalidus. The sequence continues at coordinate 16,239,264 of CAJVGC010000065.1, read as the reverse complement.
ATAAGGTGCTTTGATGGATTAATTTATTTGATTTCAGCCGTTAGATCATATTGTTGATGTCATCAAAGACTCTTTTCATTTAACATTTTTTTACAATATATAATTACATTCTCTTTTTCATTTAATCTCTATTGAAATAAAAAATATAATTTTAATTTACCTATAAAACCGTTCAATTTAAGCTATAATTTACCTTATTGTTATTCGAAAGTCTCCTAATGTAAAATTTCGAAACATGAGTATAAACATAAAAGTGTATATATATATTATTATAACTATAAACAACATGTGTATAAACGTAAAAATATATATGTTATTATACATGTAATATAGTCTTCTCATAATAACTTAAAATCTACATAAACATAAAATTTACGTTTAAGTGAGAATCGAAATGCATTATATGGTGTATATTCACATATTAATATACGTATGTTACCATCACATGTGATTATAACGTTAAATATGAAATTCAAAACCTAAATGCGTTATAGTATATTCAGTTAGAATCAAAAATAAAATACACAAAATCAGATATCATACTAAATTACATTTGATTTAACTATGATTTTTACAACCTATTATAAAGTTCTTGAAACAAAAAATCCGTCCAAGATATATCAAGTAAGTGTACTAGAAACGTCTGTTGCAAGAGTGTAATTATTTTTTTTATGCGTTAACGTTTTTAAGATAATTAATTTTAAAACAAAAATAAATTAAAATAAGTTTTTGAAATAAAAAATTGTTATTAGTTCTTTATTTCTCTAATTATTTTAGATATCATTTATGATTCAACTCTATCAGTATTATTTAACAAAAAGGTATTATTTTATATTATCTAAATACTTAAACCACTCCCAATCGTAACACCAATAACATCATTTTTCGTTGTCACGTCACCATAACACCAACTTAACATAACATAACATAACACCCCCATTCATAACATCAAAAACTGGGACCCACCACCTTTTATTTTTTCCTTTTCTTTCTTTTTCTCATATTATTTTTAAAACATTATTAATAAAAATATACTTAGATTAATATTAAAAAAAAAACAATACATAGAAATAAATAAATAAAAAACCATTACATAAAAAAAAATACGTAAAAATAAATAAAAAAAAACAATACATAAAAAACTAATCCTCGTCTTCTTCGATATCCAATTCGGCGTGTATTTTGTCCTTCTGCATTTCGATACGAGCCCGTTCCCGTGGCGCCAAATCATCGGTTGGCATACGTAGAAATTCCATTTTCCGAAAACGGATTCTGAGTTTGATCTCCTCTGTTTTTGCGAGCCTAAGCTCGCGAATTTCGGTGACAAGGTCTTCGTTAAACTCGTCCCGTTTTGAAGTAACATCGGAGGAGGAGGAACGTGCGCTCTTAGATGGTCGTGGCCTTCCTAAAGGTCGTGGAAGTTTATCATGGCCAAAGAAGTCTGGTTCTGCATCGTCCTCGAGGTTGATCGGGTTAATGGGTTCAGGATTAGCAAACCTTGGCGCTTTATGCAAAACTTCCCATGCAGAGTGATGACGAAATGGGCGTAGATTTTCGGCTTCGAACATGCGTAACGCCGTTGTGTATAACGGTCAAAGGGATAAAGGAAAAAAAAAAAAAAAAACCAAACAACACCGCGTTGCTCGAGCAACACGGCAACAACAACGCAGCAACAACGGCGTCCCCTCAGCCGTTAACGGAGTTGTTTGGGGGGGGGGGGGGGGGGGGGGGGGGGGGGGGGGGGGGAACGCCGTGTTTTTCCTCCCGCTGGGAGTGGTCTTAGACACGTTGTTTTAGTAGTTAATAACTATTGCATTTGGATAATAGTCATTTGACACTTTTATTTTAATTTATATACAAATTAAACTTTAAGAAAAATAGTTTTGTTAAAAATTATTAAAAATAGAATAAAATGATTACTACGTTTATTTTTATAAGTGAATATTTTATTTTAAAACAATTTTAAATAACAAAAATAAGATGTTTATTTTAAGAAAGAAAGAGTCTTAAACTACCCTAAAATTTTTATTGAAAAAATAAATAACTCACCCATATTCGCATACCACGTGAACACACCAACTACATACAAATAATTTTATTTTTTTCTTTTTGACATTTTGTACCATAAGTTAAGGGATAACATGATAACATATTTATAACAAATAACTATAAATAAAAATCGCAAATCGATTACAACAAGATTTTAAGTTAACTTTATACAATAGACCTAACGTTTATTATATAATTTTTAACGTTCATTAAATGATATATCAATTATATGGAATTTTAAACCGTTTTTGAAGACTTATATCAACTAATACTTCAAAATTAAGTTTTATTATACTATAAATAAAACTAAACACCTTATAACCCCTGGATCACAATATGTCATTACACTATGTCATGGCGAGTTTCATTAATCCACCATTGTTGAAGTAAAAATCCGCCGGGTTGATATTAACGACATAGAGGTGCCGTTCCTCGTCGCCCCGAGCTTAGATTATACAACAAACAATGAATAATTAGTTAGAAAGAGATCCGACACCAAAATTGGTATCGGGTTCCATAACCCAAGGACCCGAAGGTTTTACCCCGTGGGGTGGCGATTCCCCTGAGGTAACACCTTTTCACGGAAAAGGTGTTGTACGCCACAATGTCCAAGAATCAATGGTTTAGAGAAAGGAGTTTAGAGAGAGAGAATCTAGAGAGAGAGTCTAGAGGGAGAAAGTATGGGGAGAAAAGGCCCCTTTTAATGTTGAGGGGTGAACTCTATTTATAGAGTTCACATGTCACATGTCACAATAGTTGGTGGGGCCGGTTTGACCATGACCATAAATGGGATGGAGCAGTAGCTCCATCAGTGGGATGGAGCTGAAGCTCCAGTGCTTCATCAGTGGGATGGAGCCGAAGCTCCATCAACTCTTCAATAATGGGATGGAGCCGAAGCTCCAGTGCTTCATCAGTGGGATGGAGCCGAAGCTCCATCAACTCTTCAATAATGGGATGGAGCTGAAGCTCCATCAATTCTTCAATAATGGGATGGAGCCGAAGCTCCATCAATTCTTCAATAATGGGATGGAGCCGAAGCTCCATCAATTCTTCAATAATGGAATGGAGCCGAAGCTCCATCAATTCTTCAATAATGGGATGGAGCCGAAGCTCCATCAAGTCTTCAATAATGGGATGGAGCCGAAGCTCCATCAACTCTTCAATAATGGGATGGAGCCGAAGCTCCATCAACTCTTCAATAATGGGATGGAGCCGAAGCTCCATCAACTCTTCAATAATGGGATGGAGCCGAAGCTCCATCAACTCTTCAATAATGGGATGGAGCCGAAGCTCCATCAACTCTTCAATAATGGGATGGAGCCGAAGCTCCATCAAGTCTTCAATAATGGGATGGAGCCGAAGCTCCATCAACTTTTCAATAATGGGATGGAGCCGAAGCTCCATCAATTTTTCAATAATGGGATGGAGCCGAAGCTCCATCAATTCTTCAATAATGGGATGGAGCCGAAGCTCCATCAATTCTTCAATAATGGGATGGAGCCGAAGCTCCATCACTTCTTCAATAATGGGATGGAGCCGAAGCTCCATCACTTCTTCAATAATGGGATGGAGCCGAAGCTCCATCATTTCTTCAATAATGGGATGGAGCCGAAGCTCCATCACTTCTTCAATAATGGGATGGAGCTGAAGCTCCATCCTCAAATGGGCTGAAGGTGTTTTAGATGCTTCATCCCCCAAAGGGATGAAGGTGGCTTTTTGGGGTATATGCATATATACTCCAACATGCCCCCCCCCAGTCTAGTGATGTGGAACGTAGTGAGACTAAACTAGACTTAAGTCTTTAGTGACCTTCACTACCAGGAACGTGCTTAACCCATAAAAGCGAAGAAAATATTTCATTCATATAAGAAATGAAAGTTGTTCATCTACATAAGGGATCGGAGTACTTTATCTAATAAAGAGATGGTGGTGCTCCATCCACATAGGGGATGAGAGTGCTTCATCCAATAAAGCGATGGTGGTGCTTCATCCGCATGGGGGATGAGAGTGCTTCATCCACATAGGGGATGATGGTGCTTCATCCACATAGGGGATGGTGGTGCTTCATCCACATAGGGGATGATGGTGCTTCATCCACATAGGGGATGATGGTGCTTCATCCACATGTATTGTGTTTTGAAAAGTCATTTCCTGAGCTAATTAGAGAGGTTGCTCAACCCATGATATCGCTTGTTATATTATGTTACGACATATTTTTCATTGGAACTGAGTTAATTAGAGAGGTTACTCGACCCTTACGATACTGGGATATTCTCAGACCAGCCCGGAGTTATTTTTTTACATAGGCTGCTCATACCTGTCTATGTTAGGATTAGAGTATCAGACTAACATGGAGTTTATTAGAGAGGGCACTCTCCCCTTCGCTTCTAGGAGCAATACGCTCTTAGGAATTTATTCATTGTTAGCTACGTGCTATCATAATTTAATCAATGGTCTTAGATATTTGCCATGTATTGAGAAAATTGTTGCCCCTTAAACCAAGAGGTAACCATAGCTTTTGTATCACAGGCGATAGAAAATTGGGCATTGCCCTTACGTCTTTCCGAAGGAGATTTGTTAACATATAACAATGTCTGAGGAGGTTCTCATGCAAAGTTCTTGGGACTATGTCTCCCCCGATCATTTTTAACTTGTAGGCTCCGTTCCCAGAATGGGATGAAGCTAAAATTTTTGATGAAAGTCATCCGGGATGAAGCTCATCCGGGATGAAACTAAAAAGTCATCCGGGATGAAGCTCATACAAGATGAAGCTTATACGGGATGAAGCTCAAAATTCATCCCAAAATGGGATGAAGCTAACAATTGGATGAAGCTCAAAATTCATCCAAAATGGGATGAAGCTCCATTTTGGGTAAAAGCATCCAAAACTGGATGAAGGTCAAAATTTTGAGCAAAAGTCATCCGGGATGAAGCTCATATAAGATGAAGCTTATACATGATGAAGCTCAAAATTCATCCAAAATGGGATGAAGCTAACCATTGGATGAAACTCAAAATTTTGGCAAATGTCATCCAAAATGGGGTGAAGCTTCATTTTGGGTAAAGGCATCCAAAACTGGATGAAGGTCAAAATTTTGAGCAAAAGTCATCCGGGATGAAGCTCATACAAGATGAAGCTTATACATGATGAAGCTCAAAATTCATCCAAAATGGGATGAAGCTAACCATTGGATGAAACTCAAAATTTTGGCAAATGTCATCCAAAATGGGGTGAAGCTTCATTTTGGGTAAAGGCATCCAAAACTGGATGAAGGTCAAAATTTTGAGCAAAAGTCATCCGGGATGAAGCTCATACAAGATGAAGCTTATACAGGATGAAGCTCAAAATTCATCCAAAATGGGATGAAGCTAACAATTGGATGAAGCTCAAAATTCATCAAAAATGGGATGAAGCTCCATTTTGGGTAAAAGCATCCAAAACTGGATGAAGGTCAAAATTTTGAGCAAAAGTCATCCGGGATGAAGCTCATACAAGATGAAACTTATACAGGATGAAGCTCAAAATTCATCCCAAAATGGGATGAAGCTAACAATTGGATGAAGCTCAAAATTCATCCAAAATGGGATGAAGCTCCATTTTGGGTAAAAGCATCCAAAACTGGATGAAGGTCAAAATTTTGAGCAAAAGTCATCCGGGATGAAGCTCATACAAGATGAAGCTTATACAGGATGAAGCTCAAAATTCATCCCAAAATGGGATGAAGCTAACAATTGGATGAAGCTCAAAATTAATCCAAAATGGGATGAAGCTCCATTTTGGGTAAAAGAATCCAAAACTGGATGAAGGTCAAAATTTTGAGCAAAAGTCATCCGGGATGAAGCTCATATAAGATGAAGCTTATACAGGATGAAGCTCAAAATTCATCCCAAAATGGGATGAAGCTAACAATTGGATGAAGCTCAAAATTAATCCAAAATGGGATGAAGCTCCATTTTGGGTAAAAGAATCCAAAACTGGATGAAGGTCAAAATTTTGAGCAAAAGTCATCCGGGATGAAGCTCATACAAGATGAAGCTTATACAGGATGAAGCTCAAAATTCATCCCAAAATGGGATGAAGCTAACAATTGGATGAAGCTCAAAATTCATCCAAAAATGGGATGAAGCTAACAATTGGATGAAACTCAAAATTTTTGCAAATGTCATCCAAAATGGGGTGAAGCTAACAATTGGATGAAACTCAAAATTTTGGCAAATGTCATCCAAAATGGGGTGAAGCTTCATTTTGGGTAAAGGCATCCAAAACTGGATGAAGGTCAAAATTTTGAGCAAAAGTCATCCGGGATGAAGCTCATACAAGATGAAGCTTATACAGGATGAAGCTCAAAATTAATCCAAAATGGGATGAAGCTAACAATTGGATGAAGCTCAAAATTCATCCAAAATGGGATGAAGCTCCATTTTGGGTAAAAGCATCCAAAACTGAATGAAGGTCAAAATTTTGAGCAAAAGTCATCCGGGATGAAGCTAACAACTGGATGAAGCTCAAAATTTTGAGCAAAAATCATCCAAAATGGGATTAAGCTCCATTTTGGGTAAAAGTCATCCAGGATGAAGCTACTCCGGGATGAAGCTAAAAATTTTGAGATTATCAAAACTCTTATAAAAGTAAATTTTTATAGAATATTTATTAAAGCCTTTTGTAAAAGTTGCTTTTTATGACATCTTTATTAAAAGATTTTTATAAAAGTTACTTTTTGTGATAGGTCACTATCAACTTTTATAAAAGTAACATTTTATGATATGTCACTATCAACTTTTATAAAAGTAACATTTAATGATATCTTTATTAAAGCACTTTTTGTGAAGTACTTTTTTATGACATCTTTATTTAAAAGATTTTTATAAAATTTACTTTTTGTGATAGGTCACTATCAACTTTTATAAAAGTAACATTTTATGATATGTCACTATCAACTTTTATAAAAGTAACATTTAATGATATCTTTTTTAAAGCACTTTTTGTGAAGTACTTTTTTATGACATCTTTATTTAAAAGATTTTTATAAAAGTTACTTTTTGTGATATGTCACTATCAACTTTTATAAAAGTAACATTTTATGATATGTCACTATCAACTTTTATAAAAGTAACATTTTATGATATCTTTATTAAAGCACTTTTTGTAAAGTACTTTTTTATGACATCTTTATTAAAAGATTTTTATAAAAGTTACTTCTACAAACGTTGACTAATGTGGTTGAGATCGGGGTGCTTTACAACGTTGGTTGATGGCTGAACAATGGGCATGTTCTCGCTCCAACTATCGTTAAATAAAGGTTCCCACGGATGGCGCCAAATGTTGAAGTAAAAATCCGCCGGGTTGATATTAACGACATAGAGGTGCCGTTCCTCGTCGCCCCGAGCTTAGATTATACAACAAACAATGAATAATTAGTTAGAAAGAGATCCGACACCAAAATTGGTATCGGGTTCCATAACCCAAGGACCCGAAGGTTTTACCCCGTGGGGTGGCGATTCCCCTGAGGTAACACCTTTTCACGGAAAAGGTGTTGTACGCCACAATGTCCAAGAATCAATGGTTTAGAGAAAGGAGTTTAGAGAGAGAGAATCTAGAGAGAGAGTCTAGAGGGAGAAAGTATGGGGAGAAAAGGCCCCTTTTAATGTTGAGGGGTGAACTCTATTTATAGAGTTCACATGTCACATGTCACAATAGTTGGTGGGGCCGGTTTGACCATGACCATAAATGGGATGGAGCAGTAGCTCCATCAGTGGGATGGAGCTGAAGCTCCAGTGCTTCATCAGTGGGATGGAGCCGAAGCTCCATCAACTCTTCAATAATGGGATGGAGCCGAAGCTCCAGTGCTTCATCAGTGGGATGGAGCCGAAGCTCCATCAACTCTTCAATAATGGGATGGAGCTGAAGCTCCATCAATTCTTCAATAATGGGATGGAGCCGAAGCTCCATCAATTCTTCAATAATGGGATGGAGCCGAAGCTCCATCAATTCTTCAATAATGGGATGGAGCCGAAGCTCCATCAATTCTTCAATAATGGGATGGAGCCGAAGCTCCATCAATTCTTCAATAATGGGATGGAGCCGAAGCTCCATCAAGTCTTCAATAATGGGATGGAGCCGAAGCTCCATCAACTCTTCAATAATGGGATGGAGCCGAAGCTCCATCAACTCTTCAATAATGGGATGGAGCCGAAGCTCCATCAACTCTTCAATAATGGGATGGAGCCGAAGCTCCATCAACTCTTCAATAATGGGATGGAGCCGAAGCTCCATCAACTCTTCAATAATGGGATGGAGCCGAAGCTCCATCAAGTCTTCAATAATGGGATGGAGCCGAAGCTCCATCAACTTTTCAATAATGGGATGGAGCCGAAGCTCCATCAACTCACCCATATTCGCATACCACGTGAACACACCAACTACATACAAATAATTTTATTTTTTTCTTTTTGACATTTTGTACCATAAGTTAAGGGATAACATGATAACATATTTATAACAAATAACTATAAATAAAAATCGCAAATCGATTACAACAAGATTTTAAGTTAACTTTATACAATAGACCTAACGTTTATTATATAATTTTTAACGTTCATTAAATGATATATCAATTATATGGAATTTTAAACCGTTTTTGAAGACTTATATCAACTAATACTTCAAAATTAAGTTTTATTATACTATAAATAAAACTAAACACCTTATAACCCCTGGATCACAATATGTCATTACACTATGTCATGGCGAGTTTCATTAATCCACCATCAAATTTAAACCATTATCGCAAGTTCAACGATATTATTCAAAAAACACGTTTATCTTGTCCGCCTTTCCGTTCAATGAAAGAATCTGCAGTTGTGTATAACAAGTATGTTAGGCTCAATAAGATGATGGCAGTTGTCCGTGGTGGTGACAAACATGTGAGCCCTGCAATTTCTTCTTTTGAAGATGAATCGTTTCTTGATAATCGAGGTGTTTCCTATTATCAACGAGCTGGCGGGATACACGTTATCCTTAATCGTTTGGTTGGTATTGTTGTTTCCTTTCATTTAGTTCTTAATAATCTTGATTGATTTTTATGATTAGTTTTGATACATATATGGTTATTTGACTGGCAGAGTAAATGGGTTGTTTCGTTTACTTTTGGTGGATTGATTGTATTGAGGCAGGATGGTCTTGCATTATGGGCTGCAACAGGTTCTGTTTTAAATTTTGTGCTATGCGTCGCGCTAAAACAGATCTTGAGACAAGAACGACCTGCTTTTCAAGTTAGTTCAGGCCATGGAATGCCATCTTCGCATGCCCAAAACATATTTTTCACTCTTGTATTCGTGATTATATCGGGTAATATGTTTTTCAGTTGTTTTTTCTTTTCTTTTCAAGAGGTAGACATTTTCATTTTCTTTTCCTAGTACATAGTATTTGTTTTCAATTATTTTCCGACGCATTGTATCATGTTCTTATTTTTTGTTATAAATTATGACAGTCGTGGAATGGATGGGGCTTAATGGAGCTACGATGATCCTTGGCACAATTGTTTTGGCACTTGGTTCATATTTTGTACGTATACATAAACTATATCGTCATTAAATAATCGGTTCTCTTGGTATTCTAAGGGTTTTTTTTGTGGAATCAGAGAGAAGATAATCACACTAATAATACATATCATAACTTATAGTTTTTGTATGGATTAAGTGCTTCAAAATGTCTGTAACTTTATTCCAATATCTATATATGTATTCAACTCGATATCTATATCTATTATGTGCGTCTAACTTTCAAAAATTACTATTATATGTAGCCCATAATACTTTTGCTTTTGTTGATGTATCATCTTTATAAGTTGTCACATGTGATCCACATAAGTTGCAACGACAACAAAAGTACTACGGGAAATACAGACGATATATATATATATATATATATATATATATATATATATATATATATATATATATATATATATATATATATATATATATATATATATATATATATATGAAAGTTGTATACACACAATAGATACGTTTGAAGTTAAATATATACAATATACTTAAAGTTTAATATATTTTCAAACACTTATCTCCTTTCGCATTGCATAAAAAAGTTGTAATAATGATATAAAAGGATATATCTAGTTAAGATTATTTCTCTTGATCATAAAGTTATCTTTCTGAGTTTAAGCCCAAATTGTAACATGTATGTACGTATTAATTGTCTCGTATGTTTTGTTTATGCAGTCATGGCTACGGGTTTTACTACGTTATCACACTAGAAGCCAAGTCGTGGTCGGTACAGTCGTGGGGTCAACCTTTTCGGTCTTATGGTTTTGGGCATGGGAAGCAACTGTTCACAAAGCATATAGCTCGAACTTATGGGTTAAAATCTTCCTTATTGTTGGTGTTGTTTGTTATTCTTTAGGTTTTATTTCTTATATTATCTGGCATTTGATAAAAGAACAGTAGTGATGATGTTTTACAACTTCTCATAAGTTGGAATCTGTAACAAAATAAAACCACAAAGATGTCGGAAATCCGCAGGTAATTTCCAGTGGAGTTGTAGATATTTCACATAAGTCAGAAATGTGGTAAAAGCGGCTTGAACAACCAAATAAAATCCATAGCGAACATTTGTTAAATGTTATTAGACCGCTGCCAGCCATAGCGTTATAGACCGTGTTATGGCCGAGTATAACGCCGCCATGGCTGGCCGGCCGGGTTTTAGGCCGCGCCATGACGGCGGCGTTACGTGTTTAATATTTTTTTATTTTTTTTTTTTTGTTACCGTTGACTTAATTAAAAAAAAAAAATTAAAAAAATATAGCCGTTTGTAGCCGTTAGTTTTTTTTTTTTTTTTTTTTTTCAAATTATTCAACCAATTCTATAATTACCCAACCTTAACTACAAAAACATACATCAAATCATCTTCTTTCTCTCTAGAATTCAAATAAACATCACAAAAAATTTTGTCGCAACACAACGATTATTCGCCATCCGATTCCAACTCGCCTTCCTCCCCGGGCTTCCCAAATTTCCAAACACAACCCGGTGGCTTCACTTCACTACTCGGTGGAAACACCAACATGCAACCTCCACCCCATCAACAAGCCATGAGCGAATGTCAACAATTTCAGTTTTGGCAATGGCAACAACAACAATCATCACAAACACAATCATTCCATCAACCACAAACACAATCATTTCACCAACCACAAACACAATCATTCCAACAACCCCAAACACAATCATTTCATCAACCACAAACACAATCATTTCACCAACCACAAACACAATCATTCCAACAACCCCAAACACAACCATTCTAACTGTCTCAATCGTTCCAACCACAACAAGCAGAACCTAGTAGCTCTCGTAAGAGAAAAGATAAAGGTAAGAAAAAAGCTAAGGTTGTGGAAGTCGAAGCCCCACCATCGAAGATTTAGTGGTCACAATCTCAAGAACGACGTTTGTCAGAAAATTAGGTTCATGTATCGAAGTGTAGGAGAAAATTAAACTCACAAAACATAGTAACTTTTTGGTACTGTGTACTTGCTATTTTCAACGAAGGTTTGGCGGAACCGTTCTCAAAAAACCCAACTAAGTGGGAAATGAAGGGCTGTGAGCCAAGCTTTGCGGTCTTTCATAGCATGTCATGACCGTGCCGAACGGGATCGATCAAGTGGTGAGGATCACAAAGCGGTTTACACAACGGCGTTAACAATGTACGAAGTCGAGGTCGGACGCCCATTTCGTCATCATGCTGCGTAGGAGGTTTTGCATAAATCGCCAAAGTTTCTAAATCCTAAAGCCATTGACGAAGTGGTAGACTTCGACGACGACGATAACGAAGAAGAACCAAACCTCTTTGGTCATGATGAAATTCCACGACTTTTAGGGAAGCCACGAGCAGCTAAAGTCGCACGGTCCTCCTGGTCATCTGAAGTATCTTAAAAGCGGGACGAGTTTAACGACGTCGTTGTCAAAGAACTTCACGAGCTTAGGATCGCTAAGACAATAGAGATCCAAGACAAACGTCGTTTTCGAAAAATGGAATTTCTCCGAATGCCTACACATGATATGGAACCGGAGGATCGGGCTGAAGTCGAGAGGATTAAGGCTGAAATACTCGCCGAATTTGCGGCCGAACGCAACAATTAGGTTTTAATTATTGTAAACGTATTCTATTTTTAAGTATTGTTGTATCGTTTTTTTATTTTTAATGTTAATCTAAGTTTATTTTTATTATTAATGTATTTTTATTATTAATAATGTATTAAAAATAATATGAGTAAAAAGAAAAAAATGAAAACTAAAAAAACTAAGGGTATTTCTGATGTTATGTTATGGGCTGTTTTATGCTGACGTGGCCATAACATCATGTTTTTCGGTGTTATGGCTGCGTATGCTCCTAGTACGTTAAGAAATTACAACTTTAAGTTTGAATGTCGAAGATTGACTTGGAGGCAGAGTCATGGCAAATGCTACATTGAGGGGAATATTTGAACTTGGAGGACATGGTACATGATTATTAGGTCCTTTGGAGGATAACTTTGTTCGCATCATGCGGGTCAAATATGGCTAGAAAAGAAATGGGTCAATTTTGATAATTGGTTGTAGACTTGTAGCTTTTGGTTGAATCACTTCATCATCTAGTAGATATATCGCAAAACATAAATCATAACAAGAGTTTATGGCCCTCATCATGTGCATCACTTTCTCGACGGTTAAGTTCATCTTAATCATCGACAGTTAATGGTACGATATTTTCTAGCATTTGCTTTCACATATAGACTTATATGTGACAAATCTAGCTATGCAAAACAATCACCCTGCGACAATAACCTACTTTTACACTCGTCTATGTGTTTGCCCTTTATTGATTACAATAATATAATGATAAAAAGTAACAAGAAAACACAAATAATACTTTGTTATAAAAAAAACACCACTTGTATTTGCTAGCAGTTTTCTTTTCACTTGTAATGAAAATAAAAAATGCATTCATGTTATTTGTTTTTTGATCCAGTCAACATCATATAATTTTCTCATTTATGTGTATAAAATAAAATTCTTAAAATAGGTATCAATTGTTAGGTCAACTGTCATATTCCTTTTTTGGACAAGTATGTGTTTAATTAAGGGCTGTAGTGAAGTACTAATTCGTACATGCATTTTACAACAAACTATCATACTAAACGATAAAGGGACAAGATCCGTAATGGGTTGAAACCAAAAAGACAGGATCCAGAAAGAAAAAAAGTTTAGAGACTAAACCCTTCATATCCTACAAACCACAAAGACGATTCATGTAATTAACTAAAAGAAATTTAATTTTGACCCATAACTCAGTCAGTCCAGAAAAGGCTTCTTGTGTCACCATCTAACCAACTCAAGTTCTCAACTATTGTTTATATAAGTTATTATATTTCGAGTAATGAAACTGTACTTTGTGATCCTTTTATTTTAGGACATACTTAATGGTATGAATGTCAAATATCTATTGCAAGGAAATTTAATAATTCATAATACCATTAATCAGTTTCATACCCGTTTCCGCCATTCGTGCACATCAGGGAAACTTAACTTTATACCCAATTAAAGGTATTGGAGGAACCAAATGATGGAACACAAGGATTTACTTGCTTCATGGATAAATTACAAATCGTTTTCAAATGCTGGGTAACAAAAACCATACCTACCGCTCTTCCGAGTTGAATTTGGTCCAAGCTTCCTACAAAAAGACCCACAAACGATGTAAGATTAAATGGCATTGGTCAAAATATGGTTCGGCTTCATAGCTAATTTACGGTGCTAGAGACAAACCTTGAGAAGATCAAAAACCTTTTCACAAATATATTTTTGCTGAATGGTTGCACCACGTTGTTGCAATTTGTCAGGGTGGACACAAAGAGTGGCTTTTCTGTAGGCCTTCTTTACAGCAGGAGTAGTAATAACTTCAGTTAACGGAACTGCCTGCCAGCCGCTATCAGATCCAAGAATCTGATAAAGAAAATAAAAATAAAAATGGGCATATCCGGACTTAGAAATTGAATGAGCATGTAACAAAGTGTAGTGTTAGACAAATTGAACAGGAATTGACTATGAGGCATACATATTGTAATGTTGAAAGTAATGCACGCAGGTTGCCTTGTTTCCCGTTAGACCATCTTTTTACTTCAGCATCAAGACTTTCAGCCAATCTCTGAAATCAGAGACACATACATAAGAAAATTATACAAAAGCTACAATGTTTCAAGAATCACTCCAGTTCAAAAGAAATACATTTCTCTCTGCTTGTTCTTTTTGAGCAATGAGATCCCTCATATTCTTCTCTGCCAAAGCGTTTGCCTAAGAGCATATCTGGAAGTTAGGGGATAAGAATAAAAAAAGGTGATGGGAAACAAAAAAGAAAAGAAAACAAACATACAGCACGATCGGCTGTTCTCTGATGCCTCTCCAAGCGAGCTTTACACCGCTGTGGTGATTCGCCTTCACCTCCTACTTTTATCGAAATATTATGCAACAAAATAGTCATTATATGCACAGCAACCATATACAATATAAAACAAGAACTGAGAGTATTTTGTACTTTTGCTTCACATATAACTTACCACTTTGCGCGGCAGTCTGGGGATATCTTAATCCGCTGTAAGTTCCCCCTGCTAGGTCCTGTCAATTACCGTCCAATTAGTCATTTAGTCAGGATGCACATAAGAAATGGAATAGAGAATATAACAAGTAATAGAGATGCTCACAGAGGGTAAAGAATTTTGTCTCATTCCAGTATTTTGATAAGAAGAAAATTTATCAGCAAGCGCTCTTTCTCGTGCCTCTGCAGTTGCCTTTTCAACTCTGAGCCTCCCCTCCATTGCTTTTTCAGCTAGGGTCCTCTCCCTAGCTTCGGAACATGCCTTTTCCAATCTTTCTCGGGCGTCTGCAAGAGCTCGCTGTCGAAACTCTGCAGTTGCTCTATCCACAGCAGCTCTTTCTGATCTCTCCCTGGTTTCACGGGCCTCAAGCGTAGCTCTATCCACAGCCATCCGATCCTTCTCTCTTTCTATTTGTCTCTCCCTCTCTTCTTCTATTTTCCTTAAACGCTCGTTTTCTAGCTCTCTTACTCTCTGCAACCTTTCTTCTTTTTCCCTATTCTCTGAGACCGCCTTGTTACGAATCTCATCCTTTCTTTCCATGCTTCTGTTTGTACTTCTCGATGACTCAACTTGATCCGTTAAGGGTTTTGTTCTAGATTCTACCGACTCCTTGGCAAGTCGGGAAGAGGTAGTTGTAGACGTTGTTGTTCTTCTCTTATCATTCTCCATTGGTGTTTGTCCAATGACATCGACACCATAAGTTTTTCCTCTACTTTCATTCGAGGAATTTGAGTATGAAACATCTTCCGTTCTTACCTTAACCTTTACACCTTGCAAATCATTCTTGTTTAACTCAAATGTGGAAAACGATTCTTCACCCGTCTTGTGAATTTGTTCAACAGTTTCTTCTGCTGCCTCATTATCACTATGGCTTTTCACAGAGCAAGAGGTGTCGAGGGTGCTTGCTTCATTCTTATCACCGTGTTCAAGGTGTCCAGTAGCTTGTAAGATCTCATTATCATCGACTTGAAATAATAAATCCGATGCCACCTCTGAATTCTCCTCTGTGGTTGATTCATTTTCATCCCACTTAGTACCCTTCCATTCATTCCCAATGTCAGCATTTTCGGAGACTGTTTCCTCCTTTTCTTCGTTTTCTTCTCTTTCCCACTCTCGTTGTAATTTCTTATTTTCTTCTGAATTACAATCCGTTTCATGTATTGTCTTGATTTTCTCATCCGCCTCAGCATGTTTCATTGTCCAGGCATCATCATCTCTTGTACATGCTTTTTCCTCCTCGGGAGCATCCTCTACTTTTATCTTATTTTCCTCCTGCATAAGTTCTTCGGGTATGATTTTCTCATTCTGCTCAGAAACCGGTTCTGATATATTACCACACTCTTCCTGCTCGGAAGCGTTTACTGATCCCGTCTCATCCTCTTCCCACCGCAAAGGATCCTTAAATAATCCGCCACCTTCTCTTCTTTCATGATCATCTTGTACTTCACTCTTCATTGTTGATATTTCTGGACGGCACGATCGTTGAAAGTCTTTTTCATCCTGCTCTTCGGTTTCCTTTAGTCCCTTCTCATTTCCTTTCTCAGAAGCTTCTTCAAATCCAACATCATAATCTTCCCAGATATAAGAGGCTGGTCCCATGTCAACTTCTTTCTTTCCATTATCATTTTTTAACCAATTTTCAATAACTATTTTTTCCCCGGGTTTCAAATCATTATCTTTTAGCTGAATTTCTATCAGGTTCTCGAACAATTCATTTTCAGATTCGTTTAGTGTTCTAATGTCTCCATGCAGCTGCCTATCTAAATACATCTCTTCTGTTTTACTAGTCGTATGAGCTGCGGTAGGTTCATTTAGGGTCTCCCCTTCCCTAAAATCTCTTTCTTGTACAATCTTACCGTCTTCCATTGGTTCACAAGATTCAAAAACGGGCTTGTTATACTTTTTTAACCCCGTAGACTTGGCATTTGTCTCCAAAATCCCTGCATCCTGAACCGGCTTCCTTTCAACTGTTTCAAAAGGTACTGTTGGTGCAACAGTTCCTTTAGTCTTGTCCACTCCTAAATAAAGTTTAGGCTCCTTCACGGTCTTTATGTCAATGGAGTTTCCTGCTTCAGGTATATTCTTTTCTCTTTCGACAGTAGCTTTAACATCACTGATATTTTTCATTTTTTGGTTTTCCTCCTTTAGCTCATATCTTGATATAGTACTGTCTCTTTCAAGTGACCCCCGCATTCTCTCGCCTCCAAAGAGATTCGACACCTCGCAACCCTCATTTACCCTTTCCTTTTTATCTCCGACGTTATTCTCCATCCGCATCTTTGAACAACTTCCTTCTTTCTTTCTGTCCTTCAACTCTTTTGCACTTCTGAGTTTTGCTTGAGCTTGTGCTACTGCATCTTGCATAGCTGCAGCAGCAGATGAACTTGAATCTATCTCAACATCAAAGTAAGGTGGTGAATGGTCACCCGTCATCCGTTCAAACGCATAGCTCTTAGACGTTTTGAGTTTTGAGTTGAAATTACTAAAATCTGCCTTCTTTGATTTTAAAGCAGGGGGTGGCCTAGAGGGAGGCGGTAAGTGGGAAGGCTGAGTTTTAAGGCCCAAATCAGACACAGAAAGAAGTGGTATATCTTTCTGATTTCCATATCTTTCTGTTCCATGAACACCATCTAACGGCTGCGAAAGAGATTTTTTTAGCTTTTTCCGTTCAGCAACTCCACCTAAATCCTTACTATTAGCACATACATCATTAAAAGCCAGTGAGATAAAACTCTCATTTTCTATATTATTCGGGAGAGCCTGGTTTTCTAATGGAGAAGAATCAAAGACATGAAGAAATTGAGAATCATTTGTCATCTTATTCACCACATCTTTTTCTACTTCCAAATTAGCCTCGTTCTGCGGACTCACATCATATAGATGAATAGGATCTGCAGTGAATGCTTTTTTATTTTCCATCTCCAAAGAGACGGAAGGATCTGTTTCATCGGAGAGTGATTCACTTTGAGCCGGAGTCCTAAAACAAGTACAGAATACAGCATTTAGCACAGCAAATTACTTAGCTGTATATTTGTGCAAACATACTATTTCTTCTTTTATCCATTACTTTTAAATGAGACACATAAATAGATTATAATCGTACACGTAACGTTCATATCAGTATTTGTTCAAAATGAGGCACGAATAATGAATACTTAACAAAAATCTTAAATTCGAAAATGTAACATAATAAATAAATGTCACTTTACTAATGTCACGTTACTGGCAAACAACAAACAACAGATCTTAAACACTAACTCGGCCCCTACCAGCTCAAATCAACTCAATGCACAACAAACAAACGATTATCCTAATCTTTCACTTATACTAATCAAATCATGCGAATAATATATTAACAATTAAACAATATGAAAATGTAGTTACCAAGCTTCATCAGACAAATCATCATCAGTTTTCGAGCTATTAAACAACGCATCATAGGAAACTGCGAAATCGAGTCCATTAAAACCTCCAAAAACCTCCGAATAATCAAGCTTCGAACTACGTACATCAAACCACACGTGATCATCGTCATCAGCCGGCGCCGGAAGATCCAAAACCGGAATTGACGAGCCTCGGGAAGCGTGAAATCCTTGGAATATCTCAGTATAGTCCTCTACACGTGGCGGAAGAGTTGTAGCTCCAAACTTCGGCGGACCTCCAAAAACGTCGTCGTAGACCGTGGTTCCACGCCGGGCACCGCCGCCATTGTCTCTATAACCTTTCATGAAGCTGTATAAACTTTAGATACAATATATAGATACAGTGTATATATATATATATATTCTTCCTAGGGTTTTGATATTGAGAGTTTGTTAGAGTTTTCTCTCTCACACAGAAACACACAGTGGAAGGTGCGTCCTTTGCTTTTGGTTTCACTGTATGTGAGAATGAGAAAGAGGAAGACGAAATGAGAGGGGTAAAATGGGAATTAAAATAATTATGGAAAGTGGACAAAATTTTAAACTTGAGCCCCTAAATGAAGTTTGTCTGAAAAATGAAATGAAAAGAAATTTTGGAATGATGTAAAAAAAAAGAAAATTGGGGTTATGGTGGGGTTGCCATCTCATCATATGATTCTTTCTCTATATAATCTTTTTGTTTTTTGCTTAATGTAAAATAAATCAATACTATTAGTCGTGCTAGCAACTAAATGTAACCAAACCAATAAGATTGTGTAATTTATCCTAGCATATTTTGTGATTGTTAAAATAACAAGATATAGTAAATTTATGGGTGAGATTACTCGGTTCTCATTCAATCCGATATATAATGGTATCTATTTTTATGACCGTGAAGTTCAACAATCTTCTTGTATAATCTTCAAGTCGGTTATTGTTGGGTTATAACTTAGTTGATATAGTTTAACCATAAACAATGAAACCTAACAAACAAACAAAAGTAACTTAAACAATCAGTTTGATGATTATGAAGTTACTACGGAAGAACACAAAGACAAGTTAGTGCGGCTGTTCAACATGATTACAAGGTTACTACGGTAGATGGATTACTACGGACAAGGTCAGAGTCAAGATAAGGAAGTCAAGCCAAGATACACGGAAGACAAAGACTTATCTTAGAAGAATCAAATCTAATTAAATAGAGTTATAATTAGATTAGATTTCCTTTTGTAATTAGATAAAGTTTCCTTATTCAATGTTTAGATAAGGATAGACGTAGAATTCTAGTTTATCTAGAACGAGCCTCAAGGTCTATAAATAGATAGATCCTTGAAGAATAGAAAACACGTTGTATTGATATTATTCTGGTTAATACAATTGAGGTTGGCAATTTGACAATACTTTTGTTTAATTCTTATTCATTCTTTATTGTTCAATAAACTCGTAATATTGAAGTGTTCATCCGCTGCTGAACTTCTTCAATAGATCTTGATCTACAACGTTAGCAAACCTGTTAGTTTATCTAGACTAACACGATCCTGACAAGTGGTATCAGAGCACAGGAGGTGCTTTAGATCCATAGATCAACGAGTTACAAATCCTCACAAGCAAAAATCATTACAACCACGATGACAGAAATTGCATTAGGAAAAGTTCCCATCCTAAAGAGCAACGAATTCGACTTATGGAAGCTACGAATCAAGCAACACATCCTACTGGCCGATTACACAGTATGGGATGTGATCATCAATGGTAACAAACGACCTGCTGCCCAAGGAGCTGATGGAGAACCAGGAGTGAATGCTCGTGCACTTGTAAGTGATCTTGAAAGAAGGGAGAAACAAACTGAAATCAAGGCCCTTAGTATTCTTATGATTGCAATTCCAAACGAATATCAATCGCAATTCGAAGAATATGAAGATGCCAAATCGCTATGGGAAGCACTGGAAAAGAGATTCAGCGGAACCAAGAATACCAAAAAGAACAAGAAGGCTCTTCTCAAACAAGAGTACGAAAATTTTAATGGTTTACCTGGCGAACGAATGACTCAAACTTTTGATCGATACAAGAAACTCACTGGAGAGATGCTCAGCGCAGGAATCAAATATGAGAATGATGATATAAACAGAAAGTTTATCCGAGCACTAGGAAAGGAATGGATTGTGTATACAGTTATCTACAGGCAAGGAGACGCTCTTGAAGCACTAGAACTAGACGATCTCTACAACGATCTCAGAGTCTTTGAATCTGAAGTTGAAGCTGAGAAGATCTCCACCAACAATCCCAGTATTACCAATGTTAATACTGCCCTTACAACAACCTCTGGAGGATCCAAACATGAAATCAGCGAAGAGATTTCATTCGAATCCTTTATATGTAAGTGTGCTAATCTCACAGTTGAAGAGGTCAAACAGATGCATCAAGATGACTCTGAAGAAATCGATCTTAAGTGGCAATCTGCTATGTTGGCACTACGCGCTAGAAGATTCTTAAATAGAACAGGAAGGAGATTCAATCCAAGAAACAACGAACGAATCACCTTCGACAAGAGCAAAGTGAAGTGTTATGAATGCAGTGAACTAGGTCACTTCGCTAGAGATTGCCCAAACAAGTCCAATACCAATAATCCACGAACCACTCAAGAGACAAATCAAAGTGCACTCATGTCTCAGGACATCTTTGGATTTGATTGGAGCGACTTGGCTGAAGAAACAAGTCAGAATAGAGCACTAATCTCTGAGGAACAAATTCACGTAGAAAATACTGCGGCTACTATTCACCATGCATGCATAGCCGTAGTAACAGATGATGCGGACATCTTCGAAGACCTAGTTGCTACGGATGATGTATTTTCTACTGAGCTGGATTATGTTGACGTTGGCATTCCTGCACTCAACAACAACATACTGGGATATATGATCAAGGAACACCAAACGAGGATGCACTATTGGCTATTGACTCATCAACTCCAACTTCCGCATCACTAAAGGCCGAGGTAACCAACAAACT
>CAJVGC010000065.1:15859887-16218052 GCA_910822075.1 Senecio squalidus | reverse complement strand
AAAGAAAAGAAGAAAGCAGAAGAGGAGGAAAGAAAGAAATTAATTGCTATAGCAGTTGCTAGACAAAGAGCAGCAGCTGCTGAGTTAGCTACAACTACATCAACCTCACTCAGAGTATCTGAACAGCCTGCTAGTTTATCTGTTTCTGCAGGAAGAGTTGGATTCATCATGGTTGACCAGAAAAAGAATAAAGTCAAACTGGTAGACCTTGATGAGGAAAAAGACAAAGGCAAGGCTAAAGTGGTGAAAAAGTCAAAGGAAGAAATTCAAGAGGAAGATAGGCTGACCAAAGAAGCACTATTCTTTAGCACTATGACTGAGGAGGAGATAGCAAATGTGAGAAGAGAAAATGAAGCAGCTGCACTGCAAATAAGAATAGCTGCTGAATTAAAGGCTCATAAAGAAGCAACAGCAAGAAAGAAGGCTGAAGAACAAAAGGAAAAAGAATCCTTTGAAGCCATTAACTTTCAAGGTATGACTGCTGAGGAGATAGAGACAATCAGACAAGAGAATGAAGCTGCAGAGTTGTACCTGAGAATGCAAAAAGCTGCTGCTGAAGATGCAATTAGAGCCCAGGAGATGGTCAATGATGACATTTTGGACAAACTGGTTAAAAAGGGCTTGAAAAAATCTTTGGAAAGAGAAGATGAGCATATAGCACAGAAGATGCAAGAAGAGGAGCTCAAACTTGCTAAAGCCAAAGTCAAAGCCAAGCCTGAGAAGAAGAAAGTGTCCAAACCAACTCCCATACAAGCAAAGATAGCAGAGGATAGAAGGAAGTTTACTGCTTATCTCAAAAGCAAGGGTCATAGTGGCAGATCTTTAGGCCCTATGAAGTTACCTTCCATCCTTGAGCTTGTCAAAGAGGAAAAACAAAAGGAAACATTAAGGGAAGTTGCTCTCAAGAAACTCCAAGAGAAGAAGAAGAAGGATGAAGAAAAAGCACTGGAAGCTGCCCTTAGAACAGGAAGAAAAATATTTCAGGCACAAGAACCTGTTCCTCCTGTGGAACAACCAGAAAAGAAGCATAAAAGAGTCAAAAGCAAATCCAAATTCATTCCTCACGCTAAAAGAAGAAGGATGAGTGAAGATGCTGCTACTGCTTCTCAAACAGAAGATCCAGACATTCCATTTGCTGACATCAAACCTGAACCTGAAGAGATGGAACAAAGTCCTCCAAGTGTTGCTCAAGGGGGTGATTACTCTGCATACATCAACCCTGTTGAAGGTTTGAAGTATACTCCATTGAAGGTGAAGCCTCCAATGATCATTGACTGGAAATACATTGGTGGAAATCTGAAAACTGAATATGAAGTTACAAGAGCTGATAAATCAAAGTCGATTCTTATAGCCTTTCATGCAGTTTTTATGAAATTTGATAGAGATGATCTGGAGAAGATGTATGAGATTGGCATAAGGAAATACTCACAACGAAGAATAGGAGTATGTCCTGGTACTGATCTAGCAATGGATGTTCTGTGCAGTTTGTTTGAACCTGGATACAAGCCAACAAGTTTAATCTTCAAGAAAGAAGGACCTAATAATCCTGTACTTAACTGGTTTGTGTATGAAAGATGTGAAGCATACTCAATTATAAGAAGACATGGATCAAGGGAATTCTACTTGATAAGTCATACTTATCCACACTCTTTGAAGACATTAGAAGAACTGGTCGAATTGAAGCTGAATGGACCAGGAGATTCATTGATTGCTCAAGAACTAATTTGGAAAATCTTGTGTCAAATAATAGTGGAAAAGAACAAGATGGAAACTGACTTGTAAACCGTAGTTGTAATAGTTAGTACTGCTTTGTTAATGAAGTAGTTAATACGGTTGAAGCATGAAAACTTGTACTTTTGATGGGTCATAAAAGTTCAAGGTTAGGGGGAGATTGTTGGGTTATAACTTAGTTGATATAGTTTAACCATAAACAATGAAACCTAACAAACAAACAAAAGTAACTTAAACAATCAGTTTGATGATTATGAAGTTACTACGGAAGAACACAAAGACAAGTTAGTGCGGCTGTTCAACATGATTACAAGGTTACTACGGTAGATGGATTACTACGGACAAGGTCAGAGTCAAGATAAGGAAGTCAAGCCAAGATACACGGAAGACAAAGACTTATCTTAGAAGAATCAAATCTAATTAAATAGAGTTATAATTAGATTAGATTTCCTTTTGTAATTAGATAAAGTTTCCTTATTCAATGTTTAGATAAGGATAGACGTAGAATTCTAGTTTATCTAAAACGAGCCTCAAGGTCTATAAATAGATAGATCCTTGAAGAATAGAAAACACGTTGTATTGATATTATTCTGGTTAATACAATTGAGGCTTGCAATTTGACAATACTTTTGTTTAATTCTTATTCATTCTTTATTGTTCAATAAACTCGTAATATTGAAGTGTTCATCCGCTGCTGAACTTCTTCAATAGATCTTGATCTACAACGTTAGCAAACCTGTTAGTTTATCTAGACTAACACGATCCTGACAGTTATACATATATGAAAGCATCATACAACTGAGTAATCATTGTGTATTCCAATTCTTAAACAAGTTAAGTGCATTGTCTATCTTAAGCTCCAATTCAATCTTGTCCACTCGTCAAAATACAAAACCTTAAGTTCATGTTCCGAGGCTTTAACAAAAACTGTTATAACTACTAGGTCAATAAAAGTTCACCTATTTTGAAAGAATATTCAAATTTTAAAATTCACGAATTTTATATGTTTAAAGTTCGATATATTACATAAGTTTATGAACATATTGTTGGTTATCGATACTTTTTTATCATTAAATTTAATCAATAATTAAGTTTTTTAAAATGATTATATAAAATAAAATATTATATATCTTTGTCTTTGAAATAATTCTTTATTTGAATCACAATTATACCACCAAGGGGTAGTGAACTACACACCAAAGAAGATATGATTGTCGATGGTAGTTTGACAAATTTTAGAGCACGCATGCAACTATAATCTTGAACCTTTTTAGCTCCCTAATTATATCATTCATCTCCTCTAAAATAAAAATAAAATAAAAAAATCATTTAAAAAATATTAACACATAATATCAAGTACAAGAATACGAAACTTTTGTTCACATTTATTAGTGTATATAAAAAGAAAGTTTTGCTATGATCAAACACATGCAGGGACGAAGCTTCCTTGTAGCCGGAAGGGGTCACGGCCCCTCCAAAAGTTCAAGAATTTCGTAAAATTTGTATTATATTCGTATAATTTTAAAAAAAATTCGTAAGGTTTTTATATGTAATATTTCGAATTGAATGATTTTGGCTCCCCCTCCAAAAGCTCCAAGCTCCGTCCCTGAACACATGTTAGATCAACCTAAACATTTGCTAATTACTATGAATCTTCGCTCTTAGAAAAACGGAAACAAAAACCATAAATTGTGTACTAGATAATGCTTAAATAAGAAATAAGATATTGAAACTATTTTGTATTATTGAACTTGTTTCTAAAAATTTGATTTTTTATCCTATAATTGAAATAAA
This sequence comes from Senecio squalidus, assembly GCA_910822075.1. Classification (NCBI taxonomy): domain Eukaryota; kingdom Viridiplantae; phylum Streptophyta; class Magnoliopsida; order Asterales; family Asteraceae; genus Senecio; species Senecio squalidus. The sequence continues at coordinate 16,214,527 of CAJVGC010000065.1, read as the reverse complement.
AAGGTATGTTGGATTTTTGTAAGATACCCCTAGCGGAAGAAGCAGGGGAAATGACGTTTCTTAAGAAGTAGACATGCGATCTAAAAATGAGCATTTCATGGGGCTAAAAGTTTATAGTATGTAGCTTTACTAAGAGAGAAAAAAAGTAAAGGGAAAAGATGATAATTTGTTTTGTGTTGTAAAATATTAAATGAGTCATTTGGGTTTAATGGACTATGTCTATTCATCTCCTATATTTAGATGTAACATAAGGTTTCTAATCCTATATAAGGAGTGTCAATGTAATCACTAGATGATAGCTATCAATAATAATCCTCCATTTCTCCTCAATTATCTTTGTCATTGTTCTTTATTTCTTAACACGTTATCAGCACGAGTTTTTTGCTCAAAAACCAAAAAAAAAAAAGGTAAAGAAAATTAAAATCATTCGGATTACATATAATCCACAGATTCTTTTTTTTCCTCCGTTTAATATTATTCCATTTGCATTGATACTACCTGTTTATTTTTCATTCGCATATTACGCTGCAATTTTTTTTTTGTTATTATTTGATCTCTATAGTAATTTACAAGAACAATCTATGTTCTACAGTGATTACATAAAGAGATAATTAAAAAGTAACGTAACCTCATGTTGTGTTATTGAAAAAAAAATAGAACCTCAAGTTCTAATATGGTCTCTTAAGATCAAGAAAAACATAACCTCATGTTATGTTGAAAGAAAAAAAATAGAGAACCTCAAGTTCTAATATGGTCTCTTAAGATCAAGAAAAACATAACCTCATGTTATGTTGAGAAATAAAAATATAGAACCTCAAGTTCTAATATGTTTTTTTTTATTAAGATTAAGATAATAACCTCATGTTATGTCGAAAAAAAAAACTATTAGAACCTCATGTTCCATTACTTTTGTTATTGTTTAAACAGTATTCGTTTGTATATTATACCTACATTTTTTTTACGATCAAATGTTTGTATTTTACTGTTTGTTTAATTTTTTTTAGCTTAATACTTGTCATATTACAAATCATGATAAAAAATATTGAAAAAAAAAATTCAATATTCTGATCCTAAGTGAAAAAAAAAACATAACATTTGTTTGTTTGTTATGATTTTTTAGCATGTTGTCGTTATACACATTTGAAAGGAATAAAAGGATAAGAGTAGTCCTAATAGTTAAATACTATTTATGAATAAAGTTTTTTTTATGTGGTGTATAATTGTTTAATGTTTGGTATGTTTTTTTTTTTCGTAGTTAAGATGTCAAATGCAAACATGTCAAAAATAAACTTTGATGTTCTTGATATCTCCGGAAAAGACTATCTCCCTTGGACTCTTGATGCTGAGATCCATTTAATTGCTAATAATCTGGGAGAAACAATTAAACCCCAAAATAAAGCCTCTTCTCAAGAGCGCGCTAAAGCAATGATATTCCTACGTCATCATTTACATGAGGACCTCAAAAAGGAATACTTAACGGTGAAAGACCCGTTAGAACTATGGGAAAAATTGAAAGAGAGGTTTGACCATCAAAAACAAGTCATTCTTCCAAAAGCTCGTTACGACTGGATGCACCTCAGGTTGCAGGATTTCAAAAGCGTGAACGAGTATAACTCCGCAATGTTTAATATCACATCAAAATTAATGTTATGCGGAGAAAAGGTTACTGAAGAAGACATGCTTGAGAAAACTTTCTCAACTTTTCATGCTTCCAACATGCTCCTACAACAACAGTATCGAGAACGTGGGTTTAAAAAATACCATGAGCTTATATCCGTTCTCCTTGTTGCTGAACAAAACAATGAGCTTTTGATGAAGAATCATCAAGCACGCCCCACTGGTTCTACTGCGTTGCCTGAAATAAATGCAACCTCAAATGTAAGGGGTAATGGCCGTGCACGCGGTAATAACCGTGGCAATGAACGAGGTCGTGGCCGTGGCCATGGACGTGGTCGAAACAATGCTTGGCATCGTGATGGTTACAAACCAAAACCCTCTGATTTTAAGAAAAAAGATGATAAATTCAAAAGGATGCAACATCAAGCTCCTAAGAATTCTAGAGATCCTTGCCACAGATGTGGCATGACAAATCATTGGGCAAAACAATGTCGTACCCCTAGACATTTTGTTGACCTTTATCAAGCATCACTAAAGAAGAATGGAAAAGACATTGAAACAAATTTCATTGATACTTTCAATGTTGCTGATGAGCCAAACTCAAATGTGCATTTCGACTCCTTAGATTTCTTTGATGATGTCAAAGACGTGGTTGCTTCCTTTTCCAATGATCAAAATGCCAACTAGTTGTCTAGTTTCATTTTACTTAGTTTTTCCACAATAATTGTTTTAAGTTTGTGTTGAATAAGCTAGGTTGGTTCTAGCATCGTTACTTATGTTTGAAACTTTAATTAATGCAATATCCATTTGTTTTCTTTAAAGCGATCTTATTATGAAATGCTTATTTACTTATTTTTTTATGTTCACGAATATGAAAAGCATTTTGGAAAACGGTGAAGATGAGTGTCTCGTTGATAGTGGAACAACAAATACCATTTTGAAAAATAAAAAATATTTTTATGAATTTCATATAGCAAATGCAAATATCAACACAATTTGTGGTACTAGCAACTTGATTGAAGGTTCTGGCAAATCCTGCATTGTGTTACCTAAAGGTACACAATTAATAATAAATGATGCGTTGTATTCTAGTAGATCGAGGAGAAATCTACTAAGTTTCAAAGATATAAGACGCAACGGTTATCATGTTGAAACCATGACTGAAAATAATATTGAGTATCTCCAAATTACATCCATAAATAATGGAAAAAAGTCCATAATGGAAAGAATGAAAGGTTTATCTTCTGGATTGTATTTTACATGCATTAACCAGACAGAAATAAATATGGTTTCTACCCGAAAGGGTATCGATCCTAAAATATTTACCCTTTGGCATGATCGACTGGGTCATCCAGGTGATATAATGATGAGGAGAATCATTGAGAGCTCAAATGGGCATCCATTAAAGGATCTCAAGGTCCTGTTATCAAAAGATTTATCATGTGGAGCGTGCTCTCTTGGAAAAATGATAACTAGACCCTCAATGAATAAAATTGAAAATGAATCTCCCTTGTTTCTTGAAAGAATTCAAGGAGACATTTGTGGGCCAATTACTCCTCCATGTGGACCATTTAGATACTTTATGGTATTAATTGATGCATCATCCCGATGGTCTCATGCCTGTCTGTTAGCATCAAGAAATGTTGATTTTGCAAGGTTACTTGCCCAAATAATTCAACTAAGAGCACATTTCCCAGATTATCAAATCAAGAAGATTAGGCTTGATAATGCAGGAGAATTTACATCTCAATCATTTAATGATTTCTGTATGGCAATTGGGATTAAAGTTGAGCATCCTGTAGCACATGTGCATACACAAAATGGTCTTGCTGAATCTTTAATAAAAAGATTACAACTAATTGCTAGACCATTACTTATGAAATCAAAATTGCCATCTTCTGCATGGGGACATGCTATCTTACATGCTGCTGCTCTTATTCGATTAAGACCAAGTGCATCTCATAAGTATTCTCCACTTCAACTGGTTTCTGGAAGAGAACCAAATTTGTCTCATCTAAAAGTCTTTGGTTGTGGTGTATATGTCCCAATATCACCACCACAACGTACAAAGATGGGACCTCAAAGAAGATTGGGCATTTATGTTGGCTTTAATTCTCCATCAATCATCAAATACTTGGAACCATTAACTGGAGATGTTTTTACAGCACGTTTTGCTGATTGCCAATTTGATGAAACAATGTTCCCAATCTTAGGAGGAGAAAATAAAAAGTTGGACAAACAAGATGTAACTTGGAATGCATCACAAATATCTTTTCTTGACCCTCGGAGTGGTCAATGTGAATTAGAGGTTCAAAAGATCATTCATTTGCAACAAATAGCAAACGAATTACCTGATGCATTTACGGATACAAAAAGAGTTACTAAATCATATATTCCAGCTTTAAATGCACCTTCTCGGATTGATATTCCTGAAACTCTAGATGAGTCAAATGTACGCAGAAAGCGTGGAAGACCAATGGGTTCAAAAGATACGAATCCACGGAAAAAGAAAGAGCAGAATACAACTGGAAAAACTCAAGGAGTTGTTATAAATAACATCCCAAAAGAGATTAAAAATAACACAGAAAATGTGGATAAATCTCTTGAAGATGACCATGTACCTACTGAATATGAGATCTCAATAAATTTTGTACAAAATGGTACAACATGGAATCGAAATGAAACACGTGTTGATGAAATTTTTGCATATGCTATAGCAAGTGAAATAATAAATGATGAAATTACTGTGCCAAAAACTATTAGAGAATGTCGACAAAGAAATGATTGGCCAAAATGGCAAGAGGCCATACAAGCTGAACTAGATTCACTTGAAAAACGCCAAGTATTTGGCCCTGTGACGTTAACCCCAAATCAGGTGAAGCCGGTAGGCTATAAATGGGTATTTGCGATAAAAAGGAACGAGAAAAATGAAATTGTTAGATACAAAGCGAGACTTGTAGCACAAGGTTTCTCACAAATACCTGGGGTAGATTATGAAGAAACATATTCACCTGTTGTGGATGCAACGACTCTTAGATATTTAATCAGTCTTGCAAATGTTGAAAGGCTCCAAATGCGCCTTATGGATGTTGTCACAGCCTACCTGTATGGATCACTTGATAGTGACATTTACATGAAAATCCCGGAAGGAATGAAAATGCCGGAAGCTTGTGAAAATAAACCCCGTGAAATGTTTTCAATTAAATTGAATAGATCTTTGTATGGACTTAAACAATCAGGACGAATGTGGTATAATCGTCTAAGTGAATATCTTTCAAAAAAGGGATATAAAAGTAATCAGATAAGTCCATGTGTTTTTATTAAAAGATCAAAGGCGGGTTTCACAATCATTGCAGTGTATGTTGATGATTTAAACATCATCGGAAATCTTGATGAAATTGAACATACTGCAAATTTGTTAAAGAACGAATTCGAAATGAAAGACCTTGGTATGACTAAATTTTGTCTCGGATGAGCATTTGTCAAATGGAATATTTGTTCACCAATCAAACTATACAGACAAAATATTGAAACGGTTCAATATGGATAAAGCTCATCCACTAAGCTCACCAATGGTCTGTCGTTCACTTGACCGAGAACTTGATCCGTTCCGCCCCAAAGAACATGATGAGGAAGTTCTTGGTCCTGAAATTCCCTATCTAAGTGCGATTGGGGCTTTGATGTACCTTACTAGCAATACACGCCCAGATATTGCATTCTCAGTAAACTTACTAGCAAGATATAGTTCCGAGCCAACACGCCGACATTGGAATGGAATTAAACATATTTTTCGTTATCTTTGTGGTACCCGTGATATGGGATTATTTTACCAAAAGAACTCAAAATCTAAGTTGGTTGGATACGCTGATGCTGGCTACTTGTCCGATCCACACAAGGCAAGATCACAAACAGGTTATGTTTTCACTTATGGGGACACCGTAATTTCTTGGAGATCGACGAAACAATCATTAACTGCTAGTCTGCTACATCATCAAACCATGCTGAACTTATTGCACTTTATGAAGCCGGTCGAGAATGCGTTTGGTTAAGATCGATGATTCAGCACATCCAAGAAGAATGCGGACTCGGGTCTATCAAAGGAAATCCAACCATATTGTATGAAGATAATGCGGCATGTATATCTCAAATCAAGGAAGGGTATATCAAAGGCGACAAGACAAAACACATTTCTCCGAAATTTTTCTTCACTTATGATCTACAAAAGGATGGGGTTATTGATGTTTGTCAAGTTCGATCAAGTGACAATTTGGCAGATTTATTCACAAAATCATTGCCAGCGAAGGTGTTTGAGCAACTGGTTAAGAAGATTGGCCTTCGACGTTTAAAAGATATACATTAATTTGAGGAGGAGCATTATGCGCACTGCACTCTTTTTTCCCTTCATCAAGTTTTTATCCCATTGGGTTTTTCTTGGTAAGGTTTTTAATGAGGCAGTCTAGAGCGTATAATAAACGATGAATATCCAAGGAGGAGTGTTGTAAAATATTAAATGAGTCATTTGGGTTTAATGGACTATGTCTATTCATCTCCTATATTTAGATGTAACCTAAGGTTTCTAATCCTATATAAGGAGTGTCAATGTAATCACTAGATGATAGCTATCAATAATAATCCTCCATTTCTCCTCAATTATCTTTGTCATTGTTCTTTATTTCTTAACATTTTGGTTATTATTATTACTATTACTACTTATTATCAATTAAAAAAGTAAATGGCCAGTGAATAGTGTTTTCATTTTTTATATTAAATATATTAAATCTTAAATTATTAATAAAAGAAGATTTCGTTTAGTGGTAAGGTTAAATGTTGGTGTAGTTGAGGTACTAAGTTCTATTTTTACTACCACCATTTTTTTGTGTTTTTTTTTATGTAAGCCTAATATTAATATTTCTTTCTTTTTGAGTTATATGATTGTAACAAAGTAGTTACTATTATTATTATTATTTTTATAGTTATTATTATTATTGTTAGGTCTCACTAAGATCCCAAACAATGGCAAATCAATAACAAATAAGTATTTAGACGTTAATTGTTATATATCGATTAAGTATTCAGTTTCAGTATATATTATAGCGGAATTATAATATTGAAACAATGAAAATAACACACAGTTATATTTCAATCGAAAGTGTACAGATTACAAACCTCAAACTCACTATTTATACACAAGTATAGTGAGTTTGATAAGGATCAATCTAAGGATATCCTTTAAACATAGAAAAGATATTAACTAACTAGACTTCCTTAATTTACGCCTGACTTCTCTCATGAGTCTGAGTTAGTCAGACTGAGTCACTCAGACTCATGTCACTCAGACTGAGTCACTCAGACTCAAGTCACTCAGACTCAGACTTTGATTAACAGATTTATTAATCTTGGGATAGATCATTGTTTTCCCAACAATCTCCCCCTATCTGTTTCAACCAAAGTCTTTTACAAAATATGCAGGAAAATAAACACAAACATAAACATCTTCAATCAAACACTGTTTGTGAACAAAACAAGCATCAGTCTGTTTTACATCTTCTTCTTTAAGGTCCTCTTTCTTTTCTTCACTGAAGTTTCAAACGGTAGAGGCTGATCCTTTTCCCTCATCCATCTCTGTCTATCTTTCTTCCACTCCATTAGTGTCTTCATTTCAGCATCAGTCTTATTAAAGTGCAGTTGATATTCCTTCTTTACTAGCTCCACTCTATCTGCCAATGTTCCTATTTCTTCAATTCTTCTAAGATTCATGAACAGCCAGCTGATCAGTCTCATTCTGAATGGTAGACATTTAGGAGACTCACATTCCTGTAGTAGAGCTATGCAATGATGAATGGAAGTTGTGGTGATGCTGTCCTTAGGTTGAAAGCTTTCTTCTCCCCCACAATCAATGTAACATAACCCTGTATGCTTCTCAGTTTCAATGTAGGTTCTGTCTTGAAAAGCAACTTCTTTAGGAACTGGATGCATACTGCTTGATTCCAACCCCAATGATTTAGATTTGACTTTTACATTGTGCTTGGTGCAATAGGCTCTGTAGTCTTCATCTGACACTAAATTCAACATATGAGCTGCATTCATGTTGAAAGTAGCCTCTCTTCTTACAGTCAATGCTTGAGATTTGTCAGTTAGGAAGTAGCTCAGATTTGCTATTTCCTTCCACTCCTCTAAACCCATTGTGTGCAATCTTGTCAATCCAAACCTGAATGATCCCCCTTTATGTGTACATGTAAGCAGTATGTCAGTTCCACCATGACTCTTACAATCTAAGTGAGTGATCTTGTGCTTGAGCTTTCTCATGCAGAAGTTTGTTACAATGTGATCAACTCTTTCTTCTTCTCTTAGAACCAGTTTGGCCATTTGAGCATCAGCTTCAATTCTCATCTCTTCTTCTTCTATGGCCAGATCTTCCTCAGCTTGTAGTTCTGCTTCAAATTCTGCTGCCCTGTCAGTCTGATCATATGGATTAAAATCGAATTTTTCTTTGTATAGCCCCTTTACATACTCTTTATATTGTTCCACTGTCATTCCAGCACTTTGAGCATGTCTTTGAAGTTTGGCCATTTTATCAGCTTCAGACATTTTCTCTTGAGTTTCAGACTCAGGTTCAGTTTGAGTCTTCATTTTGTCTCCTTCCTCTTCTTCTTTGTCACTAACATACCCAATCTTCCCTTTTCCTTTGAATTCCATCTTCTCAGACTCATCATCTGACAAGTCACTCCAGTCAGTCTCATAGAATACTTCAGACTGCCCAGTTTTAGTATTAAGCCTGGTTGTTTTGAAGTATCTTTTCTCCCCCTCTTCCCTTTTCCTTTTCAACTGTTGCTTGGGGATCTCAGATTCAATTACTGTTGTAGACTTTTTCTCCCCCTGAATCTGTGATTCCTCTGCCACAGACTTGCCTTTTCTCATCATACTGACTTCAGAGGTCAGTTTCAGCACCATGTTTTTCAAGTCTTTCAGTTCCTCTGCATTTTGGTTTCTTAAAGCATGAACCTCAGTCTGCATTGCCTTCAGTCTGTCATCAAACTGAGTTGACACATCCATTAGTGCTTGCAACAGCACAGGGACAGTCAAGGCAACCTCAGGCTGGGTTGAAGTAGTAGCAGTTTGTGATGTAACAGGTGGCACAGCTTCACTCCCTCCCTGTGATTTAGGAGAATGATCATAAGCCATAGAAATTGAAGTCTGTACCTCACCCAGTTTGGGGAGCAAGGCATTGGCGACTAGTGATAAAGAGTGTAAGAGATTTGGGGGTGGTACCTTATCGTGAACCAGCACAGAGCTGGTGAAGATAGCCGTTGGAATAGGCTGTGAGACTGAGGGGGGTATTCCCATACTAGGTACAGGTGTGTCCAGGAGTGGGACACTTTCTTCAATGCTTGCCACATGTGTCTGTGTGGTAGCAGCAATGTAGTTCTCCAAGTTGACCATCAGACTAGGATTTGGGGTGATCCAAGCAGTCAGATCCAGCTCATCATCTAGCAGAGAGAGACTAGTCTGTACTGCAGCACTGGAGGGGAGTTCTTGACTCTCAGCCTCATGGAATAATGTGTCCATTAGTGCTTGATTTTCAGTGGGGCTTGATGTGAGAGCTTTATCAAATGAACTTGGTGAGTTCACCTGTTGGGTCGCTTGTGCAGCCAGGGCATCAAGTAATGGAGTGGACTGCTCAGTCTGAGAGGGGATACTCTCAGACTGAGGTAAAGTTAGAGGAATGTCCATACCTTGGTTGTCATCATCAGGCCCAACCCCACCCAGATTCACCTCAGCATCTGCTGCAGGGATATTTCCCTCAGGCCCACCGTCAATTCGTTCAGCTTGAACCTCTGAGTCTGAAGAGTCAGGCTCAGTTGGTTCCTGATCAATGAACGGATTTGCAATCCATTCAAGCATCACATCAGTAAGAGGAGCTTCAGTCTCCGAGATATTTATGTAAGCAAACATTTTTGGAGTCAGCCAGTGAATAAACGATATTTTATTACTCCCTGAGTTTCAGGCTGACCAATAAGAGGGAAAGCTTCATCCCTTGCTTGTTGTTTGCTTCGTCTAGCTTGAAATCCACCTTCCCCAGCCTCAGCAAGGGTTGGTAGGAGTAATGCACTTCTGATAGTTTCCTCAGTAATGGTGATGGTAGAACGCCCATTGTTGTATGTGCCGGTGATAGCAGTTCCTTCATCATTAGCAGTGCAGGTGTACCACCATTCACAGAGAAGTGGAGGACACATGGTGTTGGAACAAAAGAAGGCACCATAGAGGGGATGAGCCTTCATGAACTGTATCATCTGTTCAAATCCCCTGCCTTGGCGATTGGCGGGAATGTCAGCAGTTGCCACCCGATTATTATCTTTAACTTGTACTCGCTGTTGAAACTCAGCACCTGGAATCATTCTTGAAGTAACATGGAGCATCATATTAGGGTTAGCCATTAGAATCAAGATAATCAGAGAGTTTGAAAGAGAAAATGCTAGGTTAAAAAAAATGTGAAATTCTGTTAGCTCTAAACTAATAATACTTAAGATTTTAAACTAAACAAAAAAAAATTGCAATTTAGACCCCTATAGATTTACAAGTTGCAAGGAATGACCGTTGACAAGACTTGACCGAAAATAAAAAAATTAAAAAAAACTATCTAATGATGAATAGAAATACAGAGGATAGAAAGAAAATTTAAAAAATTTGTTACAAAAATACAATGAGTCTGAGATCAGATTTAGACTCCTGAAGCTGACTTTTAGTCAGACTGAACATAGTCAGACTGAACATGGTCAGACTGACTTAGTTGTCAGCTTGAATTTTGAAAAATTTCTGAACTAAGGGTTTAGGATGCCAAGTTCTCCTAACAAATAGAAAAACCTTTCCTCACTCAGAGGTTTGGTGAATATGTCTGCCAGTTGCTCATTGGTTACCACAAACTCCATTCTGACCTTCCCTTTCTCCACACAGTCTCTAATGAAGTGATGCCGGATTTCAATATGTTTGGTCCTTGAATGGAATACTGGATTCTCCGTGATTTGAATAGCACTCTTGTTGTCACACATGATGGGTGTGTGTTTAATGTGAATGTCTAGGTCGGCCAATTGATGTTGCATCCAAAGTAGTTGGGCACAACAACTTCCTGCAGCAACATACTCAGCTTCAGCTGTGGATGTGGCAACTGAGTTCTGCTTCTTGCTGGACCAACTCACCAGCTTGCCTCCTAGAAGCTGACAACCTCCTGAAGTGCTTTTTCTGTCAAGCTTACAACCTGCATAATCTGCATCTGAGTACCCAATTAGTTCAAAACCAGAATCTTTAGGGTACCATAAACCAAGGTTTGGTGTCCCCTTAAGGTATCTGAAGATTCTCTTTACAGCCTTAAGGTGAGATTCCTTAGGGTCAGACTGATATCTTGCACACAAACATGTTGAGAACATGATGTCAGGTCTGCTAGCAGTCAGATAGAGTAATGAACCAATCATTCCTCTATAAGTAGCTTGACAGACTGACTTGCCTGATTTATCCTTGTGCAATTTGTCAGAGGTACTCATAGGTGTTTTCATTTCAGAACTTGTAGCAAAACCAAATTTCTTGATTAAATCATGAACATATTTACTTTGGTTTATAAAGATTCCATCCTCCTTTTGTTCAACTTGCAGACCCAGAAAGAAGTTTAGTTCTCCCATCATGCTCATTCTGTATTCACTACACATAAGTTCTGAGAACCAAGTGCACAGTTTGGTATTTGTGGATCCAAATATGATGTCATCCACATAAATCTGAACCAGAATGACATGACCAGACTCCCTTTTTATAAACAAAGTTTTGTCAATTGAACCCCTTTTAAAATCATTTTTAATTAGAAATTCAGACAAGGTTTCATACCAAGCTCTAGGAGCTTGTTTGAGACCATAGAGTGCTTTATTTAATTTATAAACATGATCAGGGAAGTTAGGGTCAACAAAACCTGGAGGCTGTTTCACATACACTTCCTCCTGCAAATCTCCATTTAAGAATGCACTCTTGACATCCATCTGATAGACCAGGAAGTCTTTGAAGGCTGCATAGGCTAGAAACAGTCTGATGGCTTCAATTCGTGCCACTGGAGCAAATGTTTCATCATAGTCAATTCCTTCTTCCTGTTTGTACCCCTTAGCCACCAGTCTGGCCTTATTTCTGATCACCACACCATCCTGATCAAATTTGTTCCTGAAGATCCATTTGAGGTCAATGATGGTCTTGCGTAGTGGACGTGGGACCTTTGTCCAGACATTGTTCCTTATGAATTCACCAAGCTCTTCCTGCATACCCTCAACCCAGTCTTCATCTAACAGGGCCTGTTCTACAGTCTTGGGTTCCATCAGACCCAAGAAGTTTGTGTAGAAACAAAAGTTGGCTGTAGCATTCTTTCTTCTTGTTTTAACACCTTCAGTTATGGATCCAATAACAGATGAAATTGGATGTCCCCTTACAGTCTTGATGTTTCCTGAACTATGATCATCAACTTCTTCTTCTTCAGTCTGATTAGTTTCAGTCTGAGCAGGTTGAGTCTGATCTTGATCAGACTGAGGTAACTCAGACTGAGTAGTGTCAGTTTCATTTGAGTTGACAATCTCTGAGCCTGGAGCTTTCTGAACTGTTTGTTCATTAGTTTCACTGTCTGATTCTTGAGCTTGAGACATGTGTCTGGCAGGCTGATCATTACTCTGAGGTTCAGATTCAGAAGAGATTTGTAGCAGTTCATCACAGAGTTGATTGATAGTGGTGATGTCAGTCTTAGAAGTTGATGCAGCTTCATCAGACTGGGTGGAATCATCAAAGGTGACATTGATGCTTTCCTCAACAACTTTTCTTCGTTCATTATATACTCTGAAAGCCTTAGCAACACTTGAGTATCCAACAAATAGTCCCTCATCAGCTTTGGGAGACATTTTACAAAGTAGATCCCTTTGATTTAGAATGTAGCATCTACTTCCAAAGACATGAAAGTAATGAATGGAAGGAACTTTGTTATGGTACATTTCATATGCTGTTTTTCCATGCCTCTTCACAATGATTGATCTGTTTTGTGTGAAACAAGCAGTATTCACAGCTTCAGCCCAAAATTTTATCTCCATTTTTCCATAACACAGCATAGTCCTTGCAGCCTCAATAAGAGTCCTGTTTCTTCTTTCTGCTACCCCATTCTGTTGAGGAGTACGAACTGAGGCAAAGTTTTGAACTATCCCCAGTTTGTCACAAAAGTCTATCAAGACTGAGTTTTTGAACTCAGTTCCATGGTCACTTCTCATTTGTCTGACTAGAAGATTCTTCTGTCTCTGTTCTCTTTTGATCAGACTGATGATTTCCTCAGCTGCATCACTCTTGGCTCTTAGGAATATGACCCAAGTAAATCTGGTGTGTTCATCAACAATAACCAGAGTATACTTCTTTCCTCCTTTGCTTTCAATTCCAATTGGTCCAAATAGATCCATATGTAGCATGAACAATGGTTCACTAATGGAGTGTAACATTTTGGATGGAAATTGTGACTTTGTTTGCTTTCCAAGAACACAGGCTGAGCACACCTTGTCTTTGGTATAAGTGAGTTCTGGCAATCCCCTTACTAGCTTGCTCTTGGATAGGGCATTAATGTTCTTGAAATTTAAATGAGATAACCTTCTATGCCATAGCCAGTTTAATTCCTCCTTGGTTTCAGTGAACAAGCAGGTCTCAGCTTCATCATTTGCTGTACCCAGATCCAGACAGAACACATCTCTTTCTCTTTTGGCTAGCAGTAATGGTTTTCCCTTAGCATTGTAGATTATCCCAGCTTGTTTCCTGAATCTGACTTCATGATCTTCATCAGTAATCTGACTCACACTGAGTAGATTGTGTTGTAATCCTTCTACATAAGCAACACGCTTGAATGTGACAGCTCCAGCATGAATCTTGCCATATCCCCTTGTCATTGACACTCCATTGTCTCCATATCTTACTTGAGGTCCATTTTCTTCCTTGTAGTCCTGTAGAAAGGACTTCATCCCTGTCATGTGCCTTGATGCTCCACTATCTAAGTACCATTTTGAAGAATCCTGCACATGAACAAAGTGAAAGCAATTAGTTCCTTTTGGGTACCCACTTTAGAGTGGATCCATGAGCTAGGGCAGATTTAGGTACTGATTCATTCTTGCATTCAGTTTTAGAACTTGTATAGTTCCATTTGTTTATTTCATTCATGCAATTTATGGAATAGTGACATTTGACACCACAGTATTTACATGGAGCATTTTTGAGATTGACCCTAGATGGAGCTGATTTAGCTTTGGAATATTTAACATGTCTGGCTTTTGATGGAGAAGTATTTCTGGAAGATGAGTTAGAGTTTGATGAGACTGATCTGGATTTAGATGATCCAGAATGATGTGAAACTGACCCTTGTTTTGATGAAACTGACTTGTGGATATAAGGATTCTTAGGTCTAGACCTGATCAGTAGTTTACAAAACACAGCTTCATGTCCTTTTTCACCACAGTTATAACAATTTCTCTTTGGAGGAGATTTGGATCTTGCTTGATTAGGTGATTTATCCCTGACTAAAGTTTTGACAATGTTGGTCAGTTCTAGTAATTGATTTCCTAATTTATCAATTGTGTTAGATTCAGAGGTTTGACTTTTGTTATGACTTTTGGAACTAACAGAAGTTTGACTCTTGGGTTTTCTCAAAACCAGGGGAACAACTTTGGGCAAGGATGAAAGATCCTTTTCAGTCTGTATATCAGTTTCAGATAAGACAACATTTTCAGATTCAGAAGAAGATGAAGGCAAAAGATTATTTTTATTCAAAACTTGAGACATTACAGGTTTGACAAATGCATTTGACATCATTGTCTTATTTCCTTTCAAATAAGTAAAAGTATTTGGAAGAATTTCTGGTTTAAAAATAATTTTTTCTCTTTCTGCCTTCAAGGCTTCTTCTTCCTCTTCTGTCATATGCTTCTTCAAGCTGAATCCTTCACCCAACACAGCTTGAACTTGATTTGGTACCTGTTTGTTTAAGCAATCCTCATTTTTTAAAGATGATATACACCATGATTTACAAATTCTTTTATAGTGCTCAGTTTCTTCTCTGAGTTTGTGATTTTCTTTTGCAAGATCACTATAAGCTTCAGTCTGAGCATTTAAGAGAACTTTATAACTTTCCAATTCAGTTATTTTATCATCTTTACTTTTCAAGAGATTTTCAAGGTCTTTGTATTTTAGTTTGAGATCATTTTGTTCTTCTAGAGTGGTGGTCAAGTCAACAAATATATACTCAAACATTTGAATTTTTTGTTCATTTGTATAAGTTTCAAAATTGTGTACCTTATAAAGTTTGGACTTGTTCCAGTCTGAATTGCAACTCATTCTTTCAGCTTCCTTTAGATCCTTTTCAAACTGAGAGGCGGACTTCTCAGTTTCAGTGACTTCCTCCACTATTGTCATCAAGCACTGATCTACCACTTCTTCTTCATCAGAGGACAGTTCTTCATCCAACCATTCTTCAGCATAGAACGCTTTTTGTTCTGTTTGAGACTTTTGAGGATTTGAGCTGTTCCCTTTCTTGTATTTTAGATACTTGTTTCGGTATCTTTGGGCCCTTTCAGCAACTTCATCCATATGCTCAGTCTGAGCATTCTTTACTTTGCAGTCAGCAGCCATGTGGCCATAATCATTGCATTTGAAGCATTTTACCTTTTTCAGATCAAAAGGTTTCTTTCCTTTGTAGCCTGTCTTTTGTTCAAGCTTCATGGTCAACAAAGCAAGTTGACTCTTTAATTTCTTGACTTCAGATTCGTTTTCAGATTCTGAGTCTGAGTGTGACTCAGACTCAGATGAGTCAGCCTGAGAATAAATTTCTTTATTCCTTCTGCTTGTTGCAACTAATGCAGCTTCTGGGTCCTTTGCAGTTCTTCTGTTGTTGAGCTTCTTTCTTTCTTGAGACTCTTCAAAGTTTAACAATAGACCAAAGAGTCCTGGCAGCTTGTAGGTGGACAGCTTCTCACTTACTACAAGTGATGTGATAACAGATTCAAATTTATTAGGTAATATGTCAACAAATTTCTTGCATATATCATCATCATCTTTTGTCACTCCTAGAGCTGACATGTCATTTAGTAAGATCTGAAATCTTGGTATGAACATCAGCTAAAGTTTCCTTTTCTTTCATATAGAAATTCTCATAATTTCTAATGAGGCTATTCAGTCTTTGTTCCTTTACTACGGGAACACCTTCATAAGACACAATTAATGTGTCCCATAATTCCTTAGCTGTTTTACACCCTGCAATTTTGGAAAAGATTTGTTCTGACACTGCATTTCCTAAAATGCTTCTGGCTTTGGGATCAAGATTATATAAAAGCTTGTCTTGATCTGTCCATTGAGATTTGGCAGTCTGAACCCATCTGGCACGTTGGACAACTTTATCACCTTCTTTAACTTCATCAATCTGTTTACCTGGAATGATAGGTCCTTCAGTTATGACTCTTATCATTTCTTCATGAATTCCTGATAAGTGCCACTCAGCTTTGAGTTTCCAATGTGCAAAGTTATGTCCATTGAACACAGGAATTCCTTTTCCAGCCATTGTAGTTATGTTTGAAGATGATGACATTGTTTGAGATTTTAGGTATTGATCGTTTAAGATTTATAAATTTATTAAAATTTAAATCTTATTTGCTCTGATACCAATTGTTAGGTCTCACTAAGATCCCAAACAATGGCAAATCAATAACAAATAAGTATTTAGACGTTAATTGTTATATATCGATTAAGTATTCAGTTTCAGTATATATTATAGCGGAATTATAATATTGAAACAATGAAAATAACACACGGTTATATTTCAATCGAAAGTGTACAGATTACAAACCTCAAACTCACTATTTATACACAAGTATAGTGAGTTTGATAAGGATCAATCTAAGGATATCCTTTAAACATAGAAAAGATATTAACTAACTAGACTTCCTTAATTTACGCCTGACTTCTCTCATGAGTCTGAGTTAGTCAGACTGAGTCACTCAGACTCATGTCACTCAGACTCAAGTCACTCAGACTCAGACTTTGATTAACAGATTTATTAATCTTGGGATAGATCATTGTTTTTCCCAACAATTATTACTTTAGACAAATGATTGTAACTAAAAATCATTGAACATATATTTTTCAAAAACAAATATGAATCGGCTCTAAAAATAATAGAGGTTGAATAAATTTTCCATAATAATTATTTGTTAAGTAAAAATACTCGGTTTACGATAAATGAAACCATGAGGATAACTTAGAATCATATTTTTACCGATTTACCAATTATTAAATGTTTTGTTTTCTTTTAGTCATTTGATAGAATTGTTAAAAAATAATAATATAGAAAACTTAATCATGATGGTAAATTTATTAAATGGTACTCTGCTAAAAAAAATGATGGTACATAAGAAAAATACGGGAGTTTATCGAGTCTATAACTTTAGAAAAAATATGTAACTTAACCAAACAATATTATAGTTGGTGTTCCTTTTTTATCTACTAATGTCACTCGTAGCTTGAGTTTGCCAAAAACGTTTATTCACTATTTTTGATGCTCCATTATATTACATTTAATTTTTTTAACTAATTATTATATATAAGATGTTTAAGTTACTTTTAAATGAAACGTGCATTTTTGTAGATGGTTTTGGATCAAGTTAAGAGTATGCGGTCATTAGCGAAAAAAGGAAGTCGTTTATGAAGAACATGTAGTGAAGTTAGATGACCAGTCGTGAACAAATATTTTTTTTAGTGCGGATCAAATGGTTGTACTTGGTTGAGTAGAACCAGCTAGTACAAATATAAACAATAAATCTTTTTATTTATTTATTTTATATGAATAAAAAATTGATTTCACTGGATGTATTTGAATTATATTACCCGATCTAAACGAGGATTTTCTCCCGCCGCGAAGCGCGGACATGTTAATCCTCGTTGAGATCAAGACTCCAATTCCCGCAATGGTTGATTTTTTTATAAATAAGAAATATACATGGTGGTACAAGAGGTACTTTGTGTGGTTGGTCGGTGTAAGGATAATAAAAGACGCTTTAATGTGTTAAGATAAGTATATGATGTTTTTTGCGAAATAGGTTGATGAAATGAGTGACATTTTGGATATAAGTATAAGGAATAATGTTGAGAAGATGAATTGTCATGAGTAATCCTCCAACCCGATATTCGGGTTTGATGTGGGTTTGGGAGAGAAGTAGGCAAATAAAATTGTTGATGGTTCGATTCATTCGTGTCCATTTTGTTGTGCCTCACAGGGGCAAGAAAATCAAAATCGAATGTATTAGTGGTGAATGATCATGCATGGATGCGATCCGGACATGGTTGGTCTTTTCAAGTGGCTAAAGGACTACTGGCGATAAAACATAAAACTAGGAGTATGATTGGTGCTAATTTTTTTATAAAATGATCGTTTATGAAAAACAGACCAACCATAAGGACGATTTGTGATATTTTCTCACTAAAATATAAAAGAAGAAAGAACCCAATTACAAATTTAGTGTGAAAGAATGTAATGGTTGCAACCAACAACCCCCCCCCCCCTCCCCCGTCCGGCTCCTTAGTCACCTAGGCGGCTGTCTGGCCAACCTTAAGGGGGCTAGACAGCGGCCCGAGTTTGTGACATAACAATACTACTACTATGTTTTGTTAATACCGCTTGGTTTTAATGTTTATCTTTTACGATATTGTAGCCATATGTATATAGTAAGTAGATATTCTTACGTTTATTATCCTAGAAAAGCTAGGGTTGGTTAGCCTCAATGTCTATATAAATAGATCCTTATGTAAAGAAGTATGTACATCTATTACTCTTAATTAATAGATTGAGGTTCTGCTAGTTAACCATATGGTGTTGTTATTTCTTATTACTTATACACTATTAGCTGTTATTCAAACCTTATAATATCAAATTGTTAATCCGCTGCAATTTCTTTCATAGATCTTGATCTAATCATTATTATAAAAAGGCAAAGATACTGACACATACATAGAGAGAGAGGTAGAGAGAGAGAGAGAGAGAGATAGAGAGAGAGAGGAGAGAGGGAGAGAGTTCTCTCTATCTAGTTTTACAAAATATAATCTCATTCAAAACTAATCTACGAAACCTTATTAATCTAGAAAGAAAGAAAGAAATGAATATGACTATGATGTTTGAAGGTCAGTTGAGGTGTGTTTGAAATGAGAAATGAGCATGCTATTTATAGGAAAACCAAGACCAAACCACCCCACCCCCATGGCCATCTCGACATCGACCATCCCTGGTAGACGTCGACATGGCATTAGGGCCTGGTTAGTCGGTTTGGCTCTCCGGTGTGTTCATGTTAGTGATGGATAGGCAGCGGCTCGGAATTTGCATGAGATGATTTGGATACCTTCCATGCGTACATTGGGATGCCTTAATCAATGCTAGAAGTTCAGATAATGGACTTGTTGGTGGCTTAACCGTAATTCTACTCCATACCATGTTAGAATTATGGTTTACCGGGAAAAAGGGGTTTAGATGGTTTCTAGTGATTTTAGAGGATATGGTAGGGAATTTGAGAGGTGTTCGGGATAGTGTAAGAGTTTGGAGTGTAAATGGGTATGTTTGGTGGAGGTTTGGTGAATTTAGGGTTTTTGGTGAATAGGAATTATGGTTTGTGTTTATTTGTGGAAGGTCGGGTTTGGTGGAGGTTTAAGTGGATGAAGTGACTTTTAATAGCATTATCAAAATATCCCAAAAATTGTCTTGACCTAAGGCTTCCTGAAATTTGTCTGGATCACTGGTGCATCCCCATAACTCTAAACGTAAAACCGATACCGTCATATCATGCATGGCCATGCATGTCTTCCAGGTACTTCCATCCATTCATGATATGTGTTATTTATGTCTTCTAAATGTAGCAGAGCCTTTAGCGGGTCTTCTGGATGTAACATTCATGGTCTTCATGTAATGTTCACCATTTCCGTTATTTCTACTCCTGTTCCGCTCCTTTATGCATGATTTTCACTTTTGTCCTTTTTCAGAGAGTGAAACTCAAAAACAAGGAAATTAGATCAGTTGCGCTTCATATATATGTCATAAAGTTAAGAATATTATATGAAATATTCCTTAGAGTATGTATCATTTGAGTTATATCAAACCGTCAATCAAATGGGGAGACATCTTCTTCGTCGTTTGTTAGAAGAATGCATGCCAAATTTTAGCAATCTCATTTTCCTATTTTCTTATTTTCTCAATTATGATTTTTTTTTCCCGATATAAATATACTAAGTTTATCATATTATTTTGGGTATGCGATTGTCATATGAAACAAATAACTATTAAAATTTATGAAAACATATATAGAAATATTGATGATAATATGGTTTAAATTATTTTTATTTGAAAAGTTGAATTAATGTATTTTTTTGAAAGTTAATATTAATTAATTAAAGATGGTTTGACAATTGATGATATTTTATATTAGTTAATAAATACAAATATGTTTAATAATAAATTAAAGATAATTTAGTAATTTTGTTAGTTAAATTTTAACACAAATGGTTCAAATGCTTTATAGATAAAACTGATTATGGAAGAACTTAGATAACTTTTTATATTTAAACTCTTTATTTAGTCATTAGTATTGTTTAATATTTTGTAAAGTGTATTTATGAAATATATTTATTTCAAAGCTTATTTTCTTATTTTCTCATTTTCTTAATTATTAACATCATCTTCAATTCCATCTCTACTCGAAACACCTTTTCAGTTTAGTTATTTATGCGTTCACTATAATATTCTTGATTTATTGCCCTCTCCCCGTCTCTTTTCAAAACGTCGTTTTCTTAGACTGTGGTGTGGGTGATTTCACAAACTTTGAAGGATGTTCTTTATGTGAACCTAAGACCATAGAGGAACTGGTATTCGACGGGTATGAAGAAGCCATTGAGAGAAAGCAGATGTTTATATATAATGGTATGTGGATTCATATGAGGGACATAGATATATTCTATTTTATATGTTATTTAGAGTAGTTAAACCGTACTTACCAAACAATATTTGAATGATAAACAATCAAATTTACATGATAAAAACTCTTTGTTTGAATTTTATTTATTTGGCTAAAAGTGCATAACTTATAAATTAAGCTTCAAAAGAAATTGGTTTATTGTAAAACAAGACAAAACTTTATATGTTAGACATTGAAAAAGGTTACTATACAAAAGACAAAATCGAAACCTCAAACTTATATTGGGCATGTTATGTTATATGTTCAAATCCTAATATAAATTTATTTTATTTTTTATATATTAAATGTTCAAAATTTATTCAGGATCCAAGATATAAAAAAGAAAACAAGAAAACATAATCTTTATTTTGTTTTATGATGACAAAATATGTCATGTTTCTGTTCTTGATATATTTATTACAAAACACAACGTTTATAGATATATAGATATAAATATAGATCAAAGAAAGACTTGATAAGGTTTTTATTTAGACTCTTTATTTGATGATCAGTGTAAATTACTTTGTAAACTTGATAAGATCTGTGCCAACCATTTTGTCGGTGGCCTCGTCGGTTCTTCGTCGGTGGCTGAACTGATGGCATCGATTCGTCGGTTGCCATCGTCGGTTCCATTTTTTTTCCGTCAGTATTGGCCTGAGAAAGGGACGAAAGAAAGTGGGCCCCACTGATTTAAAAATCAATTTTTTTTAAAGTTGACCGTTGGGGATAAGGAAAAAAAAAAAATTAAAAACAACGGCTATATACCCGTTGAAAAATTAATATTTTTTTTTTCTTTTTTTTTAAATTAATACTCTATATATATCCATACCCATTTAAACATTTCACACACAACATATACCAACAATACAATACACATTCATCACTCAAACACATACATTCAACACTCAAACACAACCCGAAAAAATGCCGAGAAAACAAACGAAAAAAACACCTTCGGTGAGCAACGACATGTTTCAAAATTTATTAAACAACCCGATGTCTCCGATGCCACATTCACCGGCGGGTTCTTCTTCCGCTCCACAATGAAGTAACGTTACACCATCCGGGTTTGCTTCATGCGGGCCACCAATTGCCAATCGAAGCATCCGACGATCCACGCAATTCGTACCAACACCGTGATTGGTACCAAGAATCACCACCACAAAACTCACCCCAATTTAGCCAACAACAACCACATTTTTATCAAAATCCAAACACATTACAATGGAACCCATCACCAAACAATTCACAATGGAACCCACCACCAAACACTTCTCAATTTTGGAATCCATCACCAAACACAACACAATGGAATTCACCACCAAACACATCACAATGGAATCCACCACCCAACCCACCGCCCAACGAGGAAGAAATCGACGGAATCGTACTAGAAAATGCCGTCGGTGGGAAAAGACCCCAAGTAAAGTGGTCCGAAGAAGAAGCTAGGATTTTATCCGAACGATGGGTGCATTGTTCGGAAAATGCTATAGATGGAAACAAACTACCGGGTAGTAGTTTTTGGGCGAAGGTACAAAAGGATTACAACAATTTGGTCGAGGAAAAACGAAACCTTAACCAACTAACGGGCAAATGAAATAAAATTGCCAAAGATGTCAAGCTTTTCAACCCGATATACAAGCGCCTTAATGATCATCGTCCAAGTGGGTATTCGGACGAAAATGTTTTAGACGCGACAAAGGTACAATTCAAGGATCAAACCGATCGACACTTCATTTACACTTCTTCTTGGCGCGCGATTAATTGATACCCGAAGTTCTACACGGAGGTTGGTGTTATGGGAAACAAACGAAGATCCAAAAAAAAGGCACCCATCTCGGAACCGGTAAACTTAGAGGAAGATGAAACGGTACCCAACACCTATCAAGAAGAAAACCCGGGTCTTGCGGCTACCATGGCAACGTTATTCACCGACGAACGGATCCGACGTCCATACGGTCGTGAAACAAGTAAAAAAAGTCAAAGAACTTCGATTTCGTCCGACACGGCTACCTCATCAAGGAGTTCAAGGGACGAAACCATTGAATTGATCAAAATGGCGGCTGAGGCGCAAAAAGAAACGATGGAAAAGCTTACCGAAATTGCTGAAAAAAAGTTTGTTCTTAAAGCTTGGAATTTTATGGCTAAACCAATACCAAAAAGTATTGGTAAAAAGCATAAAAAAATGTTAAAACAAGCTAAGTAAGCAACATTTAAAAATTTCAAATCGGACTTTAAGAAGATGTTTGGCGGTGGATCAAGTACGCAACAAGAACAAAGCGACGACGACGAAGATGAAGAAGAATATGGTGACGAAGGCGAAGACGACAACGACGACGAAGATTAGACGTTTATTTTTTTCTATTTTAATGTTTTTTTCTCGTAATGTTTTTTTATTGTATTGTTTTTTATTTATTTTAATGTAATGGTATTAATGTTTTTTATTTTAATGAAGTTGTTTAAATTATTTTTGTTATATTTTAAATGTATAAACAATAAAATATGTGGGGTCCAGAAAAACTTACTGACGGGTTACTGTTAGTAATGATTTAGTCAGTTTATTATCAGTTTGTTGTCAGTTGATATGGCGCTGAGTTGGCAAAAACTGACCATATCAATTGAAACAACGGTTGAGAATGGTCTAAGTTTTTTCTATTTAGAGCCCCCAAATTTGATGGGCTTTACAACGAATTATACATATATCTATATGACTAAAGGTGGATATTATATTTAATTGTCAAATTACTTTTTGTCCTATTTTTCATTTTATGATTAACTTTGCTTCTTTTATTACTAACGAAAATTAAGACTCTAACCTAAGAAGAAAAAAAGGAGACACATATTTATAAATAACTAATGTATTAATTACTACTTTAATATAGAAATGTTATGTATAGTTTAATCCTAAATAATAAGCAATAGATCACAATTACCTTTCAATTACCTTTTATTTTATTTTCGTGAGTTTTGTAGCCTTTAGTAGGATGTGTTTGGATCGTTTATGACCCATAACTGCTCCATAAACATCATTTTTTATTAAAGAAAATTGATTGCCATTTGATTCAGTTATAGATGGTTCGGCTATTTTGGTTAAAACATAAAAATGGATTGGTTATGGACGGCTATTTTGGTTAAAACATAAAAATGGATTGGTTATGGACGGTTAACCGAGTCTCAACATAAACAAAATTATGGCCTACAATGATTTCATTTAATTGTCTATTTATCTTATTTCTTTTATCCACGATATTTTAAATTTCATATTCAAAAAGGTAAATTAAAATAGGAAGTAACATGGAAAGGCTTATCCTATTAAGAAGTTACTTTCAAAAAATTCAGTTAATGACGACAACAAAAAGACATTACGTTTGAAGATGATAGGAAACAATATAAATTTAATACACATAGCTTTTGCTAAAGGTAATCAAGTGTGGTCCTTGTTTCCCGACAATCTCGATTACATAGTTCTTCCAACTACTTAGATGTGTAACGATAAAAACACAGGAGTCAAATTCTAATAAGTTATATATTAATGTATCGATTTAGATTTAGTTTTTTCTATCTTATGATCAAATAAAGTAGAAAAGGAAAGATACCTTATAATAGACCGGTCAAGTTAATAGTGAAGGTTGGATAGTTTTGAATTTTTGGGTTTTAAACTTATATCTTTTTATAGTTTAGTTTATTTGGTTTTGATGGATGAAAGTTCTATGAGCAAATTGATATTCTATCATTCATTTATTTTTAGTTATCTTTTAGTAAGATGTTTGTCGATATACTCGAATTCTCTTTGTTTTGATATATTTTTTCGCCTATTCTTAAAATAAAAAATAACGGATTAAACATAAGTAATGTTTTACATGCAACTTTCTAAATTGCTTCGGTGAACCTTTTTCCTTTTTAAGATAGACAAGAAAAGCTTTATCTAACACGGTCTATTTTTAATACTAAATCCAACCTATCCATTTTATAAGACTCTTTCATGGATAGATATATGTATAAGTCGGAATTTATTAAACAAAAAAAATCAAATAAAATTATTGAGTTACATTGTATAAGCATGGGGAATAAGAGAAAACAAAACAGAAAATGTTTCATTGTCAACGTTGTTTTTATGACTAGACTTTGAATATCTCGTAGTAAAAATAAACTTGCGACTAAATTTGCAACTGTTTTAACCTCATAAAACATTCATGCTTGGTTGTTGCATGGACAAAACAATGTCTTATTTGAGATTTCAACGATTACAACTTTGTCGTAAACCCCCAAACACGTAGCTTAGTTGTCTATATAAGAAAGACCGAAGATGATCCTATTTCCCATATGAGTGATCATGGACGGGTCCTTAGTCTGTAGCAAAGCCCAATAGACTGAGGTGCAAAATTAAAACCGATTTTTTTTCGTAACTGGACATAAAACCAAAACCGGTTTTTCCTATAACCAGTTTTTTCTATAAGCGAATCGGTTTTTAGAAACCGAACCGATTACACCGGTTTTCGAATTTTAGTTGACCGGTTTTTTTGCCGGGTTTTAACTGGGGGGTTTTCCGAAAGATTTTTGCACAAGTTTAAAAAAAAAAAAAATAGATTCGTTACTAGCCGTTAGGAGGGTTTTTATTTTTATTTTTTTGGTATGTTGGCCTCTCTAAATTATCTATAAATCGGATGGGTTGGTTTGGGTTGAAAGCACACCAAAAACATACTCTTATTCTCTCAAAAACTCTCTAAATCTCGATATATATTCACTTTTTGTTTGCAAAAATGGAAAAGATTCCATCACAAGCTTGCGGTTTCGGTTCCGCTACCGCTTCTACCAATTCTCGAAAGAAGAATACACAAACGATGATGTTGCGCAAATTAAACCAACGACCCGGAACCTGGAAATTTGGTGTGCTTTCGATTTTTGCAAAATGAAGGATGGGATGGAAAGGGCCCGTTAGAAGAGATGAAACCGGTTTCTTTGTTCCACATCCAACTCAACTTTAAAAACTCTCAAAAACTCGTCTTGTAGAGCGATTAATGCATCATAGACGACAATTGGTTTCTATGGCGGATTATTTATATACGATGAAGTTGCGCTTCCAGAAGATTTTACAAAGTTTGTCATCCAACGCACGCTTCCATTTAGCCACTTCGACGACCAAAAGTTTACATTTATTATTAAAAATAGGCTAAATCCGCAATACGAACAAGTAAGTCGTACTACCCTTAGAAATGATGCATTTAAATTATGTAAAAAGGCTAAAAACGATAAAATTATTGGTTTTCACAACTATAAATATGGTGTTTCTATTACATGTGATGTTTGGACCGCACCATATGGTACGACAAATTGTTATTTAGCCGTTACGGCCCATTGGTTTCACCCCGAGTCTTGGTTATTAATGAAACGTACAATCGCTTTTAAATTGTTTGGTTATCTGCAAACGGGAATTAATTTGCGAAAAATTTTAAATGACACTTTAATAGAATATAATTTAAACGATAAAAAATTTTCAGTTTCACTGGATAATGCGTCAAACAATACAAAGGCTATGGATTTACTAAAATTACGTATAAAACCAATGTTAGATGACGCATTTTTTCATTCTCGTTGTATTACTCATGTTATAAATTTGGCCGTACAAAATGCATTAACCACATGTAATGATTTACGTTTAAAATTTAGGAATTTATTAGTAACTATGTATAGTTCGAGTAACGAACGACAAGCAAATTATTATAGAAGTTTTCGAAAACAATGTGGTGAAATTCCCCGACCTTGCTACGAAAATAATACTACGTGGAATTCTACTCATGATATGTTTCAAAATATTTTATAACAACGTGATACTTTGAATGCTTTTAATAACATATCAGTTGCTAAAAATAAGTCAGTACTTATTACGGATGATGAGTGGGATCAATTAGATGATTTAACTATGTTTTTACTAGTTTTTAAAGAGGCTACTATTATATTATCGGGTGTATTTACCCAACTAGCTTGTTAGTTCTAAACCAAGTTATATGATGACCGAAAAAATAAAAGAATTTGAATTTTCATCGTATCCATTGTTTAAAAATATGGTTTTGGTTATTAAAAAGAAATTTATAAAGTATTTTGGTCGTGTGCCATTGGTTTTTATTTGTTCCGTCGCACTAAATCCATGTTTAAATGTTGGCGGCGTAGAAACTTTAATCACATCAATTTTGCAAAACTTAGACTTACACTTATTAGTCAATAAGCCGTGTTATATCGCAAAAGAAATTAAAAGATTTGGAAAAATTTTGATTAATTATTTGCGATTTATTACACTAAATCCATGTTTAAATGTCGGCGGCGATTTATTTGCGAATTTGAAGGAGTTAAAGATGATGATGATGATGATAATGATAATGATGATGTGGAAGTGGAACTAGAAGAGGAGGATGAAGACGATGAGAAAGAATAAATAACCAAGTATATTCAGGTGATGACAATGTCGAAGCTCGATATAATTAACTACAGAATTACGTTTGTATATTTTTATAATTTTTAATTTTTAGTTGTAACTTGTAATCGAATTGTTTAAATTTGAATAAAAGTTATGTTTGAAATTTATACCGAATTCGAATCCGGAAAAAAAACCCGAAAAAATTAACCGAAAAAAACCGGTTCAAAACCCGATTCCGAACATTTAAACCGAAAGAAAAACCGATATTAACCGAAACTGGTTTTTCAAATACCATTTTTTTTACTGGTTTTTCAAAAATTGAAAACCGAAAAAAATCGTTTTTCTTGGACATCTACCCATAGGCGGCAGCGGGTTTTTTAGGATTAACAAGTAGCAACTAACCTCAGATTGAAACTTAACAAAAGAAATCTTTCAACTTTCAATCAAGATTATATACAAAGATTTTGCCAAATGTTCATTATAATAAAGATATTTATGTACAATACAAAGATTCCCATTTAATTATTTTTTTATAAGTGACAAAAAATTGTACCATCACTTTTTCTTTACCATTTTGCAAGTGTCCATTCATAGATTACAAAATAATAGCAGATTAGCAGAGGACAGTCAAAACTGGTCAAAAGAAACACAAACCTGATGAACTCCAGAAATACATGGATTTATGTTCCATTAAAAATATCTCTTTAATCTTTCTTTTTTTTATAATAATTCAAAACAAAATTACACAACAAACATGGCAAATAAGCATTACCCTCCATGATTAAGGATCTTTTAACACTTTGAGAGCTAGGCCCCGAAAAATTATTGGTAGTGAAATGAACTGCAGCAAAATAAGACTTTCATGACCCAAAACCTTTGAAAACTTAGGCAGCGGTTTTTTGTGCTTTTTCGGGTAGGATGTTATCAGGTAGAGTAAGCTCCACGGGTGTTTCACGAACCACACCAATCATTGAATCATACTCTTCGTCTTTGCGTGCAAACTTCTTTCTAAGTGATTTCTCCAATTCAATCTCCTCAAATCCTTTTACATTTTCAGCGGCATGGACCATAGCTAAGTTGCTGTAGTTGGTTGCTGATTGTGAAATGAAGGCGATTTCTTCTTCTGTGAGCTTCCTCATAAACTTGGCTGGATTCCCTCCCCATACCTATGAACAAAATTATAAATATTACTCTAAGCTAAAATATTTACGTATTTATAGTAATTGTCTATGCACAAGGTATATAAACATGTGAGTGTAATATCTTTGTATGGTGTTAGCATCAGTCGAATACACATTTAAGAAGTCCAAATCTTATAATTAAAAGAGAAGCCTAAAAGATGGAAAACTTATAACTTCGAATATGGGCGTTTTAGACTCAAGCGCAACTACTATACTATCTGCTGAATGAAACATTAACAAACCTCTCCTAATGGAATTCTTGTATTTTGCAACACAAGAGCTCCGGCGGCAACCATGGCATTTTTCTCAACATGAGCTCCATCAAGCAGGGTCGCACCCATGCCAACAAAAGCCTCATCTTCAACAGTACATGCATGCAACACAGCACCATGCCCTGTGTATAGCACCGCACACAGTTTATTATAGTTTAAAACTATAGCACCAAACTAAATATATGCATGGAAACTCTGACATTTGCAGACTAATGCTACTCACCTACAGTAACATTGTTGCCTATTGTTGTTGGTAAAACATTCCCGCTTATATTAGTTTTGGCCACATGGACAAGAGCATTGTCTTGGATGTTTGTTCCCGATCCAACACTGATACTGTTCACATCACCTACAGATATAAAGCTCACGTTTTAAAAACAAAAGAGAAACATTCATACATTCTATATTTTCAATTATCAAACCACGTATGAATAAAAAAGAGGAGGCGATTTCAATCCATTTACTTATAAATAGGTTCATAAGAACAGCACAGAGGGCTGGAGGTGAAGACCTAAAGACATACAAATTTTGTTGTACTTTAAACAAAACCACCTGGTTGATGAGACGTGATTAAGATACAACAAATCATGAATGTCTTTATCTCTTAGTCGCAGACCTTAAGGATGTAGTTATCAAACCCAAAAAATAAAGCTAAAATTGATGTTTCAATTGTTTTTGTCATCCTACATGAAGTTACCTATTTAACAGTTTGACATTTAAATGTATCAGATAGTTGTAAAATTGAAAATACATCAATGCTCGATACAACCTCTAGCAACATATCAGCTATTTGACCACTTCCAATCCACAAAGAGCAACTACTTTTAATCCATTGCTTCCCAAAATACATGCAGCCTTGACCATACTCTAACACAAGTGTTTAGTTATAGGTCGGATATCTAAACACTTCAATTATATCAGAATTAATGATTCCAGACAAAATTATGTTACACAACTTCAGTTTCATGCAAGAATGAGATAACCAGCTAAAGGTTCTTTATGGTGCAGTAAGAAAGGCATTATAGCAATGCAAACTATAATATATATTAAAAACGTTACAACTTACAATAATAGGTTTGAAAGAATACAAGCGTTAGCTTCATTTTCTTCACAAGCAACCATCATAAGAGTACTATGATTAAGATAATAACAACATGTAACTTTCGGAAAACATCCTTAATGACTAATCCAACAAGAGTTAAAACTTCACCAACAGTTCCTTCCATGGTCACATGGTTATTATTTCTACAACGTATAGGGTTTTTCCAAATTTCTAGCAGTCAAACCAAAAGATACTGACTTTGATGCAACCAATGAAACCTCAAATCAGCTAGCGTTTGGATGAAGTTTTGTGATCGTGGATACTTACAAAGGGGTCTGTCTAATGATATTTAAGCATTCAATAAAACATCTAACAGAATAACGAAGTACATGGCTATCGACAACATGATGCATATCAAAGAATTTGGCCTTGATGATGTACTTCCATATAGCATATCCGTACATGTTTTAACTCATAGCTCATAAATATGTTTAATACAAGGAAAATAATATCAAAGAACCTAGCAGAAACTTCTAAAAGTTAAATCGAACACAGCAATAGATCTTAGCTTTACCAACCTAGTAGCATTCATATACACCTACGAGCTATTGGTTTATTCAACTTTTTCCACGTACCTTGTAAAGCTTGCTGATAGTTTTCTATATTTCACATATCATATAAAACAGTGATTACAAAGTATATGTGCACTGACCCCGAAGGTAGAAAAGGGAAAACTATGGAAAAGATCAATTTGCAAATACGTTTATCAAAAGAAAATTGGCCATAGTTTTGCTTACCTCTAAGAACACATCCATACCAAATAGAGGAACCACGTCCCACTCGAACATCACCAATGACTGAAGCACCAGGAGCCACAAATGCATCTTTGTCAACCACCGGGTCTTTATCAAGAAAATTCATCAGTGTCCGATGCCTAGACACTAAGAGAGAATTATCATCAGTAATTGCAAACAAAAATTAATTTAAGACTCCACGAAGTATGAATAATGTTGGAATAAGCACACAAAATTACTCCACAAAGAAAGTTTCAGGCCATAAATCACAATAATACAATTCTCAGTCTAGAAACAATAATGTGATCTTTTCTTGACTGCAAAATGTCAATCAATTACCTCAACAGATAATGTCATCAACCTCTAAGTTCTAAATTCACGCCTTAAATAATTGGTAAATGGATAAAACAAAACTAATTGATAAACATTGTTTCATCTTTATTTTCAGTTATTTACTTAGTTTGCATGTGTATTACACAGGAATACTGATTCCCCGAATTACTAGCATTATTGTCACTTTGCAACTTGAACATTTTTGTTATAGAGTTTTAAGTGCAAAATGCGATTGATCCCGAGAGTTGCTCAACAAATCGGGAAATACACCCAAATACTTACGACAACATAATTGTATTACAAGACGCTTAACAACAAAATGATATAAGTGAATTACCATTAAAAAACCGCACAATGTGTAGTATAAGGTCAAGCCGAATCACACCGACATGTAGAGTGCTGGGATTTAAATCTACTAGTACGAAACTGTAACAACACAATCCATTTTATAAACTAAAATAGTAAACCCGATTACTCATTTCGCCACAAATAACATCCTTATCCTCACATTTAATAAATGAAAATATAGAACAAACAACACAAAAGGTGGTAGCTATGTTAACATCTCAGTACCTTAAACGTTCAAAGTCAATCAGGAATGATTTTAATAAAAGCCCTAAATTGTTTATTTTCTCTTAGGCATTTCATCGAACACATAGAGTGCAACATAACAAGAAACAAGAAATGGGTATTCAGTATTTACCTTGTTCTTGAAAGAGATGGCTGCCTTGAAGAGTGCAGCCGACACGATCAACTGTTTGACCGGCGACACGGATCCAAGATCCGACCATGTAGATTGCTCTTCCTAAAGTACCCATTATCTATCAATCAAGAACCCTAATTTATGAACTGAGTATACTGCTGCTTTTTTGACGATCGAGAGAGGCGTTTGAGGTCTTTGAAGACAAGTGAGTGTAAATTGGGGGAATACTGAGTTGCCTCGACTTGTAACTCGCTCCTTAGAGATATCTTTTTTATCCACCAATCCTAGGTTAATCTATTTTGTTAAAAACCTTTTTTCTCTAAATATGAGTGTTGAAAAAATAAGGATTAAAAGGGAGTAATCGTTGAATACTTGTTATAAGGTTTTTGATCGAGACAAGTTCGAGTGATATCCGAGTAACTTTTAAATGGTTCACGGTTTAGTCAAACTTGGTCAACTCAAATAAAAAATCGACCAACTCCGTCGAAAATTGATGATAACATCAGTTTAACATATTTAAACAATTATTTTAATGTTTCTAAACATACTTCTAGAGTCTTATATTGTTTATGAATTGAATTAAGAACATGTAATACATATAATTTTGAATTTTATATATCTAATTCTAATCCGAGTACTCTTCGCTTAGGACGATTACTCACTCAAAGGTCCCAGACTGGCTGAGTACCGATTAGCGAGTTTTACAACCTTGCTAAATATAGTTCAGTTTTTTTTTAAAAGTTATGAAGTACATATCTCCGGTCATATTCAACCATGTATAAAATGATTGTATATTTAAAATAACTATTTTCATATTTTAAATAACAGTTTTGTATCTTATCATCGAGATGCAACTGTTTTCTTCTTATGTATGTTATTATTTTTAAAGGATATGACTATCATTTATATAAAGTTAATATATGTTTGTCAACAATTTCTCCACTCCAAGTCCATATGGATGTTACTGCAATACATTTTGTATGCTCCCCAGTGTCTAGCAAATAGTGGTTTGGTGCTATAGTCAAATTTGACTCTAGATGGCTACCTGTTTGTAATCTTCACAAATAATCCCACTGTCATGGACCTTTAGCCACTTTAGTTGAAGGCATCTCTTGGTGTTTAAAAAGATTTCAAATATCATTTTTATAGATCAATAGAGTAAACAATAAAGTAGCTCACTTGGCTTTTATTTCATCACGATATGTTTTAAAGTATGTTTCATTTCCTCCTGAACTTACCTCGTTTGTAAATACATTAAATTTGGTGTTTTAGTGTTACCTTCTTCTAAAAAAAAAAGGTTATGTCAAACCAATTTTGTTTTTCAATTTCTTTAAGTGGTATTTATTTTTTTCTCTTATTTTCTCATAATCTTCTTGTTATTTTGTGGAAAATATAATCATAAAGAAAGTTATTAAACTTATTATTTAACTTAGGGTTGTGGTTAACATGTTATTATATGTTAAAATTTGTTGTACATTCATTCACTAAGAAAGAGGAGATTTTGAATATATCCAGGAGGTCATATTTAATAATTCATATTTAAATAAAGCATATCCAGATTTATCTATACTACTTATAGAGTATTTGAGTTATTGATATCGCATATTTATATACATATTTATATGCGATATTTGGTCGTTTTTGTATTTAATCACGATGGATAGGATATGACTTTTGCATTTAATCGTGTGAAAGTGTTTGATTCAAGTGACAGGTTGAATATGATCGGAAAGTGGTTGTTTGGACGAAAAAATGCGAGGAAAGGACCAAAAGTACGTGAAATGGTGATCTGGTCAGGTGATGCGACGCACCGCGCATGTACTGCGGCGCATTAAGAAGTTAAACGAAAAGAATTTTCGAGAAGCACCTCACTGCGAAGCAGTGAGGGGCTAGTGCGGCGCACCGTGAAATTATAGTTCGATTACAAATTGGAAAACAAGGATTGCGACACAGCGAGGCGTTTTTCAACTTTTTCAGGATTCCGAATTTCTGCCTATAAATAGAACCTACACAACCCATATTCATAATAAGTTTTTGGAGGTCGACTCAAGGTTTAGAAAATCGACTGGGAGCAACCAAGAAGAGCCAAGACGAGGATTTTGAAGTCCAATCTTCATAGTTTCGAGTCCAAAACTCTTTTACTTCTTTCTTTCGATTTCAGTAATATGACTTTTACTATTTTACTGTCTTTTGTTTCAAAAACTGTGAGTAGCTAATTTCATAAACGCTTGTTTGGTTAGGAAACTTTTGTGATGATTTGATTTATGTTATTTGGACGTTATTCTTGATGTTGCATGTTTAATCGTAGATCCGTTCTTATTTTATCTTAATACTGATTTAGTTCTTATACTCTTTTGTTTAATTGAAAGTCTAGGTATTCGAGAGGAATCTAGAACTAGGTTAAAACAATTGAAAAGAAACAATCAATCGAATTGATTAGAACGTAAGTAATTAGATTAAAACGAGTTCGTTAGTTTATAATTACAAGAGATTTGAATAGAAAACTAGATTAACTATTCGAGAGGAAGTTTAATAGATTAAATCATTAACATCAGCTTAATTCTTATAGCTTAGTTATTTAGGGCTTTTACTGTATCCGGGAGGAACGATATAGTTTGAGATAATTAAAGTTAACTAGGTATTCGAGAGGAACTTAGTTATATATTAGAAAGGTTAAAAGAAAACAAACAATCACATAAGTTAAGTCGAATCATTTGTGAATTACCAAACAAGTGTCTTTCCTTAATTGATGTACTAAAACATTCTATCTTTCAATCAACGTTTTCACGTTATAATTACTTTCAAATTAGTTTAAGCAAAGTGACAATTCGGTCACAAACACCCAAAACAATTAGTATTATTAATTCTAAATTTAAAACTAACGTAGTCTCTAAAAACGAATCTGACTTACCTGAACTAAATTGTACATGATTAGGTCAATTGCCTATAAGTGTGTAGTCCAATAAAGAGTATTTCGAGTTTAAAAATTAAACTATATTTTATCAGTCATTAGTTTTAAAGTTGAATTTTAAGTATAAAAATTACTAAATTACTCATAATTTTTCCTTTGAACATATTTTATTTATTAACTCATTTAAATTTAAAATATCTTTAATTATTAACTCCATCTTTTCTTAAAAATACACTAATTCAATTTTTCACAATTTAAAAATAAAAATAATTTAAACCATATCAGTCAGTGTCAATATATCTATATCGTTTTCATAAATGTTAAAAAGTCATTTGTTGCATATCTATGCTACTTATAAAGAATTTGGGTCATTAGTGTTAAGGTTGAATTTTAAGTATGAAATTTTACTAAATTATCTCAAAATTTTCATTTAAACATATTATTCTCTAGTTTAAATTCATCTTTGCATGTAGAATTGTGTCCATTTATCATTATTATAATGAATATTATTATTATTATTATTATTAAATTTGGGTTGGTGTTGGGCTTGAGTTGGTGTTGGGCTTAGGTGTTGGGCTTATGTGTAGAATTTGGGCTCTTATTTTTTTTTTTCTTTTTCTAGATTAGTAAAATTTAACCACCACACACATCTATCCTCTCTCGCTAAATAATCCCACCAAGAGGATGCCGTTTTGCGACGTCGGAGTGCAGGCTGGAACCAAGAATAAGTTTCTTAGAGGTGCTTATAAAAAGTATCAAAATTTAGAATCAAATAAAAAATATACTTTGCATATTTTCTTATAAATTCCATTTCCAAAAATTAATTATCTTTTTTATTTTTAAAATAAATATATGTTAAAATCATCGTTAACTAATCACACATTTCGTTTTCAATTTGAATATCAACTATAAATTTAGAACATAAATATTAATTTTCGTCTAATATCATTACACACAAACCCCCGAACTCGTGCACTGCTCGTTGTATTTACTAACTCATTTAAATTTAAAATATCATTAGTTATTAACTCACCTCTCCTTGAAAACACATTAATTCAATTTTTCATAATTTAATATTAAATATAATTTAAACCATATCTATATTTACTATAATCTAGAGTTGTCGTTTTAATTACGTGCGAGATATTCCAAATAGAGGAATGGTATGCATTTGAAACTCCGGACTCTTTAGTTGCTCTGTGTTTTAATTACCATAATGAAAGGTATAATGATACTTAAACTGTTCAGTTACCCTAAGTTAATAACACATTTGAAACTCCCGACTCTTTGGTTGCCCTGTGTTTTAATTACCATAATGTGAGGTATTAATGATATTTAGACTGTTCAGTTACCCTAAGTTAATAACACGAAACTTCCGACTCTTTGGTTGCTCTGTATTTTAATTACCATAATGTGAGGTATAATGATATTTAAACTGTTCAGTTACCCTAAGTTAATAACACATTTGAAACGCCCGACTCTTTGGTTGCCCTGTGTTTTAATTACCATAATGTGAGATATAATGATATTTAGACTGTTCAGTTACCCTAAGTTAATAACACGAAACTCCTGACTCTTTTGGTTGCCATGTGTTTTAATTACCATAATGTGAGGTATAATGATATTTAAACTGTTCAGTTACCCTAAGTTAATAACACATTTGAAACGCCTGACTCTTTGGTTGCCCTGTGTTTTAATTATCATAATGTAAGGTATAATGGTGGATTTGTTTCTATATAAGTTCTTTTGCATCAACAAACCCCATAACCACATACAATTATGTCTCTTTCGAAAAACATGTCTCACTCCAAGATTGGCGCCCTTGACCCAACTAGAGAAGATTGGGTTGTTCATGTAAGGGTTTGTAGAATGTGGGAGGCAGTAAATACGAAACTCGGTGATGTCTTACTTGGGTTGGAGATGGTTATGGCTGATGATGAGATAATTTCTAATTTGTTTGAAAATATGTAGAAAATGTGGGGGGTTAAAATAGTTTCTTACATGTTTTTTTTTTAACCAAAAAGGGCGGTTCGATACAAGGTTTCATCACTAGAAATCATATACGAAAGTTTAAGGCTCTTCTCGAAGAGGTCCAGGTATATCAAATCTCGAGGTTCAGAGTGATTGAAGGTCAAATGGGATATAAAGTTGTCCCGAATCAATACCGCATCCGTTTCAACATTGCAACATCGGTTCGTAAACTTGAAGGTGGTAATGAGGAGTTTAGTTTTAATAAGGTGTTTGGTAGGTGTAGGCGAAATTATTCGCCTTGACAATGAAAAAAAAAAGTGTGAAACGCGACGTTAAGCTATCTGTTAGCAGGTTATTATTGTGTATTTTCCTTTGTTTCTGCCTACCTACTTCTTTATGTCACGTTTATACTAACCTTCCCTTTTGTATGTTGCTTACTACTTACTAATTAAATAGTACCACCGACAAAGTAATGACCGTGAACCTGTGGGGAAAATCAAGTGTTTTAATTTTAGAAAGTAGAAGGTCGGTGGGGTTAAAGACACCAAACTCCCGATTCTGATCATTATTCGTGACAAATTTCTCTTTACAAAATTGTCACCGCGCAACGCGCGAGAATACGCCTAGTTATTCATATAATACATCTTTATCTCTTTTTATAAATTTTTATAGTCATTTGTTGCGTATACGTCAATCTAATACCCAAAATGATATGATCAACTTTAGTAAAATTTTCATAAATTATATCGAATATAAAAGTTTTTACGACGCAGCATCACACGGATTTACTGTTAGTTATACAAAACTCATAGAGTTGGTTTTATCACTTTCTTTTAAATTAAAGTGAATGAAACTACGAAAGGGACAAACTCACCCTTTGTTTATGAGTATAATATGGTTAAGCTTATTACATTCAAGCAAACTTGCTAAACGAATGAAAACTTGTTTGGAGAATCAACGCCTATTTATCTCTTATGTGCGAAATCTAGTTTTCCGAAATTGGCTTTTAACTAGACTACGACACCGGGCAGTGTACCCTTGTCGATCGTAGTAAAGTATGGGCAAATTCCAGGTTCGAACACGGGGACTATTTATAATTGAGATAATAGCTATAAGTAACAAGAAACACGTAACAAATTTGGTTTTCTAAATTAACTAAAAGTGACAAGTATCGTTTTGTGATAAATCAAGATATGGGAAAAACACTCGTTTGGATTGGTTTCTAGTTATCCGATTGTCATTTTGGGTTGTTTGGTTGAATTAACTTCTAATGTTATAACGCGATTCCTTTCGAATACCGAGCTAACTTTAGACATCTAAAACGAAACACCGTTCCTTTCGAATACGGTAGAAACCTTAAACATCTAAGTCATTAAGCAACAAGTTTATATACTCGACTTAATCTTATAAAACTTCCTTTCGAATAGTTTCTTAGCTAAAATCAAATTCAGTTTACCAAATCATTATATTACCAGTTCCTTTCGAATACTAATAATTTTAGATTAATTATAGACCGATTAACCTTTTCGTAAAACGTCTAATAAGTTATTATAAGTTCCTTTCGAATACCTACAACATGTGTTTGTCACTAACACCTTACTTACGTTTTATATAAAATGACTTTGATAATGATATGAATCTGATTACAACTAACATTCAAGTTTCAATCTAAATGTTTGACCACTCGTTAAGATTCCTTTCGAATATCCTAAACCTCAAATCAACTATAGACCGGTTGATTATTTCGTTCAATTCATCAATCAAGTTCTAAAGCTCTTTTCAGATACTAAAGTTCTTAATCAAATCATGAATATAAGTTATCTAACACTATTAAGAATTTAAACCCGAATGGTTCTTCGATTAAGCAAACATAAACATTCAACCTCAAACAAATATCCCAAAAACTCCAATCATCTAATCTAGTTTCCAATCCAAACAAGTATTATTTAACTACTCACTCATAATAGAAATTAAAGACAAATAATAATAATAAGACATGATTAAAGTGAAAATAAAAGAATAAGAAATTCAATACCAAAAGAAAACAATGATTCCAATGAGTTTCCAAAGTATCTAGATGATGATAAAAAAAACGAAAGTTTGCAAAAGATTACTTCTAAGATTAACCCAAAATTACTACGATTGATATGATTGAAATTTCTCCAACGATTGATTGTGATTATTTGATGGATTAGGATGATAAGAACTGATGTATTAGCCTCCCAAGATGGTTAAAAAGCTGCTGAATATGTCCCCAAAATCGTCCTCTAATAGCTAGTAACCAAGACCCTTCAACTCCACACTTGATTATCATTGAAAAACGAAAAATAACTGCCAGCACTCCTTATGCGCCGCATCATGTGGCTTATGCGCCACATTCTGACTTCAGATTGCTCCCATTTTGTAGATTTTTTCGTTGCGATCGTTTTGGCGCTGACCGGAGGTCTTTTCGAGTCCGTATGCTCCCGGTACATCCGTTTTACTATCAGCTGCATCTTTTAGTCCGAAAATGATTCTTTTTCACTCCAAACATGTTTAAACACCTAAAACATAAACTTTACACAAAATTAAGAAATATGGGTCTATCCATTACGTTTTGACACAAAAACATAACAAATATCGCGAAAGAATATGCGTATAATCGAGCGATATCAATCTCTTTTGCTTTTAATAGGATTTCAACGGGTTGTGTAAAGTATTTTTCGACCCCTGAGACATAAAATTTTATTTTTCGTTGGAGTGATATTACCTTACAAAAAGAACAGCGACACAACTTGTTACTCGTTTGTTTGCCATTTAATTATAAATGAATTTGGTAATACATATGAATATTGATTTATAAACCATACTTTTATTAATGTATATGTAACAAAGTTGTCAAAGGCGCGCCTCAGGCTCAAAGGCTCAGAGGCTAGCACGCCGTCGCCTTTGTCGGTTTGAGGTGTACCTTTTAAATGTATGCGCTTTTTTTAGTACTCAGTTATTTCACGCAAACTTTATATATGTTATACATGAAATTATTATTGTGTTTTTATTACCTGATGTTATAATACTTGATGTTTTAAGTGTTGTATTGTTATCTAAAATTTATATAAATTGTTAAAATGCTATAAATATTATTATTTGTTTTCCGGAAATAATGAGCCTTATATACACGAGGCTCGAGCTTTAAACTGCGCTTCGTGCCGCAGACTCTATAAATACTTACCACTCTTGTGCGCCTCTAGCCTTTGACTTATTTGATATGTAATTAATTAATTACTAGGTTTACTATTCTACCCATAATTATGGAGGAAATAGAATTTGAATCTTAGGTTGAAACATAAACAAAATTTGTACTTGTTACTTTCATAGAAAAAAGTTAACTTTATATTTTTTCTTTTATAATTTACGACATTTATAAAAAAGAAAATAACAATCACAATTTTAAAATTTATGTTTCATACTAATCACTATTTCATTTACCGTATAACCTTTACCTTAACAAAAGTATAACAAAATTATACACATAATCTATAATACTAAAAAGTTGAGTCCATAAAATAAATATTAGTAATAAGTAATTTATTTTAATATTAGAGTTTATAAATTCCTTTTATTTAAATAATATTAGCATAAATGATAAGTATCTATATCTATACATGCAATAAATATTAGTAATAAGTAATTTATTTTAATATTAGAGTTTATAATTTTTATTTTATTTTAAATAATACTAGCATAATGATAAATATCTATATTCATATCTATAATACTAAAAAGTGGAGTTCATACAATAAATATTAGTAAGAAATAATTTATTTGAATATTAGAGTTTATAAATTTCTTTTATTTTAATAATACTAGCATAAATGATAAGTAATAAACTACTAAACTTATTAATAAAATAAAAAAAAAGGTTTTATTGAAAGGTGGCTTTAGCCCCTGATATACATTATTAATACTAAAAAGTTGAATACATGCAATAAATATTAGTAATAAGTAATTTATTTTAATATTAAAGTTTACAAATTCCTTTTATTTTAAATACTACTAGCATAAATGATAAGTATATATATCTATATCTATAATATAAAAAGGTGGAGTCCATGCAATAAATATTAGTACTAAGTAATTTACTTTAATATTAGAGTTTATAAATTTCTTTTATATTAATAATACTAGCATAAATGATAAGTAATAAACTCCTAAAATTATTAATCAATAGAAAGACTAAAAGTTTTGTTAAAAATCATATTGAGTTTAATCATAAATAACTAAAAAAGAAAGACTAAAATTTTTGTTATAAATCATATTTTGAGTTTAATTATAAGTACTACAATAAATTCATTAATAAACTCAATGTAAGATGAAGAGTTTCGAGTTAAATCATGGTAAAACAACATTTATAAATATTATATTTATTTTATATAAAGGTTACAAACTAAACACTATAAATAGCAAAACTTATATTACAAAACGAATCCTAAAATTGGTTTATACCA
Source organism: Senecio squalidus (assembly GCA_910822075.1). Classification (NCBI taxonomy): domain Eukaryota; kingdom Viridiplantae; phylum Streptophyta; class Magnoliopsida; order Asterales; family Asteraceae; genus Senecio; species Senecio squalidus. The sequence goes on along the minus strand of CAJVGC010000065.1, from coordinate 16,173,788 downwards.
AAACAACCAAATAAGTATACCATGTTTTCTTGATGAACCATATGAAAGCATTATGAACCCAAGCTACCAAATTGGTCTTGAGAAACCAGAAAAGAAAAGAAAAAGAATATGAAAGTCGGAGAAGATGGTGGAACAAATGCTCTTCAAGACGTAGTTTCTTTATCGTAGTTTTTATCATAATTCTATTTGATCGCAATATTCTATTTGTTTTCAATTATTGGGAAAATTGTCACATGTGTTTGGGAATTTTGTATGGATTTACTACGGTTTTTGTTCAATTATTAAATTTTAGTGTATATAGGTGAATGATATTATTATCATCTTTATCAAATAATAGTTTTATTAAAATCTATTTTTTACTACATTAACTTTATAGAGTAAAGAATGTAAGAGAAGGAAAGTGGTTAGGAATTTTGTTTGTTTGAATTTAGACTTAGTGTATAATGAAACAAAGATGTGAATGCAATCTTTAAAAAATAACATTGAGTTACAATTGTACATACATTAACAAAACTTTAATCAATTTTGAGAAACCATATTTTTAATTATATGCATGATATCTAAAATGTACAATGAAAACCAATACGATAACCCATCTAAAATATCAAAAAAGTTAACTATCAAACTAATTTCAACACTTTATAGGTATATAAATCAAATAAAAGGTTAAAGTTAAAACCTGTACATTACACAGGACAAAAATACTAGTGACTAATCTAAAATGTTAGTAACTTATAACACTTGCGGTTTTTAAAAAATTCTTAAAAGTTGTGGTTATCGAAAGAAACCCGAAAATTATCTTAGTTTCTAGCTTATATAAAGAAATTGTTACTTGTTTTGTTAGAAATGCATACTTGAAGGGTCTATTTTGTAAGTTAAACCCCCATCAGAATTTCCAAAAATTGAGTAACCGTCATCCCGCAAAAATTAAACATAAACGGCTATAAACCCACACTTTGAATTCCATACCTTTTTAAACCCACCCAACAATCATCAAATACACTCACTAAAGAATTCTCTAAATTTCATACCCAGAAACATTCAAAAAAATTCATCGAAATCAATCTCTGATTTCACCTTTTTACACACATAAAGGTATATTCTGTATCTATATCTATATATCTATATATCTATATCTATATTTTGTATCTAACTATTATGTATTGTGTGTTTTTATGTAGATTTTACTGTGGGTTTTTGAAATTTTATCTAGAAAATGAATGATCTGATGACTAGTTCGTTCCTAAGTTATGTGGACTTAAAGAAACAAGCCAAGGTGGATCTTAAATCAGAAGAAATCGATCTCGAGAAAGGGGTTCAAGAACTGAATACCATTGCTCGGTCGGATGAAGTTGTTCTTTCGAAATTTTTTCAAGAAGTCCAAGCGATCAAGTCGACGATGGAAGAGATTACGAATCTGTTTTTGGACTTGCAGAGTTTGAATGAAGAGACTAAATCGAGTCATAGCGCGAAAGTTATTCGTGGGTTACGAGATAGGATGGAGTCTGATATGGTGGGGGTTCTACGTAAGGCGAATGTGGTTCGTGCTCGTCTTGAAATGCTTGAAAGTGGAAGTAACGGAAAGGATTCGAGTGCTGTGGATAGAACTAGGGTTTCGGTTACTAATGGGCTTAAAGTGAAACTGAAAGAAATGATGAATGATTTTCAAGATTTGAGAGATAAGATTGTTGCGGATCATAAGGAGTATTTGAAAAGAAGGTATTACAATGAAACGGGGGAATACCCGAGTGAGGAAATGATGGAAACAATGGTTTCCGGAAGTGGGAAAGTGTTTCAAGTGTGTGAAGGGAAGAACGATTTGGTTCTGGAGAATCAAGAAAGGCATGAAGCTGTGATGGATATCAAAAGGAGTTTGAATAAACTTCATCAAGTGTTTCTTGATATGGCGGTTTTAGTTGAGACACAAGGCCAGAATTTGGATGATATCGAAGACAATGTGGCAAAAGCTGGAAGCTTTGTGAGTGGTGGAACGGATAGTCTGTTTTACGCTAAACAGATGAAGGATAAACAGCGAAATCACTGGGTGTGTTTGATCTGGGCTCTCGTCATAATTATTTGTGTGGTGTGTCTCATTGCTATTATCTCTACGTTCTGAAAACGAGTACCAAAGCGCTTTTGGATAGGTAAAAATTCGGTATTTCCTAATTGCTATGTTAGGATAAAATTCGTTGTTTAGGATGATGTTTCATTGTTTCGATTTTTTTAGATTGAATTTTGTTATGGTACAAATGGAAGTTTTTGAATGAATGAACGATATCCTGATTTTGTCTCTGTTTTTAAGTTTAAATATTAGTTTCCATGTTATGTACTTAAAAATGGAAAGCTTTTTATGATGGTTTTGATCAGAAAAGGCAAGTTACTCGAGCAATAATATATTCGTGCAATAGAAGTTGTACATTTTCTGAAACAACATTTTTGGTACCAAGAAATAGTATTTAGAAACTTAAAGACTTGGATTTTATTTCTTTTATATCAAAATTACAGTAGTCTGAAATCTCTCCCTAGATAACAAGAAATATATTTAAGTGAGACAATTTTCGCCAAAAGTGTCGTTTTACCAGGTGTTGAAGTCATGTGGATCCTCTTCAGCCAACACTAAGTCGTTGAGTAGCTACCCATGATTTCTCGGGTTCTAGATCAACATTTCCAATCTGAAAATTATGTAAAATATCAGTTAAAGTTTTAAGTACCTATTATACCATTTCAATAACAAAATGGGAGCAATAATTACATATTCTAGCATTGTGAGACACGATGACCAGAAGACTGGAAATGTTAGATGAATAAAATAAGTAGGATCTAAGTAGACCGGTGAAGGGTAGAGCTTACAAGTTCCATATTTGGACAAATTCTCACTAATGTGCAACTGTAGGGGTGGCAAAATGGGTGGGTCGGGTAATGGGTCAAACATGTTCAATACACTTTGTCGACTTTTGACTGGTTCACTTTTAAGCTAACGTTTTTTTTATCTAACTGTTTGACTAGTTAGAGATAGAACAGAACTCACAACGATCTATTTCAATTTTCCACCACTTAAGAAAGTCATGTGAAATGGCACATGAAAAAGATATATCTTCGTCTTCCTATAGCCAGAATTTGCGTTCTATTGAGAATAATGACTTGCAAGATTACCTGAGCGTTTTCGACGCAGACAAAATCTTTGTAGCATGCTTCCATTGTCAAATGTGGATTCCATAGAACTGCATCTGGCCAACTGTATCAAGCAACACGTAGTATATGGAGTCAAATTAGGAAAAACGGGAGAGGAAACACCAAAAGATGACGATCATTAACTTACTTTGTATTCTTGATGGATATAATATCACCCAGACCATTATCCAGGTATAACTCATTAGCGGCACCAAGATAAACACAGTCAACAAATCCAGGATAGGTCACTACGTCTCTGGATCATGCAAATTAAAGATCAGATAGAGAACTCCAGAACAAGTACATATGATGTACAGGTGGTCAAATGGGTGGGTCGGGTAGGTTGAATAACTGGTCAAAATGCCGTAGGTTTTTTGTGTACGGGCAGAAACCCGTTTTGAATAATTTTTTAATCGATAATGTTGCCTGTGTTAAACATGATTACAATAATAATCTGACTTTTTAATATAGCGGCTTAGTAGATTATATGCATTAGAAATACATTTAGGGAAACTTTTACCCTTTTTCAACTTTAGCTAGTTTATACTTTTTTACTTTACCCATGGACCCGTTAAAAATGAAACAAATAGCCCAAATTGACCCATTGAAAAAGCAAATGATGATTTTGATACAAGGACACAAGTGTATGATACCTTTCCTCAGTACCCTCCACGGGGTTCTTAGGGTCTGGATCCTTGTTAAGCGTCTTGCAACCTTTTAGACCTTTAACTGATGCACCTGATACCGAAGCCTGCATCCCATAAACAATTCGTTCACTTACATATTTGTATAGGATTATGACATTTACAGTACTAAAGGAAGCTATGATTCATGAAACAGATTAGAACAGAGAATAACCACACTTACACTGAAATATGTATGCAGAGCAGTTGTAAATGAAAATGGTTTATTGTCGGTATTGGTGACTTTCAATTCAGTAGAAAGACTATTCTTGTCAAGGGTGATCTGCAAAACATAAGGAGAATTAATCCGAATATTGTTTGAAAATAAGATGAGAAGAAGAAGATGATAACGGGAGTTAGTGAGTGAGACCTTAAATAATGCTTGAAAACTGTAATCCCACATAGCACGAGAGTAAGGGGTATCCTTAAGCTCTAAAGTGATAACAGGAGATCCATCCACATTGTGAGAATCAACAATTGACCAGTCGGAATTCCTTGCAAATCCATGCTGTTGTATCGCGCCAGGTCCAAACTGAGGGAAACAATGAGGGATCCCTCCACTAATTGGCTTTTGACCATTGAAAACGGCATCGGGTCGTACAAAAAGGAGATCCTTGGTACCAACTTTCCAAGATGTAAGACAAGCTCCATATAAGTAAAGCTCAGCCTGACTGAATGAAAAAGAAAAACAGAAAGAAACAATTAAAGCAAGGGGGTTATAAAATAAGTCAAAACGCAGTCGAAAATATATACCTTCCATGGGAAGAAGTCAAGACAAGTTTGGGGAGATTGCCCAATCCTTGAGTAAGACTTACTCCTTGAGTATCTGCGGTCTTATTTGCAGTTGCAAATGCCATACCTGGATATCTGCTGTGTTATCAATAATCAATATTAAAATCATATGATATTTTGTTTAAGATAAAATGAAAAATTGTACCGGTTGACTCGGGAAAGTTTACAAGTGGTAGGAAGAGACCACGTCATAGATATCATCGCCACCATTATCGTCTCTCTTTTTTGCTCACAGATTCAATTACACACGCAGATTTTCTTTTTCTTTTTCTTTTTTTTTATTATTATTATTTTGAGTTTATTATGATGGCATATTCCATCTTCATCTTCTTCCTCCTTCACCACACAACTCTATATTAATCCAATCCGATCCTTTTTGTTAACTTTCATTTTCATCAACACATTATTTTCACGTAACATATATATTTGGGTTAGAATGCACCGAGTGTCACTTTACTCTTTAAAAAAATCCGATTGAATCAGTCGACTAAGATAAATATATATAACTTTTATTTTTTTAAATCGTTTATTTGCATTATTTGGGCCCACGGCAACTTATTGTTTCAGGTTAAAAACTAAATTTTTATAAAATTAAAGTTTTTATTTATTTAATTCTATTATGATTTCGGTTTTTATTGAATCACACTTTTCCCCCATTTATATCAAATCTCCGAATTCCAACCAAACCCAGATATTTATATCAAAAATCAAAAGCTCGATTCATCTCACACCCCCTAATCCGATCATACGCATCAATCAAACTATACAACCGATTCTCAACTCACTCATCAAAAGCTCAATTAATCGAAGTCGGTCTGGAATCCAATTCCGAAGTTGAGGTTTTAGGGTTACGAAAACTCGAAGATGCAATTCATAGTATAATTGTTAGATAATCGGCTCCTGATTGGCTTCCTTTTGTTCCTAGGTCGTCTTATTGGGTTCCCCCCTCGGAGACATAGACATGATTCTCATGGGATTGTTAGTTTGCTTAGAAAGTTTTCGAAGCCGATGAATGATGAGGAAGCCGATCGAACTGCAATTAATCAAATGTGTGATAATTTAAATCAGAAATTTAACAAATTTACCTTGAAGAAAATCGGGAGAAATTCTTGAAAACCCTAGAAAGAAAAAGGAGTGAAATTGAATGATTAAAAATGGACTATTCGTTTACTTAGGAATCTACTGCACAAGTACAGATGGTAACATATAAAAAAACATATATATATATATATATATATATATATATATATATATATATATATATATATATATATATATATATATATATATATATATATATATAATATAAATTGAATGTGACCTGTTACTAGCCGGTTGCTGGTTGACCAGGTGATCCATATAGGATTTTTTTTGAATCATGAGTGATCATTTTAAACTTTTTTTTGAAAGTAGAGTGATAACGACATATTTTTTTTTGTTCAATGATTCAATCGAATATTTTCGAATAGTACAGTGACCTTCGGGTTCATTAACCTTATTTATTTTATACTTTTCTAATATCATTACTTTCTTCCCGTAAACCTTCACATTCTGTTTAACACACAGTTACACTTACATAATTACAAAAATATGTTTACATATCTATATTAATGTGACACATGTGTAACTTTGCTTTCATCATGTCATGCCACGGTACCTATGTGATACACGCAATTGTAACAAAATGTTTATGTTAAAATGCAAAAAGAATATTTTAAAATGTGTTTTTCAAACACCGTCCAATTCCTATCAGTTTGTTACTTTTTCCACATTTGGAAAAAATGTTTTTCTTATATATAATATAGGTAAATGATCAATTAACACATAACTTTTTAAAAACCAAAAGACACAATCTTTGTCATTAACCCAATTTTAATTTAATAGCTAAGATTAAAACAAAAAAAACAAATTACACCGTTGCGACCGTCTCGTTTTTATCTTCAATTAGAGCAGTGGTGTTATATATACTTTCGAAGACTTTTTTTTTTTTTTTGTGGGTATTGAAATTATAACGATAATATCACATGTGATATTAGCACCAATTCGTAAAACTGTATAAAAGAAAATTACTATAAAACGTATAAATTACCAAAATTTAGAAAAAATATCGAATTTTGACGAGTTTTTTTTCCTTCATTTTTTTGACATAAATGTGATAGTACGCATATAACATGTGATAGTATTGTATATCATATGTGATAATTTTTGTTTTCCTTCATTTTTTTTTTGTTGACATAAATGTGATAGTATGCATAGGGTTGGCAAATGTGGCTTCGACTGGTAGGAAACAAATCAAGGACATCATCCAATCTTGAAGAATTGATGCTTTTCTTTTGCTTGATGTGACCCCTTCATTAACCACGTATATGCAGTTAGTTGGGGTGGTGGATGGGAGTAGTGGTGGTTATTTTTTATCTAGGTGATACCACATAGGGTGCAACAGTATCTTCCATGGAGAAGATGAACTGCTACTATGGATGAATGAATAATGAATGAAAAGTAATTAAAACTAAATGAAATGAAATAACGTTACATAAAACGGGTCCCACGGATGACGCCAATGTTTGAGAAAAGATTAGCAGGCTCAGTAACTTGAGTGTTTGGGGTTCAACCTCTTGACCCCCTGCTAAAACCTATCAAGCTCTTGGCGAGCCTAAGGTGGTCAAGTGGTTGGTTGAAGAAGGTGATCAGAATATGTTTACTACTGGAAGTGTATGAATATTCCGGCTAGGTGGTACTATGTGTAAGTATGATGAGAATAGTGTGTGTACTCTGTGTGGGAGATATATGGAGTGTTAACGTGTCCCTGAACTATATTAGGGTAGAGGTATTTATACCTAACAATCCCATACATGGGACACGGTTGGCTATGAATGCCCATTACGATGCTTTAATGGTACTTATGAGGTTCCAACGTCTATGACATTATGGCAATCATAATGAATAGACAAAGAGTAACGGTCTATCATGAAAGCCTGGAATCTAATGATGGTAGGACCTCAGGAGGCAGGACCTCAAGTGGTAGGAACTCACGTGGTAGGGCCTCAGGAGGTAGGACCTCAAGTGGTAGGAACTTAGGAGCCGGGGCCCGGATCCGGGAGGGAGTCGGGGTCGGCAGACCCGAGAGCTGGGAACTCTGGATCCGTGGTCGGGAGCCAGGAGTCGGGAGTCGGGGTCGGGAGACCGGGACCTGGGAATCCGGGAGCCCGGAAAGGGGAGTCGGGAGTGGGGCCCGAGAGACCCGGGAGAGAGCCGGGAGCCGGGGGTTGAAAATTGGCAGGGATTGAGAGTCTGCATAATGTGGAAGGACTGAGAGCCTTGCCTGGATGTAGAAGGGACTGAGAGCCTTCCCTAGATCTGGAAGGGACTGAGAGCCTTCCCTGGATGTAGAAGGACTGAGAGCCTTCCCTAGATCTGGAAGGGACTGGGAGCCTTCCCTGGATCTGGAAGGGACTGCGCATTCATCTTGCGTTATGTTAGATTTTTAGGGTTTATAGACTATATGTATCGAGCCTATTACCTACTAATACTATTAGTATCTATGTATATTAGTTAGATTATTGTTTATCTTAGTCTAGCCCATCAAATTTGTATTAGCCCTTGAAGGCCCGTTTGTGTTCCTTTATATTGATTGATTTTGATTAATGAAATACACAAGAGTTTAAACATATATTTTTTCCTTTGTTGATATTTCTCATCTATTAGATTATTACCTATAATATTTTAGTTGTGGATAGTGCATACCCAATACGTGTTTGTGACTCGGTGGTATAACTTCTTTCGTTAATCTATACCAGGGAAGTAAAATCCAAATCTGATGGTGGTTGGAGATGAAGAATCAAAGAGATTAAAATATAACCACATTATCTTCTTTCAAAATCAGAAGAAATCCACAAACCTATGAGATTTAGGAACTGAGTAAGTGGACAAGTGTAAACAGTCATACCAAAAGCAGATCCAATTAGACATGTTAAACTGTTTGCTTTTATATCAATTGTTGGTTCCAAATTGACCAACTTAACATGTAAAACATAAACATTTTGAAACACAAAAATGTTATAAAAACTAAACAGCTAAGAACGTGTTGGAATTTAAAACTTTCAATTCAATTATGGTATAGAATAATCACAAATATGTATGCGAAATTAGAACCTAATCTAATACATTAATTCTTTGAAGTGATTGACAAACTGATCTAGACTTAAAAGAACACTTACTGACATATGACCCAGTGTTAAACTATAAGTAAGGAGCATAATGTATTGTGAGATGTTGCCGATGTATTCAAGAGATATCGCGTAAAAATGTTAATGTAGACAGATGCACTGTTCCGCTTCAATGGTTCAATCTCTTCCTTATCTATAGTCTTTGACTTATGATAAGTATTCCTTCAATTGATGACATTCTTTAGAGGAAGTATGACTTCTAACGATGTTATATATGTGAGCTCAACTCATAACTACACTATTCATATAATCATCGTTGACGTTCAACAAACATGTATATAAAACCAATGGGTTCACTCGCGGATAATCTTAGACCACTATAGATGTAAAGGAATATTGGTAGACGAATACCCTATAGTTCGTAGGTATTAAAAATCTTGCAAGTGGCATGTAAAGAGTATTCGCAATCCCAATCTTGTGACACTAGATAAGTTAATTTTTATTCACATAACCTTTTAGACATGCTTTTGTTCAAGATAACAACAATGTATGTTCGTCATTGTCTAAAAGGACAGTAGCATGATATTTAGAAACCAAATCACCGAAAAATATCGCACCTTGAAGCAAAATAATTCTACTTTTGTGTAAAGCCATACTTTTAAACATCTCAAGTTGTGGCTATATGTTTTTCAGTTTTCAATATTTTGAAATAGGCTTGAGCCATACCAAATTTTTAGTATTCAATTTCTTTCTTAATTACAGATTAAGACGACTCTGAGTCGAGTGATCTAGTCGCTTAAGAGTTGAGACTTGTCAAGCTTACCTTCAGTTATGAACGGGGCCGGTTCTGAAAATTCGGGTGTCTCGAGAAAAATATAAAATGAGCCCTCAAAAATAATAAATTTGAAAAACAAAAAAGTAACCAAACTTGAACTTGGACCAAATGAATTTGTGTAACACCCTTTACCAACTAAGCACCTTTTGAGAAAAATTTTCCTTGTTTATCACATATTTAAAACATATTATTATTTTCCTCTTTCGAACTTGAACCTTGAACAATTGCACCTAATGAACCACCTTTGGACCTGGCCTAATGCAACAAAATATATATAGATTGCTCTGTCAAAAGTTTACTAATCCTATATTGGGAGAACAAAAACAATAACAATAACAGCATTTATATTTTCCCAACAATAGACGTTATCATTGTGCATTACAAGACAAACGTTTATATTGTCGCAAATCATTACAATCTATAACTGCTATAAATTGTGGATTGTTTTGTTAGAAGGCTATATGTTTAATTCTTTTAAAAGTGGAATTTCGGCAAGGACTCCTTAACTCCGTGTATCTTTGGTATCAATTGACATCGCTACCACCTACCTTAGATCTCCGGTTAAAGAGATCCAAGTCTTACCATCCAACCAACACCTCAGTAATCATCAAATATTTTACAAAGCTATGATTATTTAACAAAATTTCAAAGTTAACAAACCTATGGGAGACCATTTTGTAAAGTAGAACAGAATTTTCAATACTAAGCAATCGTAACTAGGAGTAAATAATGTACAAAAATCATTTATTTTATAATTCTGTTAACGAATGAAAAAAAACATAATCATACATATCTTCATATCTTCATATATTCATATAATTTTTTTTGATATATTCGGATTTAATTTCTCACTTATCAAAACGATTGGAAACTTGAAGAGATAAGGTGCACGTGTGTAAATCTAGTATTCACATGGGTGTGGGACCATGCTTAAAACACACACCTGGATTGGGACCCAACCAACAAACCCAACCACCTCCATCAGATGAGATGCCAAACTACCCATCATCCATCACTTCACTTATGTTTTTATTTTATTAAATCTTTACATCTTCACGACATAAACAACTGAATATGTTAATCAGCAACGATACGAGATTCATGCATGTGAATCTACATATCCTCAATTTTCAATTAAACTTTACACTAAAACATGTCATAAAATGGAATTTATGTTTGAGTTAATTGCAAAAATTGTTGTTTTGGTTTCATCAAATTATAGACATAGATGATGTTTGATTTGAACTTAATTGATTTAATAAGAAAATAATTTAATATGATAAGTCATAGGATGTGTTTTCGTTTGTGACTTTTATGTGACAACCATCACTCTCTCCGTCCCTAGTTATCCTAGTATGTCTGTAGTTCATTACCGTTATTTACTGAAAATTTTAAACTTGCTTATTACTGTTGTTGTGTGTTTAAAATGTGTGTTCGTGTGTGATATTGTGTTATGCCTGAGGTACACAAGTAAATAGTTTTTCGATAGATGAATTTCTAAATGACTTAACGATTAATCTCGTGTTTTATGTTATTGTCTCACGTTGTTACGTAAACTGTATTAAATTAATTAAGAGTGCCCGTGTCCAATACTATTACATAATATACTTAAATAATAGTACCGAGTGGGGCCTATATTATGACTTCCGCTTTCGAGAATCGTCCGCTACGTGTACGCGGAAATTGTTTTGTTTTAGCCTGGACTACGCCGCAGTGGGTATGCGGTGTTCCGCAGTCGTGTTTTCGAGCCAATTTTTTATGATTCGTTTGTGGGGTGCTTGTGTCGGGTTTTTGACCATGGGCTCCGTCTTTTAGATCATAAGTTGACCCCAAACAACCATTAAGCAGATTAAAGCCCTATCTAAACCTAAATCCTTCACATAAATAGATCTTTACCTCAAAACCCAAATTTCCTTTGTTTTTGTTTTCCGTCGCCCCAATACACAGATTTTGCATCAATTTCGATTTGGAGTCTCCTATTGTTCATTATCATCGCTTAGATCATCACTAATCATCAGCCTTCTTTGTGTTCTTGGTAAGTGTTAATTTCGGTTGTGATCTTTTCCTCTTAAGCCGATTGTTTATTCATATACATTTTGGTAATCTAATCTTATCCTTCTTGTTTTGGAATCCTCGTTTAGGTGTATCTCGTGGTGTGGTAGTCATGATCAAGTCCGTGCAAAAGCTTCAAAATTCCATTAGGGTATAAACCCTAATTCATTTCACCTTATGATCTTTTTGTTTAATACCTTACTAGATTATTGTCCCGCGATAGCGCAGACATATATAAAAATTGAATTGTAAACATTATATTTATGTAGATTTTAAGTTATTATGAAAAGACAATGTTATACGAATAATAACATATATACCTTTACGTTTATACACATGTTGTTTATGATTATAATAACATATACACCTTTACGTTTATACACTTGTGTTAATATTTTTTATTAGAAGATTTTAAAATAACAATAAGGTAAATCATAGTCCAAATTGAGTAATTTTATAAGTAAATTAGAGTTTTGTTTTTATTTTAGTTGAGATAGGAATTAAAGAGAGAATGTTATTATGTATTGTAAGAGGGTGTAAAATGAAAGTAGTATTTGATGACATTATCAATTTGATCTAACGGTTGAAATCAAAAAAGTTAACCCATACAAGGGCCCTTACTTCGCCATGTGACATTTAAGACCTCTCTTTTATTATATATTAAAGATTGTGATTGTATATGTGACATTCGCGAATTTCACGGTATTATTCTATCGTCTCGTATTCGTTTTATTTATTTATATTCGTGTTTTGACCCTATTGTATTTCTTTTATGTTTATCGTATTCGTATTTTATGAGTATCGTATTTGTATTTTATGTGTATTTATGTTTATCGGGTATATAGTATGTGATTCGGATCTTTATGTCGGGAACGTATAGTCTTAAGTGCCTTTAGTATAAGTCGAGTATGCTCTTATGATAAGTTTAGGGGAATTATGCCTTAATTATATGATTAAGATTTAACGTTTAAAAAGTATTTCATTTTTAGTCTTTTCGGAAATTTTATTACAAAACGAGTCCTACGCGAGAAAATCTATTGCAATTTTAGTCCTATGTCAAATTTTATTACAAAAATCATCCCTATCTGAGTTTTGTCTTATTACCCACCAATATTTTTGTCTCTATCTCCATATTACCTCCTTTCCAAGAAAACAAACACCTACACTCTCTCTCTCTCTCTAAAAACACACACAAACACCTCCACCTTCTCTCTAACTTTTCCGGCGATCCGACCGTCCAAATTTAGATCCGAGACCGGATTATTGATCACCATCATCATCTCTATCTATCCTCCGAATTTCATTACGATCAAGTAAGTTTTCTATCAAATTTGTTTTGAACTTTATGTTATTTTGAGTCAATCCCGAAACTATCACTTTTCACCATCAAAACCGAGATTTTATTTAAGATTATTGTATGTTATCATATTCTGGACATAGGGTTCCGATTTGGGGTCAAATAGACGCCTAGAACACTTAGAAATCTCATTCCGAATGTTAATTTTCGTAAAAATCACGTTATGGCACGTAACTCATGTTTTCTGCACGTAATACGTGAATTTCGTTCACGAAATTCATTTCTGGTCACGTAATATTATGTTACGTTCACGTAACAAGCACATCTATGTCTTGTAATAGTTCTTACGCTCACGAAATCAACTTACGTTCACGTAATACTCCTTTTGATGCACGTAATACTACAATTACGTTCACGTAATTGTACCCATGTCACGTAATTAGTGTTATGCCACGTAATTGTTCATATGTTCACGTAATTCCAATTCCATTCACATAATTCATTTGCCATGCATAGAATTCATCATCTAACAAGCTTGAAAATTCACATATTGGTCTTGACCTACACGTGACATCCTTTGCATGTTACTCTTATCAATTTAATTCATTTACTTAACACATATTAACACCATGATTATGTGATTCTTTGATTTCAAGTAATTTTCTTGCTAATCACGTATGAAGTCCTTTCGATCACGTAATTCCTTCATAAGCAAGTAACTAATCACGTATTTAAACACTTGTTATTCCGTTATATCGATATTCCTTTGGATATTTTAAAACCCGTATAAAACGTTAATCATTAAGGCATAACCCTACTAGACTTAGAGATACTTAGACATGTTTTATTTACGTGATGTATAGGGCACTTAGACATTGAAGCTTGACGGTATTATTGTAATTCCCGACATATAAAGATTTGGATTGCTTTGCTATCAGTGAGTTATTCGTTGCCCTTTTTAACCTTTTTCTATTTTCGGGCATGATTAGCGTTAAACAAAGGTATTTTATGTTACGTATGTATTATGGCATGTATATGCAATGATATGAATGCTTTAGATGATCTCACCCAACTTGTACCGCCTATGTGGTAGTACAAGGCCCCGTATACACACCTGTTAGTCTGTGACCGCCGGAAGTATATATAGCGCTATATGGGTCTAACAAACCCTCATTGTTAACATCTATTTGGATGATGGCGTGCCCTGTCCGTGTTAACAATGTTATGACGGATTATTTAGTGGCAACCTAGTTTGAGACACTAGGTGGGGTTAGTTGCCGATATCTATGTTAAGGGTCAGGTGCATTGTATGTTCCTAAAGCTGCTATTTTATGAAATGATTATGGTACCGTATGGTACAAATATGTTTATGGTACCGTATGGTACAAATATGGAGGTACCGTATGGTACAAATATGAATATTTTTATCGAAAGGTTTTATATACTTCAAATAGATTTTGAAATATCTTTTCAAAAAGACTTATCTTCAAATCTTATCTTTTGGGTCAAAACTTATTGAAAACTTTTATACTATTATGTTTTTATTTACTATTGCGAATAATTCACCAACTTTATGTTGACGTCGTATTTTAACGCTTTTCAGGGATTTGAGGTTACCTCTTTTGATGCTATGCTTGCTTGACTACTTGGGACTTTTTGCTGGAATTTATTTTGTTATTGTAATTCCTTAGTTTCCCAAACTCTGTAGTCGTATTATGATATATTCGGATGACTGTTATAAGCACTTTACTTCAACTCTTTATCTATGTTGATGATGTTTGGTTTATTTATGTTTGATGTAACCTTGAATCTCTGATACCGTATACACTGCGCACCTCGGTTCCGCCATTTCTATGCGAGGTGCGACAGAAGTTGGTATCAGAGCCAATGGTTATAGCGAACTAAGTGACCTTACGGAATCACTTAGACTATGACCTAGGCTTTTGGACCTATCTGATTTACTCTATGTGCGCATTTCTTTCTTTTGTGGGCCTGTATGTGATTTATATGCTATATGTGCTTTTGTTATGCTTTTTATGTTTTGAGGCCTGCTCGTTTTAGTCGCACATACAGTCTATCGTTCTGATTTATTCCGTTTAATATTCGTAGAAGATGCCGCCTAAGAGAACTTCTTCTAGAGCTACTTCTACTAGAGCTACTCCTGCCGCCGCCGCTCCGAGAAGGTCGGCAAGGCGAGGTCGCGCCAGCACTAGATCGGGTGCTACTGCTCAGAACACCACTGCTGTCCCCAATACTACTTCTGCTACTCCGAACATCAGTCAGCTGATTGCGGAGCAGATTGCAGCAGCTATCCCAGTGATTGTTGCACAACTTAAGGAGACACCAGTGCAAGATGCTGATTTAGAGTTTGATGTACCCGAGATGCCCGATATTGGAGCAGAAGGTATGGCGCCTGGGCGCGATGGTTCCGATGTTGGCAGAGCAGTGCACGTGGGATCTGGTGGACCAAATATTGTGATTGAAGATCCACCCCGAGGCTGCTCATATAAAGCCTTCCTAGACTGCAGACCTACTGAATTTAGGGGTAATGAAGATGCTGTTGCTACCCTACAATGGTTTGAGAGGATGGAGTCAGTATTTGACGTCTCGGGATGTGCTGATGAAAGCCGAGTGAAGTATGCTACATATCTGTTCCAGGGTAAAGACCTCACTTGGTGGAACTCTGTGAAGAAGGTTCAGGGTAGAGCTGCTATTACCTTGATGACATGGGAGAATCTGAAAGTGTTGATGAGAAAAGAGTATGTGCCGTCTTCTGAGACGCAAAGATTGGAGAACGAGCTGTGGGATCTGACTATGCAAGGTTCTGATTATCGGGGGTATGTGAACCGCTTCTATGATCTATGTGTTTTGGCTCCTCGTCTGGTTCGCACTGAGAACGAGAGGATTGAACGCTTCACTCATGGGTTGCCTCAAAATATGCGAGATCACATTATCTCTCACTATCCGGGTACTCTTCAGAGTGCGGTCGATATTGCTGGTCGGCTGACCGCAAGTGCGATCCGTGCTGGTACTCTACAGCCGGTGGTAAACCGAAGAGATTCTGGTCGAGCTGACAGAAGAAATGGGGGTGATTCGAGGAAGAGAAGCCGTAGTCAAGACCAGAGACCTCAACGTCCTCAGGTGTATGCGTTGACGGGTGCTGGAACTGGTTATCAGGGCGTGCGCCCTAGGTGTGAGACTTGTGGTAGTGCTCATGCGGCGAATGTAGCGTGTTGGGTTTGTAAACGCTGCAAGAAGCTAGGCCACACTGAGCAATTTTGCAAAAGAACTGCTGGAGCTTGTTATGAATGTGGAGAAGTGGGTCACCGCCGTCAGCAGTGTCCCAAGCTTGCATCATCTACTTCCCTTCCTACTCCTGGTGCTGGTACTAGTGCTAGAGGGAATCCTGCTAAGAGCCGAGCTTTCGCTATGGAATCTGCCGAAGCTCATCAGGATCCTACAGTAGTCACTGG
The DNA here is from genome assembly GCA_910822075.1 of Senecio squalidus. NCBI lineage: Eukaryota > Viridiplantae > Streptophyta > Magnoliopsida > Asterales > Asteraceae > Senecio > Senecio squalidus. The sequence goes on along the minus strand of CAJVGC010000065.1, from coordinate 16,157,319 downwards.
TACATTTCTCGTTGACGATTATCCTGCTTTTATTCTATTTGATTCGGGTGCCGATAGAAGTTTTATTTCTAGTGACTTTCGCCCCTTAGTAAACCGTGCCTCTAGTCCTTTAGAGCCTGCCTATGAAGTAGAAATAGCTGATGGTAGATGTGCCTGTGTTAGGGAAGTTATACGTGATATTTCTCTTGTTTTAGTCGATATTCCTTTTTCCATCGACCTTATCCCTATGAAACTCGGTAGTTTCGACGTCGTAGTCGGTATGGATTGGTTAGCGAAGCATAAAGGAGAGATAGTCTGTTATGAGAAGCTTATTCGTATTCAGAAGCCGGATGGAGATCAGTTGATTGTACACGGAGACAAGGCCGGGAAACGCCTTAAAGTTATTTCTTGTCTGAAGGTTCGCGAGTATGTCCGTCAGGGTTGTTCTTTATATCTTGCTCACTTGGTGAAGAAAGACTCTGCGATAAAGATTGATGGTGTGCCGATTGTTCGCGAATATTCTGACGTTTTTCCCGACGATTTACCTGGAGTCCCTCCCCAGAGACATACCGATTTTCGTATTGATCTTATTCCTGGAGCTGCACCTGTTGCTAAAGCTCCGTATCGTTTGGCTCCTTCCGAGATGCTCGAGTTGTCGAAACAAATTCAGGAACTGGTCGATAAGGGTTTTATTCGTCCTAGTTTCTCCCCGTGGGGTGCTCCTGTTCTCTTTGTTAAGAAGAAGGATGGCTCCATGCGTTTATGTATTGATTATCGGGAGTTAAACAAGTTGACTGTGAAGAACCGTTATCCCCTTCCTCGTATTGATGACCTATTCGATCAACTTCAGGGCTCTTGCTATTTCTCAAAGATCGATCTTCGCTCTGGTTATCATCAGTTGAGAGTTCGAGAAGATGATATACCTAAGACTGCTTTTCGTACTCGGTATGGTCATTACGAGTTCATGGTGATGCCGTTTGGTATGACAAACGCCCCTGCAACATTCATGGAACTAATGAACCGTATTTGTCGTCCGTATCTTGACAAATTCGTTATCGTATTCATCGACGACATTCTTATCTATTCCCGAAGTCGCAAGGAACATGAAGAGCATTTGCGTCTTGTCCTAGAAGTGCTTCGAAAAGAGAAGTTGTATGCGAAATTCTCTAAGTGCGAGTTCTGGATATCCGAAGTTCAATTTCTTGGCCACGTGGTTAGCGCGAAGGGTATTCACGTTGATCCTGCTAAGATTGAAGCTGTTAAAAGTTGGGTTGCACCGAAGTCACCGACCGAAATCCGTTCATTTTTGGGTCTTGCTGGGTATTATCGCCGATTTATCGAGAACTTCTCCAAGATTGCTTCATCTATGACTAAGCTGACACAGAAGAGTGAACCTTTCGTTTGGGGTACCGATCAGGAGGAAGCATTTCAGATATTGAAGCAGCGGTTGTGTAACGCACCTATTCTTAGTCTGCCTGTTGGTTCCGAAAATTTTGTGGTTTACTGCGACGCTTCGCACAAGGGTCTGGGTTGTGTGCTTATGCAGAATGGTAAGGTTATAGCTTACGCTTCGCGTCAGTTGAAAATCCATGAGCAGAATTACACGACGCATGATCTAGAGTTGGGAGCCGTCGTCTTTGCATTGAAGATTTGGAGACATTATCTGTATGGGACCAAGTGTACTGTATTCACCGATCACAAGAGTCTTCAACACATATTCGATCAGAAGATGCTGAACATGAGACAACGACGATGGGTTGAATTATTAAACGACTATGATTGCGACATTCGCTACCATCCTGGTAGGGCGAACGTTGTTGCTGATGCATTGAGTCGTAAGAAAACCGTCAAACCGGTCCGTATTCGTTCTATGGTGATATCTATTCAGACGAGTTTAAAGGCTCGGATTATTCAAGCACAGGAAGGTATTATGACTGAAGGCCGTGTTAAAGAGGAAAGATTGTATAAGTTGGCGTTGGAACTAGAACCGAAGGAGGATGGAGTACTGTATTTCCTCGAGCGCATTTGGGTTCCGGTTAGTATCCGTCAGTTGATTCTGGACGAAGCCCATAAGTCGAACTATTCCATCCATCCGGGTTCCGACAAGATGTATCACGACTTGAAAGACTTTTATTGGTGGCCGGGTATGAAACGCGAGATCGCCGAGTATGTTAGCCGATGTTTGACTTGTTCTAAAGTGAAGATTGAGTATCAGAAACCGTCTGGACTACTACAACAACCGAAGATCCCTGAGTGGAAATGGGAGCGCATTACTATGGATTTTGTTACGAAGCTTCCGAGATCTTCGAGTGGTTATGACAGTATCTGGGTTATTGTTGATCGTCTGACGAAGTCTGCTCATTTCCTACCGATTCGCGAGAATTATCCGATGGAGAGATTCGTACGTTTATATATTTCCGAGATTATCAGAAACCGTCTGGACTACTACAACAACCGAAGATCCCTGAGTGGAAATGGGAGCGCATTACTATGGATTTTGTTACGAAGCTTCCGAGATCTTCGAGTGGTTATGACAGTATCTGGGTTATTGTTGATCGTCTGACGAAGTCTGCTCATTTCCTACCGATTCGCGAGAATTATCCGATGGAGAGATTCGTACGTTTATATATTTCCGAGATTGTATCGAAACACGGTGTTCCGGTATCGATTATTTCCGATCGGGATGCTCGTTTCACTTCTCGATTTTGGAAGACATTTCAGACTGCTATGGGTACACGGTTAGATATGAGTACCGCCTATCATCCTCAGACCGATGGTCAGAGTGAGAGAACTATTCAGACTATGGAAGATATGCTACGAGCTTGCGCAATTGATTTTGGTGGTAGTTGGGATATTCATTTGCCGTTGATCGAGTTCTCGTACAACAACAGCTATCACACGAGTATCAAGTGTGCACCGTTTGAAGCTCTATATGGCCGTAAATGTCGATCACCTGTATGTTGGGCAGAAGTTGGAGATAGTCAGATATCCGGTCCGGAGATTATTCAAGAGACCACTGACAAGATCTTCAAGATCAAGGAACGATTGATTACTGCCAGAGATCGACAGAAGAAGTATGCTGATAAGCGCAGGAAGCCTCTCGAGTTCAGTGTTGGAGATATGGTATTATTGAAGGTTTCTCCATGGAAAGGGGTTGTCCGATTTGTGAAGCGCAGCAAGCTGAGTCCGAGATACACGGGTCCGTTCAAGATCTTAGCCCGAGTCGGCCCAGCTGCGTATCGACTAGAATTGCCGGCAGAACTGAGCAGCGTACATAACGTATTCCATGTATCTCAGTTGAAGAAATGCCTGGCTGATGAGACATTATTAGTTCCACTTGAGCAACTCCAGATTGACGACAAGCTTCATTTCGTTGAAGAACCGATCGAGATCGTTGCTAGTGATGTTAAGCGTCTGCGACGAAGTAAGATCCCGATTGTCAAAGTTCGCTGGAATTCCCGCTTTGGAGCTGAGTTCACGTGGGAACGCGAAGATGAAATTCTGCGGAAGTATCCTCACCTTTCTCCCGGAAGTAGTACCCAGTGATAATTTCGTGGACGAAATTCTTTTTACTTGGGGAGACTCTGACATTCGCGAATTTCACGGTATTATTCTATCGTCTCGTATTCGTTTTATTTATTTATATTCGTGTTTTGACCCTATTGTATTTCTTTTATGTTTATCGTATTCGTATTTTATGAGTATCGTATTTGTATTTTATGTGTATTTATGTTTATCGGGTATATAGTATGTGATTCGGATCTTTTTGTCGGGAACGTATAGTCTTAAGTGCCTTTAGTATAAGTCGAGTATGCTCTTATGATAAGTTTAGGGGAATTATGCCTTAATTATATGATTAAGATTTAACGTTTAAAAAGTATTTCATTTTTAGTCTTTTCGGAAATTTTATTACAAAACGAGTCCTACGCGAGAAAATCTATTGCAATTTTAGTCCTATGTCAAATTTTATTACAAAAATCATCCCTATCTGAGTTTTGTCTTATTACCCACCAATATTTTTGTCTCTATCTCCATATTACCTCCTTTCCAAGAAAACAAACACCTACACTCTCTCTCTCTCTCTAAAAACACACACAAACACCTCCACCTTCTCTCTAACTTTTCCGGCGATCCGACCGTCCAAATTTAGATCCGAGACCGGATTATTGATCACCACCATCATCTCTATCTATCCTCCGAATTTCATTACGATCAAGTAAGTTTTCTATCAAATTTGTTTTGAACTTTATGTTATTTTGAGTCAATCCCGAAACTATCACTTTTCACCATCAAAACCGAGATTTTATTTAAGATTATTGTATGTTATCATATTCTGGACATAGGGTTCCGATTTGGGGTCAAATAGACGCCTAGAACACTTAGAAATCTCATTCCGAATGTTAATTTTCGTAAAAATCACGTTATGGCACGTAACTCATGTTTTCTGCACGTAATACGTGAATTTCGTTCACGAAATTCATTTCTGGTCACGTAATATTATGTTACGTTCACGTAACAAGCACATCTATGTCTTGTAATAGTTCTTACGCTCACGAAATCAACTTACGTTCACGTAATACTCCTTTTGATGCACGTAATACTACAATTACGTTCACGTAATTGTACCCATGTCACGTAATTAGTGTTATGCCACGTAATTGTTCATATGTTCACGTAATTCCAATTCCATTCACATAATTCATTTGCCATGCATAGAATTCATCACCTAACAAGCTTGAAAATTCACATATTGGTCTTGACCTACACGTGACATCCTTTGCATGTTACTCTTATCAATTTAATTCATTTACTTAACACATATTAACACCATGATTATGTGATTCTTTGATTTCAAGTAATTTTCTTGCTAATCACGTATGAAGTCCTTTCGATCACGTAATTCCTTCATAAGCAAGTAACTAATCACGTATTTAAACACTTGTTATTCCGTTATATCGATATTCCTTTGGATATTTTAAAACCCGTATAAAACGTTAATCATTAAGGCATAACCCTACTAGACTTAGAGATACTTAGACATGTTTTATTTACGTGATGTATAGGGCACTTAGACATTGAAGCTTGACGGTATTATTGTAATTCCCGACATATAAAGATTTGGATTGCTTTGCTATCAGTGAGTTATTCGTTGCCCTTTTTAACCTTTTTCTATTTTCGGGCATGATTAGCGTTAAACAAAGGTATTTTATGTTACGTATGTATTATGGCATGTATATGCAATGATATGAATGCTTTAGATGATCTCACCCAACTTGTACCGCCTATGTGGTAGTACAAGGCCCCGTATACACACCTGTTAGTCTGTGACCGCCGGAAGTATATATAGCGCTATATGGGTCTAACAAACCCTCATTGTTAACATCTATTTGGATGATGGCGTGCCCTGTCCGTGTTAACAATGTTATGACGGATTATTTAGTGGCAACCTAGTTTGAGACACTAGGTGGGGTTAGTTGCCGATATCTATGTTAAGGGTCAGGTGTATTGTATGTTCCTAAAGCTGCTATTTTATGAAATGATTATGGTACCGTATGGTACAAATATGTTTATGGTACCGTATGGTACAAATATGGAGGTACCGTATGGTACAAATATGAATATTTTTATCGAAAGGTTTTATATACTTCAAATAGATTTTGAAATATCTTTTCAAAAAGACTTATCTTCAAATCTTATCTTTTGGGTCAAAACTTATTGAAAACTTTTATACTATTATGTTTTTATTTACTATTGCGAATAATTCACCAACTTTATGTTGACGTCGTATTTTAACGCTTTTCAGGGATTTGAGGTTACCTCTTTTGATGCTATGCTTGCTTGACTACTTGGGACTTTTTGCTGGAATTTATTTTGTTATTGTAATTCCTTAGTTTCCGAAACTCTGTAGTCGTATTATGATATATTCGGATGACTGTTATAAGCACTTTACTTCAACTCTTTATCTATGTTGATGATGTTTGGTTTATTTATGTTTGATGTAACCTTGAATCTCTGATACCGTATACACTGCGCACCTCGGTTCCGCCATTTCTATGCGGGGTGCGACAGTATAAGTTTGTAATTCTGACTATGGATCATTTATAAACTGAATTTATAATCACATTAAGCTTCATACAAATTCATATGCAAAACTTTATAAAACCCTAATTCAAAAGTCTATATACGTGTTAACACTTAAAACTTGTTGAATTGGATTTTGACCTGTCTTGTTCGAGCTACAACTCTAAAATGATTATGAATTTTAAAATGATGTCTAAACCAATGTTGTAGCTCTCGGAATCTACTTTCTGTAAATATAAGTCTCGTTGTCTAATTGTTTGTCAAACTCTCTAAACCTGTAAATTACTAAGCGGGGTCAAATCTGATATTCTTAAACGATATTGTTAAGTTTTGGTAATTTGAATTTGTGTATCCATTTAGTAAACTTAAATGTAAATGATTATGATTTGTATACTTATCTATTGGTCTAAATCATGTTCGTTGTATGTCATATCGTTTGTATATTCATTATATGTGGGCAAATTGTTTGACCCGTTTTGTATCGATCATAACTTTTTCATAATTAACTCAATTTGGTCAAATCCAGAGTCTTTGATGTAGCCCTCTGAGTCTAATTTTCGAATATATAAAATTCATCGTCCCACTCCTTTTCAAACTATAGATATGATTGTTTTAGTAACATGGGGTACTTGTTTAGTTTTTAACGTTCTTATCTAATTCTATCATTTGGTCAAATGTTAACAAGTCTTATGAACGATTAATTGGAAATTTCTAACGAACACTAAAAGAGATTAAAACCTTAATAGGGAAACGTACTCACAAGTGTTTACTTTCCATTTAGGGAAACTCATCGTATAGTCGGGAGTAGCTTGTGACCTACCTCTTTAGACATACATTCACACTACACGAGTGGTGTCACTTACTTGTTATTTCGAGGTGAGTTCATTGCCCCACTTTCTATTGTTTTACATGTTTTAAATAAATCGGGAGAAATTAAAGCTCAACCAATTACTTATTTGAGAAAACGGATACTATTTTCAAAACGGATTCATTTTGTTATAGTTACTAAGAATGGAAACTTTCTACTTTCAAAACTTACCATAAATATATATTTCTTTTTATGGAAACCTTCAACGTTTGGATACTTACTATATCTAAAAGCTTGCTACATTTGGATTTCATAAAATGTGTAACAAAACCTAATGCACTTTTCAGAAACTACTACGAGATACTGGTTGAGGTGATTACTTCTAAACGTGCTCATTAGTAGATTGGTTCTACTAATGGAGTCTTCTAAACCTGCCCATTAGTAGATTGGTTCTACTAATGGAGTCTTTTAAACGTGCTCGTTAGTAGAGATAATCTACTAACGGAGTCTTCTGAACATGCACATTAGTACTAATTGAGTCTACTTATGGTAGCATGGCTACTGTGGATGATTACGAATACTTGTGAATGATGGTTTCTTACTATTTACATGCATTAGTTACACGCATTTTATTACACTGCTGTTGAAATGAGATATGGATGCTTACTGTTTTGGGGAAAACTTGCTATTTTAGGAAAACTTACTAAAAATAGATCTTCCTATTTTTAAAAACTTTACATTTCCAGAAACCTTCTATATTGGGAAACTTTCTTTATTGGGAACTTGCTATAAGTACAAACTTCTAATTGTAGAAACTTATTTTTTTTTAGATTACTTAAACTGTTTAAACTTAACTACTCGATGAACTCGCTAAACCTTTATGTTGACTTTTAAGTTTTACTTTCAGGTAATGATCAGACATAAGACTTAGCTGAGACTGGACTCTAGAAGACTTGGATATTGCATTGCATTGTGGCTTGTTTAAACATTACTACAATTGGTTTTATTTGGGGCTTGCATGCCTAAGTACTTCGTATTTTATTGTTTGGTGGTTGAATGTTTTATTTGTAGTGATTGACGTAATTGTGTACCAATGGGTTTTAGTCGTCATGACATACTATCGTTTATTTATCATATATACTATCTTTATTTACTACTGTGTTATGACGATCGCCAATCTACCACACCCTACGTTTCCGCCACTGATGGGATGTGACAACTTAATCCAGACAACATGACATAGCTAAAAGAGTTATGTGAGGAATGATTTTTATAACGTTTTTTTTTAAATATTTATTTTATATTATTCAAACTTCCTAATCAACATCTAAAACAAATATCATTGTTTTTATTTTATGTAGACAACATTTATTCACACGAACTCAATATCCATATAATGCTTAAGCAATATAATAAACAAACGAGACCGTAGTATTTATCTTTTTCAAATTATACTCTTAGTTATGCACTCACAATTATATAAGAAATCTTTAGTGTCATATTATCAATAACCAAATTAAAATGACTAAGTTATGGTAACTTTATAGAAAATGATTTTTTTTTATATATATATTTTGCTTTTCACATCTTTAATATATAATAAAAGACGGACCTTAAATGCCACATGGTGATAAGGTCTCTTTGATGAGTTAACTTCTTTAATGATAGCCGTTAGATCAGATTGATGATGTCATCAAAGATTATTTTCATTTTACACCCTCTTACAATACATAATTATATTATCTCTTTCTTTCTATCTTTACTAAAATAAAAAACATAACTATAATTTACATATAAAATCGTTCAATTTGGACTATGATTTAACATATTATTATTCTACAATATCCAAATATAAAATATCAAAACATGTGTATAAACGTAAAAGTGTATATGTTATTATAACTATAAACAACATGTGTATAAACATAAACCAAATATATTATTATACATATAACATTATTTTTTTCATAATAAATTACAATCTATATAAACATAAAATTTTAGATTCAATTTTTATTTTTTTCCGCATTATCGCGAGACAATAATCTAGTTTCATATAAAATCTCTAATTTATAAGTTGCAGTGTTTTTATAAATATTTTCAAGAAATGATATTAATATGAAATGAATTAACAAGTTGGTGACAATGATTTTAGCGTTATCAACAATTGTTTTGGTTAATCATGTTTTAGTTGAAAGCAAATGGTTTTCTAGCAAATGGGTTTAACTTTTCATCTAACCGTCCATAACTGTTTTTACTTCATCTTTATATGTAAGATGAAACATAAAAAGATACAAAAATATATTCTAATTAAATATCTCATATTTTGCTTGGTTATCTCATTGCTTAGAAGCAAAATGTCGTTCATGTCTTATCATAATATGGATTTTGTGAACCCAAGACAATAATAAGGTCGAAATACGTTATTAAAAAAGTGTTTCACGATTTAAAAATAATCCGATATTATTAATCTCAAACCCATTCTTTAACAGTTGTGTGGTTCGTAAAGTTAAATCTCTCGATTTCATTTCTTTTGACATAACTTACGATGATATCCAAAAAATAAATATCTGTTTTAAATGGTTATCGTAGTTAAACCATAAAGCGGCTCAAATAATCCATCATATCTCCCAACTAATTGTACTATATATTGAATAAGACATCCACGAGTAACGCTTTTTACAAGCAATATCCATGAATATCTTCAAAACAAACAATAATTTGTGTTTTAAGTTTACGTAAGTAAAACACATAATTGTATACTCCATAATACCTAGTAGTTAGATGTTCATTTTTTCTTCTATTTCGGGTAAGCTTCATGTTACGACTTTGCTATCATCATATTGCTTTGGACGTTTATGTAATTTTATGATGTTAACATTTTTTAATATATACGAACCTAAAATAAATTCTAAATTTGGATTGCCTATCATGTTTTTAAATAGTGATGTCAAAATTTTTATATTTAGTTGAATTACTAAAATAGAGTGTGAACTTAATATATGAGTGTAAATAAACCAAGCAATTCATAAGCTACTCGTGAACATTCGATTTGAAATGAGCCTAAACGAATTCGAGCTTGAACTTGAACCTAACTTGAAACTCGTTTGATAAATGAGCTTGAGTTCAAGTTTCAAACATTAAACTCTCGAGCCCTAAATGAGTTCAAATTAACCCCATATTTATGAAAATATTATAATGGATATATGGTATAGTATATCCGATAATTTATGTATAATATAGCATATCATTAGTAACTAAATATTATTATATTATATTATATTATATTTACAATTATCATATACTTATTAAAATTGCATTATATGTCATGGGTTGAGATCAAGAAAGACCATAAAAAAATTTGAGAACAAAAGATCCAATCATAACACTCAATTTTAAAAACCCACTTAAAATATAATTTTGTTTAAAAATTAAATATCTCAAAAACCGTAAATGTATTAAACGAATAAATTACACAATTGTAACGAGTATTAAATTACCTTTGTATAGAGTACCCACTCGATATACTTTTGACGAAATTTATTTTCGGGTTTTTTTTCGGGTTTTGAAATTTTATATTATAAATCACTGTTTTATCACATGTGATATCAGTAGTTTGACATATTATTTTTTTGTTTTTGTTTTTGATTGTAGTTGAATGTACGTAATATAACAAATCAATGTTTTGAAATTCGTATTTAGTGTTCAAATCACATGTGATATTGGTTTACGAATTTCAACATTTGGCAATAAACGAAAAAATAATAAGTCGTCAAAATTCGAATTTTTTTCCGAATCCATGTAGGTTATATATTTTATGACATTGTTGTATTAAAATTCATATTTGGAGTTAAAATCATTTGTGTTATTGTCTTTTGAGTTTTTGAAATGTTACATACATAATATCACATATGATATGTATTCATATCACATATGATTTACAATAATATCACATATGATATATTATCATATCGCATATGTTATTGTCTTTTGAGTTTTTAAAATTTTACATACATAATATCACATATGATATGTATTCATATCACATATGATTTATAGTAATATCACATATGATATAATATTATCATATGTGATTTTAGTATATCATATTTTATGTCAATAACGAGAAAAAATAAAAGTAGTTAAAATTCGATTTTTTTTTTCTAAATTTAGGTAGTTTATACATTTTATAGTAATTATCTTTTATAAATATGTACATACTGATGTAATATCATATATGATATTATGGTTACAATTTCAATAACATCAAAAAAAAAAAAAAAAAAGTCGTCGAAAGTATACAACACCACTGCTCTAATTAAAGATAAAAGCGAGACGATCGCAACGGTATATTTTGTTTCGTCTAACGATTAACGGTTTGTGAGATAATTTAATTTAAAAAAATAAAAGAAAATTGAATTTTGGTTTTAATCTTAGCCATTAGATTAAAATGAATGAAGGGTCAAGATAATGTTTTTTAGTCTAAAGAAAATTAGAGGTCTTAATTGATCATTTCTTTATATGTCATATATATTTATTAGTTACATATTTAGAAATTTGTTTAAAAACAAGAAAACAATAAAAATTTATGCAAACGAGTTTAAACATATTGAGTTCGAGTTTGAAAAATCACTCACGAGCAGAGCTCCAGCTTAGATAAGTTCACCTCGACTCAACTCGGCTCGTTTACGGTAGTAACTTTTATATATCTATGATGTTTTTTTCCCTAGTTTAATTTATTTATTTTATTTAAATTTTAAGTTGTAAATTGTAGATGGTAGATTAAAAAGGCGAATAACAAGAAGAAGCATTCCGAGGCAAAATTGATTAATCATGTTTTCTATCATTTCCTCCGACGGAGATTACGGCGGTTTATCAAATGTCGTGATCGGAAAATAACCAACCCGGAATCGTAACCACTTCAATCATATCTCCGATCCGTTTCATTTAAAGGTCCATTATTCTTCTAAATTAATTTACATTTTTTTTTTCATTTATATATGAATATAATTTATTTAATTTTAGTAACTCAACTAATTTAAGCTCAGATCTATAAATTCAGGTAAATTATAAAATTGTAATGAAAGATGTCATTCAAAGGAATTGTTAAAGAGTTAAGAGATGGGATTGGTAGTATGTCGAAACGAGTGAATGAAGGTAGACATTGGCGAAACCGAACCCGATCACATATAGCTCCGGATGTGCCAACTATTTCTTCATTTGAATTGTTAAGTCAAGGTCAGTGGGCTAATTTGCCACCTGAGTTGCTTTTGGATATAATTCGGAGAGTTGAAGAGAGCCAGACGTCGTGGCCTGCTAGAACGGTTCTTGTTTATTGCGCTTCTGTTTGTAAGACGTGGAGAGATGTTACTAAGGAGATTGTTAAGACTCCTGAAGAATGTGGACGGTTAACTTTCCCTATTTCGTTGAAACAGCCGGGGCCTAGAGATTCTCCAATTCAGTGCTATATTAGACGAGATAGAGCAACTTCTACCCATCGGTTGTTCTTTGGTCTCACCCCATGTAACTCATGCTACACTTGAAACTTTTTCATTACAAATTGTATGCAAATTTTTTAACTAAAAAATGGTTAAATCGCTTTTAATTTGTTCTGCTATTCTTTTTGTCAACAGCTGAGGATGAAAGCGATAAGCTACTGCTGGTAGCAAAGAAAATCAGGAAGGCAACAAGTACGGAATTTTCTATATCTTTGGTAGCAGATGATTTCTCACGAGCTAGCTCTACTTATGTTGGCAAACTAAGGCAAGTTTTAACAGACGCATATATGAATTAACGTGTCTTATAAATTATTTGTTCATATAAATTTTCTTTTGAAACAGGTCTAATTTTCTAGGAACCAAGTTTACCGTATATGACAGCCAACCTCCGAGTGATGGAACTATTAACAACCGTTCTAGTCAAAGATTTCATAAGAAACAAGTATCTCCTCGAGTACCTTCATGTAGCTACAGCATAGCCACAATCGCATACGAACTCAACGTCCTTCGTACACGAGGCCCTAGACGAATGAATTGTGTGATGCATTCTATACCTGTCTCCTCAATTCAAGAAGGGGGATCTGCCCCAACTCCAAAATCTTTTCCAGTCTCGTTTGAAGACAAACCTTCACTCTCCTCACCTTCCTATAAAAGCAAAGATTCAAGTGATAATCGTCTGACCTCATCTTTATCAGGGCCTATATGTGTCGACTCTTTGATGCTTAAAAATAAAGCTCCTAGATGGCATGAGCAATTGCAATGCTGGTGCCTGAATTTCAAAGGCCGTGTGACTGTAGCTTCTGTTAAGAATTTCCAGCTTGTTGCTTCTGTTGATCCTTGTCACAATGTGTCGGCTGCAGAACAAGATAAAGTGATCCTGCAATTTGGGAAAATTGGTAAAGACATTTTTACAATGGATTATCGGTACCCTCTCTCGGCTTACCAAGCTTTTGCTATTTGTCTCAGTAGCTTTGATACAAAACCTGCATGCGAATGATGTTGATCAGGTTGGGTCATCTCACTCCACACACGACTGTAGAAATGCATTTGCTATGTAACTGTGGAAGATTGTCTAGCATTGTTATATGTGACAGTCTTTGATAATATTTGCAGCACGATCAATTAGTTTCTCATGTATCTTTTCTAATCGCAACATATATCTGTTTTGCAATCTTTAGTAACTCTCTAAATAATTTTCTTGATATCGATGTGCTGTTATCTCTCCTTGCATACCAATTGAAGTTCTGTCCCAATTGCAACTTGGTTCTTGAACACTGTTTTCGTGATAGATATATGTGTTCCATTTTCATTACGAATGGTTTTGGAAGTAATAATGTGTGGACTAATAACACTATTACTTCAATAAAAGCTTAAAAACTACTGCGGAAACGTAGATGATATTGCAATTAGACAGTGGTTTGAATCATCTGTAAACTAAGTGGTCATATGAAGCTTCAGTCTTTTCTTTTGTTGCAAGAATATGAGTCAATCAAACATGGAAAACAAAAACTAGAATGAACACATGGTAGGAACACCAATGTCTTATGATAGACAACCCCTTAGCACCATAATCTCGTGAATCTAGCTGATGTAGATCGTAAGGGCTGGGTGGTATAGGGTTCTGTACCAGAGCACAAGACAAAATTCTTGAGTTAGAGTATGCATTTAAAATACTTTTTGAACGACTTTTGTAACATATGAAGTCAAATATGCCTCATCTGAAGATTAAACAATTTTTCTGAAATCAAGTTTCTCTAATTACACCCCCCCTTATATTTTCAATAATGTTTAAGTTACAAGCCAAACATTTATCCCTCGAACAAATAATATCTTTCTCCATATTTAATCTCTGGACTCCCCTCCCCTGTCTTCCGAAGAACAGACTCCATCGCAGATGACAGCAGTAGAACTGGGGTTTTCGCTTTATCTGGAGTTGTTCTCCTATGTCCTATGGTTTACTAACTTGACAAAAAAACTCCAGTCTTTAGTAATCTCACTCAGTTTCAGCCTTCCGGGTCGTAATAGATGATTGGAATTATCTTCATAGGCGTTTTTTTTTTTCTTTTTCTTTTATGTTGTATGCTTTACTTTGCTCTGCTCATCGGTGAGGCTTTTGGACATCCGCCTTTTATGTGGTTTACTTTTTTGGGTTTTTATAGATGAAGTTAGTGGTTGGGGAATCATTTATCGAGTGGTATAGGCGACATAAGCAGGTGGACAAGAAGGTTATAAAACGATGTTTAGAAACTTAAGATTTATGAAAATGTTATGTGGACTTAAAATAAATTATTTTTTAGATCAAAAGAATAAGGAAATGACAAATGCAATTGTCAAATTGTAATAATTCTAGAAAGTTTTTATTTAGGATGTTACATATCGTCTGATATTATTAAGATTATATCGGGGATATATGAAACCAAATTAACTAATTTAAACGAACATGAAGAGTGCAAGTATAAATTGACTAAATCATTTTTGAAATGCTCATGTATCTAACAAAACTTAACGTCAACGTTTAGGAACCAAAATGTTTAAAAATTCAGTACCTAGTTTTTAGTATTTTTAGTAACTAAAATGTTAATGTATGATTAAACCGCATTCATCGATCTATCTCTCATCTCTATTCCCTGTTTAGAAATTATTCATTGCTAAACTCATATTTCTATCAATCTATAATTTTTCATCTTCCACATAGTCTATTGCCTGTTTAGAAATTTGCTCTGTCGAATACGCTTAATATTACATACCCAAACATAATGAAGAAGACGGTAGCTTTATTGTTGCTACTTTTGGTAGCAACAACGATGGTGTGTCGTTCAGAAGATGACGATGATGAAAAAAACCAGTCCTGGACAGATTGGGCCAAAGACAAAGTTACCGCGTAAGTAACCAACACTGATTAATTATCATAAATCATATTCTTTTATTATTAGTAACCAATGTTTAAATGATAATATTTTTGATAAGGTATAATAATACGTCAATATAATCTTATTTTACATGTAGACGGGACAACTTACATATGCAACATAACACAGATGTTTATACTTATGTTAGTTATATGGATTTTTGTTTAATTCTTGTGATTACTTAAAAAGATTGTGTTGTAAAAATTAGCGGTATCAACCATCTTTTCATTCTTTCCTATGAACTTCTTTAGGCCATTTAAAGGTGACAAAGTGAAGGAAACTGCTCATAGCGCTTCAAATAAAGCTAGTGATGCCGCATCAGGTGATTCTTCCTAACATAAGCGTCGTGTTTTAATTTTTAGGGGCGTCTTTGATAGATAGGGCAAGCGGTTTAGTACGCGGTCAAAGTGGGTCGTATTTGATGTGGGGTGCACCGTGCAAGTTAGAGAGGGAAAACATTTTAGTATGAGATGATACTGAGGTTGGGTTGATCAATAAATGCTTTCTTTTTTCATATTGATTAATAATTATTTAAATCTTTAGCAAAAAGGACTTTAAAAAAAGATATTTATTTGAGAAACTTTTAACTATATTAACCCTTTTCTCATTTTAGATAACACAATTTTTTGACCCATTTGAGATGTAATACAACTTGAATAAACTTATTCATAAATAATTTGAAAATGTAACATCGAAGGGTTTTTTTTTGAGGTTTCCCCCCACTTTCAAGAAGTAGAAATAATTGTGTAAACACTTGTTATAGGATCAGCTGACTACGTGAGTGAAAAGGCTGGTGAAGCAGAAGAAGCAGCCGCGGAGGCTGCGAAAGAGCTTTCCGAGAAGGGATCTGATTAATTTTAAACCAAATGTTCTCATACAATACTTATGATTTATGGGAAGCCTATCATGTAACCATTTTAGTTGTTAGCTGTTGTTTTAGATAGATTAATATTGAGGTATTGGTTCATAAGCATCTAGTGGTAAAGAACTCAAATAACTTGAAAGTCCATATATATATATATATATATATATATATATATATATATATATATATATATATATATATATATATATATATATATATATATATATATATATATATAGGGGAGGGTTCATGTAAAAAGTGTTAAATTTGTAAAAAGTGTGAGAAACATTGTGGGAGTGACATTTGGCAAGCTTGAATTTTTTTTTATTTTTTTTATTTTTATTTTTTTTTTTTTTTAATAAAAAAATAATATTTTTAACAAAAAAAATATTAAAAAAA
The DNA here is from genome assembly GCA_910822075.1 of Senecio squalidus. Lineage (NCBI taxonomy): Eukaryota > Viridiplantae > Streptophyta > Magnoliopsida > Asterales > Asteraceae > Senecio > Senecio squalidus. Next base: position 16,140,780 of record CAJVGC010000065.1, on the reverse strand, counting down.
AAAATCGAAATTTTTTTTTCGAGAGTTTTTTTTTTCTTTTTACTCGAAAAAAGTTATGTACGAAAAAAAATATGATGCACATTTATGATGCACATTTATGATGCACATCTATGATGAACATTTTATGTGTGCATCATAGTTGAATATCATAGGTTTTTTGTGTGCATCATTTATATGAATCATATTTTTTGTGCATCATTAATGTGCATCATATTTTGTGTGTGCATCATATGACGTGGCAGATGACGTTATCAAAAAAAATTTCAAATTTTTTTTTTTTACGATTTTTTTTTTCAAAAAAAAAATATATTTTTTTTAAATATATTTTTATTAAATTTTTTTTTTTTTTCCAAGCTTGCCAAATGTCACTCCCACAATGCTTCTCACACTTTTTACAAATTTAACACTTTTTATTTGATCCTACTCCTATATATATATATATATATATATATATATATATATTGAATGGTTCATGCGAGAACTTTTTTTTTTGCGAAAACTACGAAAACTCTTTCAAAAACTGTTAAATCACGTTTCACTTTGTTCATTCAAATGCAAACTCTTTTGGAGATTAATAATCAAGTAAAAATAAACGTAAAAAACTAAAAAAAAATCATATAAAATAACGTAAAAAAATTTCGTTCATATATGCACTCATTTTTTGGAAAAAAAAACGTTCACGTGTGAACAGTTCTAAATACGCGTGATTTCATATAATTATTTTAATTTTTAATTTATATTTTTATAGATTTTTAACATTCAATAGTTTTTATATGTTAATGAACATAATTACATGTTAATTGACATTTTTTTTAAGAGTTCTCGCAGAAATAGGAGTTCTCGCATGAATCAATCCATATATATATATATATATCTGTTGTGTAACAAATAAAAGAATAAGAACAATACAAAAAAAAAAAAAAATTAAGAAATTGTATTATTCATCGGGTGTGTATTTATAGTTTCAATAAAAAGATTAGGAAATTGTATAATTCAACGGTAATTTAGTTTCATTTTAAATTTTTTTAGTCTTATTGATTTCCACCTATTATGTAATTTAGTTTTATTTAATTTCATGTCATTTTCCCCCAAATCAAACCCTAATTTCTCTTTCTCCCAAATTGAAACCCTAATCTTCCACAAAATCAAACATCTCTTAATTTCTCTCAAAATAATCCAAATCAAATCTGCTATTGTTCAATCGAAACCCTAATTCAACAAAATCATGCTCGGATCATGAAAAGAAAGAAGAAATAGTGGAATCAAAACCACTTGTAATTGAGCAGGAGATATTGTTTGTGTATAAAAAATTATATCGGTTTATTGCTGATAAAAAATGAAGAAGATTTTCCAGGGTCAATTCTTATGGTTGATATGAACGAAAGTTTTTCATCTGATCGAGTTTTAGGGTCAGGTTTGTTTCATAGATAGGAACAGGATGAATATTTCTATATGGATTTATGATGAGAAGAATGACAGGTGGAATTTGTTGGGCAAGCCGATGTTTCCAGATGATTTGTTGAAAGTCGAGTATTTTAACTCGGTGGTTGCAATTGAGCAGGAGATATTGTTTGTGTATAAAGATATTTATGGTCTTCGACATAAGATTATATACGATGTCCAGAATAAGAGTTGGGATTATTTCCCTTCATCGAAACCATGCTTCCATGTAACCCGGGTTTATTATTACCATATATATAATAAATATTTGTATCAGAAAGGTGTATGAACCTTGTTTCTGTTTTTTGGTTTACTTGAAGTAATAAATTGTGTGGTTTATGAACATTGTTTGCATCTTTCTACATATCACTCGTCGTCTATTTTCATCATTGATAGTGTGTTAAGTCATGTTTTTTTTGTTCAGATTGTTAACGGTTTGTTACATTCATGAAAAGATGTATAAAGTCATTGATGGTTTAGTGGCTATTTAAGGTTCGACTTTTATCTTGAATTTTGGCTTTAAACTCAGTTTAGCGAGTTTCAGTTTTCATAACGAGACTTTTAAGTCACGATACTATGTTTCAGTTTTCGAATGGTGGAGGTTGCTTAAACAAATCATATCCACAATATAAGTTCTGAAAGTGTACATACAAGGTGTTTGTGGAATATCCTGAACCAAAGTGTGGGTCAAGGTTTCTTAAACAAATTGTATTTTTAAATCTAGTTTTCTGTTTCGAAATTGGGGAAGAAAGGAAATGAAATTAGGGTTTAACATTGGTGTATATGGTCAAGAGTGGCAGTTTGGGTAGCTTTGATCATGAACTTTTGTTTGATTTCAATAAAATGGATGTTGTGTAGCTGACGTGTATGACATGTCAACAATAATCTGACGTGGATGCCTTGTTTGAAGCATTGCAGGTAACCAGTTACAAATTTATCATATTGCCACGGATTTTGAAAGTTCATGTATTATACAAGTATTATCGGAAGTTGGTTATTTATAATGTTACAAATGAGAAAGTTGATATGGTTTTTTGACTTTTACCTCCTTACAAAAGATCAAAAGATGAGCTTCTAACATACCAATGTTTAAGAGCAAGCTAGGAATACAAAAAATATTCTTATTTTATAAATCAAGAAAATGAAAAAGTTTTTCAACACCCGATAGATGTCAAAACAATACCATTATTTTCATTAACATAAACAACTGAAAAATTTTGTTCATACCACAACTAACTTCTCTTATATAATCCATCAATAATCTTTCAAAGTGTTATGGGCAAGTGAAACAACCTCGTAGATCAAAAGTAGTCAAGCTTGTTAATCATTTTGAGATATTCCCATTCAAAATCACTTGCATGAGTTAAGAAAACACCACAAAGAGAGCTAAAAAAGACCATATTGGTCTTTGAACAACGATAGTCTTCTCCAATGGATATAACTCTTTCAAAAACACGTTTTGCATATCTTTTCAAGAAGCAATGCTCTCTGGTTCTGGAAAATAAGCAAACCATTTTTTGCTTTACCTTTCAAAGAACTTGGAAAGAGACGGAGCCTTAACTATCTCGAGTCAAACCATAAGTGTGGTTAGTATCACAGATGCTATTGAACTCATCAAGATGATCGTATGATTCTTCATTCACCTCTCAATAGAAATTTGGCAAAAGAATTTAGAATTGAGCATATTCTTCCTCCTTTGGATACACGACCGACCAAAAATGTTCGTAGTCACTTGCTTGGAAAGTAGTAGTTCGGTACTTTGATGGAAGATATCTATACCATTTTCTTGCGGTACCTTTTAGAGTGAAGAGGAAGAGGCGGAGTCTAGGGATTGGCAATTCCCACCCAATCCAATGGATATCCATCAGATTCGCTCCACTATTGGTGGATATGAATGACATAAATGGATGAATAATGGATATGGATATGGATGTATAGTGGATCGTATATGGATGACGATTTGTCATCCATTGATTCATCCACTTACCCGAAATTAAATATATTTATATACATTTTTCTTAGATAATATAACTACTAGATCGTCTATCCTATATTTATATCATATTTCACGTGACTTTTAAAAGCTTAGACATAATATTTTTTATTTCCTATCTTAAAAATATATGAAACAAGTTTTACTGTTATCTACATACTTATACATATATTAATACTCTATCTGATAATCTAGTGTAAGAATTGATAACTAATACAATCGTCCAAATACACTATTTTTACTATTAATAACTGACTTTTTTTTTTTATTATATATAAAAGTAACGACCTAAGTAAAATATTAGGCCACATGTGCTTTGATTTACATAATAAAGTTGCGATTCCTTAAAAGAAAAGAAAAAAAATTCTGATATCCAGATATCCATTAACCCGCCTTATCCAATGGATATGGAATGGATGGATGTAAATTTGTTAAATGGATATGGATATTGATATGGATGATAAAAAAATAAATGGATATGGATATTGATATGGATGATGAAAAATTAAATGGATATGGATATGCATATAATAGGGGTGAGCGTGGTACCAGCCCCGTACCTTACCAGTTTGTTTTTGTAAAAAAATATTGGTACCGAATATCGTACAGTAAAAATCGGTACGATACCGGTACCATAGTACATTTGTTCACCCATTTCCTCGTCCTGTACCGAACCGGTAGGAACTGGTTTGTTTTTCTTAAAAAGTTTAGTACCGAATACCGTACCAAAATGGTACGGTTGGTACCGGTTCGGTACCGGTACCATGGTACTTTTGCTCACCCCTAGAATATAGTCTCACCAAATTTGTTAAATAGATATGGATATGGATGATGAAAAAAATAAATGGATAAGGATATGGATATAGCCTCACCAAATTCGTTAAATAGATATGGATATGGATGATGAAAAAATAACTGAATATGAATATGGATATAGCCTCACAGGATGTATATCTGATCCATTGCCATCCCTAACGGAGTCTCACTCCATCCTGACTAAAACCGTTACTTTTGCATATTAAAATGAAGTCATATAGATGCTCGTATGGCTCTTCATTTGTCTATCCTTTGAATGCTGGAGAGATATTGAATATGCTTTGTTTAATGTTGCATTCCAAGTCATCTTTTGGATAGACGACCCATCCAGAAAAATCATAGTCCACTTTTTGAATATATTCGTTCAATGTCACTCGTTTAGGGGCCGCTTGGTTGGGGGTTATAGGTGGTAATGAATGATAATGATAATGAATAAACAAGGTTGGTTCATATAATTCAATCATCCATTACCCACCATTACCCCCAATTACCCCCAATTACCCAATAATCCATTACCCACTAAAATGAGGTTAATAACTTTCATTATCCATTATCATTCCTTTCCCATTAACCAACACAAACCAAGCACACCCTTAGTGTTTTCTCCCATGCCATGGTGGCCATTCTAAGTGAAAATGAATCAAAAGCAACGATTGAGTTAGACTTCTTGCTTGGGGAAGCTCTTTAAACTAAAAGAACACAAATGTTGATAAATCGAAAAACAGTAAAAAAATTAGTCCAAATAAATAATTTAACTTTATTCTGGAAAAAATAATAAAGAAAAGAGTAAAGAGTTAATTACATAAATCCGTAAGTTTACCCATAATTATGAATTTCGTCCCTAAGTTTAAAAAGTTGCATAAATCGTCCAAGTTTAGAAATTAATTACGCTTTTCGTCCCTTATTTCTAATTTGCATCCGTAATTGGGGCAAACCCTAAGGACCAAATCCGTAATTGAGGACGAACCTTAGGGACGAAATCCGTAAGTGGAGCAAATCTTAGGGACGAAAAAGGTAATTAGTTTTTAAAAGTGGATGATTTATGCAACTTTTTAAACTTAGGGACGAAATCAGTAATTTGAGATAAACCTTAGAGACGATTTATATAATTAACTCTAAAGAAAATTAATAACTGAACTGTTTAAGGGTGGTGCAATGAGTAGAGATAAAAGCATCACACCATTACAACATTGTCAAGTCTCAAGACATGACGAGACATGGCGAGACATGACGTTTTTTAAGGCGTGACAACTACCTTTCAAATCACGTATGTTGTAACTGTTTTTAATAGATGAGATATCGATTAATAGAATGTATTGTATGTTATTGCCGACTTAAATTATGTTTTAATTAATTTATGTTAGCTAAAATTGTTATTCTTTATATATAAGTATTTGCTATTTTTTTTAATAGAGAAATATCTTAAATTTGAAGATGATTCCAAACAAATAATATATGTTGTTATGCTTAAACAAATTGTCTTAGTTAGAAAAAACTATTTTTTTTTATACAACTCAAATGTAAAATCTTGATTGAAGTGATAAAATAATTTGATAAAACGTTATAATCAAATTGTTTATTTCTTCGATGAATAGATTCTCTAGATTTAAAAGAAAACATACTTGCCTTTTGATTGTCATGTAGTATCAATTATACATATATCTTATGTTTCTATACTTCTACTAATCGATGTAACGGAAAACATAGTATATAAATTTTCGTTGCATTAAGAAATCGCGGGGCTTCTGAAATAGGGCCTTTAGAGTATATTTTTATCTTATACCTTAACTTATCTGGTTAGACCGATTGTTTCATTTATAAGCTTATTTGTTGGGATTAGAACTTAGTTAAATTAGTTTTAATTTCATTAATGCTGCTCATTAATACTGCTGTTGAAGTATGTTCATTAATACGGACTGAAGATGGTTAATGCTGAAGACATACTGTTACTACGGAAGACAAGTTACTACTGCAAGATCGTTATAACTGCAACATTCTCATTACTGCGGAAGAGTGTTTCTACTGCAACATACTTCCTATGCAAGTTTAGCTTAGAATTAAAATTAGAATTAAATTGTATTTCCTTTTAAATAGATGTTTCCTATTTAGATAGGTTAGCCTCAAGGTCTATAAATAGATCCTTGTAGATTGATAACAAACACGTTGTATTGATTCATTATTCAATATAATTGAGGCTTATAATTCGGAAAACTTATTGTTCATTACTGTTTTCTATTTTACAATATTGTTTGTTTCGATAAACTTGTAATATCAAAGTGTTCATCCGCTGCTGAACTTCTTTGATAGATCAAGATCTTTCTTAGACAAGCTTTAGGTTTATTCAGTCTATTCGATCCTGACATTATTATTCACTTTTAAGTCAAAACAAGCTCGTAAACAGTTAAATAGGCTGAAAAAACAAGTTTATGAAAAATAAACTAAATGTCCCTATGATGTTCTATATCTACATGAATCTAGGAACTTTTGCTTGCATGGTCTTATTGGTTTACGTACCGGAACTGAGAACATTTGAGATTATTCAGGATTATACACGAAAGATCATTTTTTGTCTCTCTCTTTAGCCCTATGTCTCTTATCCCTAGGAGGTCTTCCTCCACTAGCAGGTTTTTTCGGAACACTCTATTTATTCTGGTGTGGGTGACAGGCAAGCATGTATTTCTTGGTTTAATAGGACTCCTTTCAAGGGTTTGTTTCTATATACTATTATTTAAGTTATTAATAACCGGACGAAACGAAGAAATAACCCCTCACGTGCGAAATTATTGAAGATCCCCTTTAAGATCAAACAATTCCATTGAATTAAGTATGATTGTATGTGTGATAACATCTACTATACCAAGAATATTAATGAATCTGATTATTTCAATTGCTCGAGATACCCTTTTTTAGTTTCTACGGGTTTATTTCTTAGTTCAAGATCCCTCCTACTAACTAGAATTAAAGAATTAGTAGATCTTTTCCGCTCTAAAAAATGGTAATGGGCTTGGGTTATGAACTTATAATCTATATTCTGATGATCGAGTCGATTCTATGATTATAAGTTCATTCATACCAGACGAGACCGTAATATATATACATTCTCATTGTGAATGAGAATGGGTCATTTGAGCGTATCTAAATAGATACTATGTTTACATATGGACCCCCACGTCGTTAAATTCCATTTAGGATTATGAATAGGCGTAATCGACCTGCTTTTTACATATTTCTCGTTATTTGGAACCCTATTCATACCTATTTGGGCTTCTATTGAATCGAGAAATAGGTTTGATTGTCCATCTTTTCAATATATTGGATATCTATATAAGGCATTCTCCGGATAATTTAAATCGAAGTAGTTGGATGTCCAGTTCGGGCCTATATGACATGACTCATCAATATAAATACTTCAACACTCCACTTTTGTCATATATTCCATACATCACCCTTGAAAGCTTAAACAACTACCTTCTATATCACCTATGCATTGTAATTGTTTTTAAGCGATGAGATATCGATTAATAGAATGTATTTTATGTTATTACCGACTTAAATTATGTATTAATTAATTTATGTTAGCTAACATTGTTATTCATTATATATAAGCATTTGCAAATAACTTTTTTTTAAGCGCAAAATGTTAAATTTGAAGATGATTTCAAATAAAAAGTTTATGTTGTTATGCGTATATGAATTGACATAGTTAGAGAAAACTATTTATTTTTCTATACAACTCAAATGTTAAATCTAGATTGAAGTGATAAAATAATTTGATAAAACGTTATAATCAAATTGTCTATTTCTTCGATGAATACATGGTCTATATTTAAAAGAAAACATAATTGCTTTTTTATTGTCATGTAGTATCAATTATACATATATCTTTTGTTTCTATATTTCTACTACTAGATGTAACTGAAAACATAGTATATAAATATTCAGGGCCTTAAGAAATCGTGAGGCTTCACTTGCTTTACCCTTGAGTCACCGATCACACTTTTGAAAACCAGTAAAGCCCGGATTTTCCATAATCAATATAAGCCCATAAAATATTAGGTGTGTTTTACTTCGAGTAGTGGTGATCATACATGTGTAATCAGGGAGGGAGGGACACTAAACTTATTAATCAAACCACAACAAACAAACAGATTGATAATGTAAAGTTATGGTAATGACAAAATTATATAAATTAAAGTAACACCAATTAAGTAACATCAGTAGGAATGATATACTGATTAGTAACATCCACAGTAGCTACGCTACCGTAAGCTCACATCATTAGTAGGAAAGGTATACTAATGCGTAAGTAGTATCAGTAGAAAATGTACACTCATACGTTAGTAGAAAAGTTATATTGACTAGGTAGTAGGAAAGGTATACTGGTAGGTAATCATCACAACCAACATCTCATATAAGTTTTGAAAAATATGCATTAGTTTATGTTACACATTTTATGATTTCCAAATATAGTGTGTTTCCATAAATAGGAAGTTTCCATAAATAGAAATATCCCAAAAGTAATAAGTTTCCAAAAATAGAAGGTTTCCATAAATAGTTTTATCTATTTCTAGTAAGTGATAAACCGTTTATTAAAATCCGTTTGGTTGAGCTTTACTTTCTCCCGATTTGTTTAAACATGTAAAACACTAAAAAATGGGGCCATAAACTCACCTCGAAATAAGCAATAACGACACTACTCAAGTAGTGTAGATGTGTGTATAAACGGTAGGTCACAAGCTAAGTCCCGACCAGATGAGCTTCCCTAAATAAGTGTAAGTAATGAATCGTGAGTAATTATATTTTCGATATCTTAATCCCGTTTTACTATTTATCAAATAAATCCGATTAACCAATTCGATTCGTTTAAACTCGTTTTAGTAATCACTAATTTTAGACGTTATGACCCAACGACCAGCAAGTACCCCCGACTACTAAAACTGCCATAACTTGAGTTTTGTGAAAGATTTAGATGATGAATCTTATACGCTTGGAAAGTAGACTCAGAGGGCCACAACTTTGGTTTAGATTTCTATTAAAAATAAAGACATGAGAGTAACTTATGACCTTACGAACATAGAACAGTGAACCTGATTACGAACAATAGCTTTTACATTATGACTCGTATGAATGTTTTTAAATATCAAACGATCGGGTAAAATTACCAACACCTCCAGATCATGCATTTTACATATAAACAAGGACTTCATGTTTTAAAATCTCCATTTATACTCTTTTAAGACATACAAAAAGTGAACGCAAAATCGGCTACGGAAATCAACACCAAAACACAGTTTAGACCCCCGTTCACTAAAAGTCAGTTTTAGAGAGTTTGGAAATGAATTAGACGATGAAAAAACTTCCATTTGAAAGCTAACTCAAAATGCTATGTTGTAGACACTGGATTCAAGTAAAAAGACCTTTTTTATGAATGAGATATGACCCCGTGAACACATACCAAGTTTCTGATAAGTTTTCTTAAAGTTTTTCAATGACGAGTTTTACATCTAAAAACGTTGTATAACCATCCAAACCCCGAGATTTCATACACCAACATCGAAACCTTAATATTAAACTTTGTAATCTCAGAATACTCAAGTTGTAAAACCTTTTCACAATTTATCAAAACTCTTTTATAAAACAAAATTAAACTCCTTTACAAAACACATCAACAAAAACCCTAATGCAATATCTTTTTACAAAACAAAAACCATACCAATAGGTTTACATACTAGTTTAACAACAAACTCCATGAATAATTAAATAACATTAGCATGGATTAGAAAGATTACCAAAACAGATTAGAACGAAGATATGTGGTTGTATTTCGGTTTGTTACAAAATCGAGAAAGAGATTGGGCAAGATGGAGATGACCGACTAGCTTGTTTACTTGGTTCTTGTTTGCTGCTGCTGATCGATAAAAGGGAAAGAAGAATTGAAGCTTGGGGCTGGTCTTTGTTGGTAGGGGTGTTCAAAAGGCACGGAACGGACCGAACCGACACAAAAAATCAAGAAACGGTGGACCTAGGACCGGACCGCTTTTTTCGGGTCATTTCCGGTCCGGTTCCTAGTCGGTTCTTTGTTTTTTAGGTTCATTTCGGTTTTAATACTCCATACAATACACAACATAGTAATAAAAAAGGTTATCCAATTTAAGAAAGAAAAAAAGGTCATGCAAAGATTAAGAAAAAAATAGGTTAAACGATAGGTGCCATAATCATAATATCAAACCGAACTAATAAGCAACAAAAATAATAATTGTATCGAATTACAAATCATAAACGTAAATACGTAATAGGCATAGTAAAAAACTAAAACGAAAACTAATACGAATAGTAAAAACAAAAAACGTAAATTGTTGTCATAGTATAATTTCATATCAAAAGAAGCAAAGTCCAGATCTATACAAAAGATATAGTTTCCGGTCCAAATCGAGTGGACCGTCGGTTCACCGGACCAATTTTTTTTTTCTTCATATTTTTGAGAACCGAGAACCGGACCACCATAACCGGTTCAGTCTCGGTTCCGGTCCAAATTCGGTCGGTTTTTCGGTCCAAGTCGGTTCTCGATTTTTTTGGTCACCCCGATTTGTTGATCGATCAAAAGAAAGTAAATGGGGGAGGGAGTGGACCGAAACTAGGGTTTGGGGGTTTAAAATTCATTTTTTTCTTTTTGTTAGTTTTTTTTTCTTACACTAATAAGGTTAAGAACGAAATCCACATATTAATTAAATCGGGCTAAGACAAAACTAACTATACAGACCAATTTAGCTAGACATACCAAATTAATTAGACCAGGTATTTAATTAATTTCACGCTAACAAAAGATAACTCGGGAATAAGCGACACCGAAGAATAAAACACGACTCGAAATACTAATTATAACTAAAAATAGAAAGTTCTTTGTTTTTCGTTAGAATTAAATAATTAAGAATCATTCACCAAATGTTAAATTTTCGTCTATGATATACGTAGAATAAACTCGGAATAACTAGTTATATAAAATTAGTTTATCTTTAGTACATGGAGTTTTAGAGAAATTAGTGTGAGATGTAATCCTCGCTTTTAAGTTATGATATAATGAGGAATTTTTGTTATTAACGTAAGAATTTTAGAAGTGGTTTATGCAAGTTGAGTTTTAAGTTAAGTGATTAAGGTGATATTAAGTTTTGATATTCCCGTCTATTTCGAGATTGATTCCGGGACGGAATCATTTTAAGAGGGGGAGAATTGTAACGACACGAAAATGAAAAAATGACTAGAATTGTAATAAGCTTTTGGACTAGGACCAATTTTGTAAGAAAATTAGCATTTTGGGTTAAAAATGTAAATTTTATAAAATCTTTGTATAAAAGATTAAGTAAAGGTGAAGGAAGTAGAAGTAAAATCTGTTTTGTGTTTGTGTGTGTTACGCAATGAAAGAAAAAGGAAAGAAATAAACGACGTAAGTTGGTAATCGATCTCGGAAGGAATCGAACGCTAATTCTCACCGGATAACAAAACTAAATATACCACAACACTCCTGGAGTCGTAAGGAACGCACCGGTATAAGCGAAAGCTGTTTTCGTGGAGGTTTGTTTTGGGACATATCGAAACTCAATATTTACGTATATAATAGTGTTTTAAATTTTTTATAGTCGTTTGGTAAGGTTTATATTGAGTTTGGTTGAGTTTGCATAACCTTCAACAATGGTGGAAGTCCAAATGAAGAAGATGATGATTCTAACCAGCCGGCGGGTGGCCAGAACCAACTGGTGGTTGGATAAGCTCAGCCGGCGGATGGCTTATGCCAACCTGCGGTTGGTGGCCTGGGTCAGCTGGTGGCTGGCTTAGGTTAACCGACATATATCGATCTTTTGTTGTGACGTTTTTAATATAGTTCACCTAAGAATTATAGTGTTATTAAGTTGCTAAAGAAAGTTGTTAAGCCTATTAAGGGTATCATGATTATAAGTTGTTTAAGATTTGTAATAAGCGTATATCTAATCTGATTGATTGTTGATTATCCCTTGGAAGATATCAAAGGTGGTACAGATTTTCAGGTGAGTACAATATCGTTTTGAAAACCGAAGATAAAGATAAAAGTAACGTTTTAGGAATTGTATAAACGTTTTAAAAGATGTTTGAAACGTGTAAGTATGTTTGAAAGAAACGTTGTTGATAAACAACGTAGTTTTTATATAAAGATGTTTTGATCAATAAAGAATTGAACCAGAACAGAATAACGGAATTGTGTGGTGTGGGTAACACGTGGTTATCCATACATGATGATTACGGATGGTTGTAGCTACCCGTATGTTTGGATGACAGGGAGTAGTAATATACCTGTATCCTTATTATAAACGTGTTTTATGTCAGTTATATGATTATAATTGTTGTATTATTATAAGACAAAAATAACCTTTTGAGAAATGTTTGAGAAGTAAAATTTAAGAGAGATTTAACGTTTTGAGAAATGTTACAAAGTAAGAAAGTTGTTGTAAAAGAAGTAAAAGAGTTTTAATCAAAAGTTAAACCAGTAACTATTTAAACGACTCATGTTATATGGGTGGTACGTTGCTAACCATACTTGATAAAGTAAAGAATATTTATGATATGAGTAGTACGTAGCAACCCATACATGTTAAGGTAAGGTTGCATGGTTGGTACGCAACCATCCATGTATGATTAAGTTACGGGTGTTATGTGAATACCCGTACGTTTGGATGACATGGGGTAGGTAGCTGCATGTATCCTTATTTGATATTATTATGAATGTGTTAAAGTTATAATTATATGTTTATATACTTGTTGTTATTAAATTATGCATTATACGGGGTATGTCTTAGTCTTGCATAAGATGCCTTAGATATGGGTGGTAGGTAGCTACTCATAGAAAGAGAAACCTAGTGTGACTAACTAGGTAAAATGAGTGGTAGGTAGCCGCTCATAGAAAGAAGACCGAGAGTGACTAACCTGGTAAAAGTGCTAGCCTAAAGTTGGTTGCTTGGATATCTAGATATCCTGGGCAACACATGGTTCTGGCGTCAGCCTCAGAGCTGGAGTGATAGTGACCCGTAACGGTCACCAGAAGTATCGCGTGGGAGTGGGGAGGTGCTAACTGGTCACCGTCGAACCCTCCTAAAACGACAACGCATTAATTTGCAACGTCGGAGTAGTGAAAGCCTACATTTCTGGTTATTATAAATATTGAGATTCGCGCCCCAAGGCTATTATAATAACATGCAGGAATGTGCGAGTAGCGAACGAGGTTAAGTTCGGGGTTAAGTTCCCTTGGGTAGAGATTGTCCTAGAAAGAAGAAAGTGAGAAATCAATGGACCAGATAAGTTGTATACTTAGGACATCGATAGACTGGATAAAGTGAATACTTAGAGCTTGATAGACCATAGTATAATGAAAGTTATATGCATTGATTTGAAATTGATTATGTGAGAGTTAATTGTGTATGCATATGTTTATTGTTGTTTATATTTTAGGCATACAATGTTGCCTATTGTTATATAAAGTTAAGGCATATGTTGGTGCCCATTGTAAATTGTATTTAAGGCAGTTAAGATTTCCTTTTGCAATATACATTCAGTAGACCCTAGATATGTGAAAAGATGATTGTCCTATACTGAAAATAATTATACGACGATGATTAATTTCTATTATTTTCGTTTAATACAACGAAATCTGATTTTATTACCTGCTTCGAGGTTGCGGGTATGGTTTGGGTTAGTAAAGAAAAATTACTTTTATGAAACGTTTTCATAGTCTTTACTAATAAGTTATTGTCTCACCAGCTTTAGCTGATACTCTTTTCCCAAAATGTGTCTTTTGCTCGTAGGTGGCTTTATACGTGCTTGGTGAGGCGGGATACTTTGGGGTAGCTTGTTTTCCCCAATTGGTTCTTATTGCCAGCTTGGTTAATGTTCAACATATGAAGTGAGTTTTAACGTAACGAATGGTTTATTTATTGAAATAGTTTTATGAACCGCTAATCACGTTTTAATACTGTTTCCGCTGTATAACTCTGACAATCGAAAAAGTTTTTGTTAAACGTGGTTTTTGAAAACGAGGTCGTTACATTCATAGGCATCATAAAAACCTAACTTGTTACGCAACCGCAACACCAGAAGTGGTGTGAGAAGTGGTGTTGCGCAGTGCAACAATGGTGTTGCGCAACTTTAGTGTTGCCTACGCAACACTGAGCGTAACACCCGATAAATGCGACGAAATACTTTACAACTCGATCTATATACATTCTATACTTCACGACATATTTCTAAACTAAGTACAAACTACAAACAATGACGAATATACTCCAACAAAAAACACAACCATAGAAAAATACTTAAGTCAAAATAGGTTAATGATATACTATATCCTAATCAAGATGTGATATAATGTAAAGGGTGGTATAGTATTTTAGGATTTTTTGGCCGGAATGGACATCCGGTCGCCGAATTTAGCAAGAACGGACGGCACCGGAAATATTCTATAGAAATGGTATAGCCGACGTTGGGAACGCCGACTTATACCACATCACCCGCCACCTCAGCTTTCCACTACTGCTTAATCCTATTTGTCGCCGACGTGTCAATAGCCGGCGTTCCCAACGCCGACTTTTGGTTTTAAAAAAAGTGGTTTTTGTTTAGTGGTTTCCGGTTTTGGTGGGTGGTTTTGTGGTTTAGGGTTTTTTTTTGTTTTGAAAATGGTTAAGTGTTAGTGTTTATGGTTAATTATGAATGTAATTTGATGATTTTAATGAAAATTATTGTTTTTGTTAATATGTTATTATTTTAGAGTTTGTAAAAGTTAGATTAATGTTTATGGATTTTTTCGTGTGTTTTATGCTATGTACAAAATGACAAAAAATCATTTTGGTTAGTTTTTTTGTTTTGAAAATGGTTAAGTGTTAGTGTTTAGGGTTAATTATGTATGTAATTTGATGATTTTTATGAAACTTTCCAAATTGTGTTTTGTTAATATGTTATTGTTTTAGAGTTTATAAAAGTTAGATTAATGTTTATGGTTTTTTTCGTGTGTTTTATGCTATGTACAAAATGGCAAAAAATATTTTTTTGGGCAAAAATGGCTCACTTAATCCCACTGTTTTGAACAAGTTCAAATACAGAATGAACAATTTACAATACAACATGACACACTAACGTTGGTTACGTTGGAAATCCGGCCCCGACTGTTGTGACCTGTCTGTCCACAACCACTACAGGTTCGGGGTCTACTTCCACTTCCGCTCGGCTGGTCCATTTCATTACGGATTCTTCTTTGTTTCTTTCTTCCTCTTTTTGTAATTATCATGGTTTTATCGGCTTCGACGGTCCAGTTCGCTTCTCTCCAGTAGTCCTCGTGCCGTAGGCCCCTACGTGTTGGGATATACTATCGTCTCTATGTTTTTGTGCTATAGAAGGCAGAAACCATTATTGGTGTAGCTTCATGGTTTCTTTGACTAGGACCATTCACGTGTCCATCAACAGCCATGCCATGAGAACAAATAAACCTCTGCATTTTCCACTTTCCACAAGTACAAGACTTAGCTGGAAAAGTGACCTCGTATTTGTTCCCCCCACCCATGGTTATTGGGTCATTTGCCTCACACTCATAAACACCATTTGGGACATCGTAAGGTGTTACCCTCTGATGAATAGCATATGATTTTCGACCATTGTAGAGTCTCCACATGGCTGTTGAAAGGGGTGAATTACAGTCTCTAGCTCTCCCAGAGTTTTGTAGTAAGTGTGCTCTGATAAGTTTGAATGTACCTTCTATACATGCCTTGATAGGCATCATGCGCACCGTGCGTATGGCATTGTTAAATGATTCGGCTATGTTTGTTGTGGTGTTTCCCCAACGTACATAACCTTCATCATACAACAACATCCACTTATCCAAACCAATATCTTTAAGCCACCTCCAAGCCTCCTTGTTAACCCTCTAAATTTAGCAACGACGAATTTAAACTTTCTCCGTTGCGATGTAGTGCCGATCTCCCAACACCATTTTTTCAACTTCTGGTCTGGAAACGACTTCATAAGGTTACTTATTATGTGTCTCAGACAAAATCGATGATACCAGTCATCCATATCAGCCATTGCGTTGATCAAACCTGGGTGACGGTCTGAAATCACACACAATTTTCTATCTGAATGAACGGCAACATGATTTCGGAAGTTGGGCAAAAACCATCGTCAGCTTTCATTTTTCTCGTTATCAACCATGGCGAAAGCAAGAGGAAGTATATTCCAGTTAGCGTTTTTCATTACGGCTTTAAGAAGCTTCCCGCGATAGTTTCCTTTCAAATGGATCCCATCGACACATACGACGGGTATACAGTGCTTGAAGGCTTCAATGGCAGGTCCAAAAGCCCAAAATACATACCTAAAATGAAAGCTGTAATAAGAGCGTGGTCTATTAAACTTGGTCCAGTGAAAATGCCTCCTAGGTTTGAGATATGGATAAAAGCCGGTTTTGGCAAATCCGGCTTATTACAAAATAATGATTGACAAGTCTAATGACTTGATCAGGGGAATCAATGCTCTCACAGGCTTTATTAAAGGCATGTATGATATGACCAAAACACTGTTTCACGTGCAATACCTTATCTGATAATATCTGACAAAAAAATCTAGGGATTGAACTTGTGCACGATCGTGGATTTCCATCAATGCCTCGTTCTACAGAATACATTTAAATATATTAATATAATATACAAATATATATCGTATATATATATATATATATATATATATATATTTAAAAAATATAATACATATAAATATTTGAATCTAATATAAAAATTAAAATTTAATATATAATATAAAATATGTACGCAGAACATATTACCTGAGTTTGTTGGACCCCACCCCATTCTGGATACACGTTAGGAGCGTTTTGTGCAGCCGGAGACGTGATAACTAAGACAGTGCGTTCATAGAACCACTGCATATAGCCCGGTAGAACACCGCCTCCTGCTGGTCCAGAAAAATGATAGACATTGTTATGTCTACTATTTCAACACCCCACCTCAACCGCCTTCTTTTCCATCCAGTATGTACCTCGTCCACCCGTAAGCTTACCTTCGTGGATTTTCTTGTGTAGTCTAACTGTAAATATGTACAAATCATCAGGAAACCCTTGTACGTATGCAAAATTGTCTGCATACTCTGTTCGGTACATGAGGTTCGGCAACAGCCCAATAGACAAGCCATCCAATGTATGCCCATAACTCGCTGTCTCGAGTGCAATCTGCCGAAAGTTTCCCTAATACTGCACTATATGGACACCATATAAACTGGCCCTCTTGCAAGGCGGTGAAAGCAGCACGGTATGTAACCAACACATGAGCCGGTGTGGCAGTGTGACTAAAGTGCCGATTCCACTAATATTCATAATAATACTCGTATAAATTTTAATTGTAATATTCATAATCTAAATTAATCAAAATAATACTTATAATAATAAAAATATAATGCTATAAATATTACCTTCTCGCATAGCAGTGTGGGTACTGAATAGTTGCATCCCCCGTTAATAAAATACGGGGCGCAATATGTGGTATTCTCTCCCAGGCCCAAATCTGGAGTAAAATTAACGGTCCCTGAATACCTATAACGTCCTTCTTCTCCACAGCATTACACAGTTGTTGTGACAACCGTCTAAATTTCAGGTGATTCTCAGTTACTTAATAGGTTCGATTCTCTAGTTACTCTTTTATCGTGTTCATATTGTCGAGTTCAAAATTATTGTGTCTTTTATTGTCGGAACCAAAAGTCGGAATCAATTTATAAATCCTAACACCAAATAAACAATACAAGAACTTGACTAAATTCATAACGGAAACTAATAAGATTTTGGTCCTTAACTAACAATAACGGAAAACTTAAAACGTCACAAAGCTGGAAATTCCATCCAGCCGACGGCTGAATATGGCCAGCCGGCGGTTGGATCCCGCTGACTGTGACTTGATGAGTCATTTTTGCATGCTTTTCGATTGGACCAAAGTATTAATCCGGGATTGGACCATAGTTACTGCCATTTGGCTTCCCAAGGGCAGTAACACTCCCCCTAATCCCACTTTCATTTTCATTTCAAACTCATTTCAAATTAACACACACAAACACCTCTCTCTCTCTCTAAAACTCTCTCTACCTTTCCCTCTCAAGAACACAACAATACAGAAATATACCACCATTAAAACAGTCCATAAACACCATAAATCGACCATCTAATCCATACAAAATCGTCCTAAGCAAGAGGGTATCAAAGGAGAAGGTTTAAATCGGGTTTTGAAGACTTTTTTCATCACTTTTGAAGCCAAATCTCATCCAAACCGTCACTTTGCTTTCTCCTTCGGTAAAACCCTTTCTTTTTACTGTTTTTATCTAAATAATCGGTTGCATGTAAGATCCATAAACTGAAAATATGTTTTTTTATAATGATCTAAAACGTTTTCTTGCTTAAAAAACGAGTTTTTATAATAGATCTACATATTTAACATATAAATCTAAAAGAAACAGTGACAATACTCTAAAAACATATATATTTGATAAATAACAGTTTGCATGTCGAATCTAACCTTTAAACAATCCAAAAATCGAAAAATAAGGTAATCTTGAAACTGGCCGAAGGCTTTTGGCCGAAGGCTTTTGGCCGGCGGCTGAAGGTTCTCAGCCGACGGCTAAAGTCCAGCCGGCGGCTGAGTGTCTCCAGCCGCCGCCTGAATACTGCTGTTCATAATATTTGTCGTTTTAAAGGCTGTAAACGTAAAAATAAGCTAAAATAAGTCACCACAGATTATAAACTTTGAAAAGCTTACTGTTTTTGATATAGAAACTGTTTGGAAAAGCTTTTAGAATTGAAACATTTGTATTATCGTTCTTGTTGGTTATATTACATGTTTTAAAGCGGGAAAGTGTTTTGAAAATGGACTTAATTTTTATAGCGCGGAAGCGCTGCCCAAATTTCACCGTAAAATATTCTTCAAATTCACTAACTTAATATTTTCGGGACTTATACACTTTGACTTTGAACTTTGACACTTTTTGGACTTAATTGGACATATCGGACCCTAAACCGTACACGAACTCGTTAATCGCGCAACCTTCCGTAATAATCTTTTGGGACAGAATCTAAAATATTAGAACTTAAGGTTTAAAATGTTAAAATGGAACTTTAACATAACCTAATTCATACTAATAATATTTATACGTTATTCCGGTGTTCTAGGTCACTTTTGATTCCCGACGCGTTCCGCTTCGCTTGTGCTTTTAGTATTCTTACTTTACTTCGCAAACCGTGAGTTACAACCCCACTTGTTTTACTTTTATGCTTTTAAACATTATTTGGGGGAAACATAAGACTATATGATTTGTAACTTTCGAAACTATTTGCGATTTGTTGAAACTATTGGAAACTTGGTACTCTTGAAACTTTATTGAAACATTTGGAAACTTGTGTGAAACTTGGAACTTATTGAAACTTTGGAAACTTGAAACATTTTCGAAAACTTATGAAACTCGTAAACTTTGGAAACTTGTACTAAACTTGAATCTCTTTAGAAACTTTGAAACTTTGGGAAACTTGGAAACTTGTGAAACTATAATGCGTATATGTGTTGTTACTCCTTAATTGGTTAACTAAATTAGGATACTTGTTAGAGCAACCAATCCTTGATGAGAATATAAACCCGTAAGTGCCTACTATTTTAGAAACAGAACTCAGTTGCCCCGTTTTGGACTCGGAAACTTTACACACTATTAGCAATAGCCGTTAGTATTATGAGTATCGATACTTAGGAGAGGTCACTCCTTACTCAGGGTTAGCGACCCAAGTACATATTACTAAGATTCAGGTGGAAACTCAATTAAACATTTTGGGGCTAGATCCTGACCAGACAATCGGTTTAGTGTAAACTTACAACCTATATTATACCAAGTGATTGATACGAGTTACTATTTAGTTAAGCACATATTACCTACGCATATACCTTTTTAGCGCCTGGATTCCGCTTCAACTTTATTTATACGAGTTTTATTTGTTTTACTTGCGTGTGTACAAAACCTTTTACTATTTACATATATGTTCTAACGTCGCTCCGTTCCTTTTACTTATGACGTCATCATATATTTTACATCTTTCTATTTTGGAAACTTTTATCGAAACTCTAAACTGTAACTCACTCACTACTTTATGTAGTTGACACTTTATCTTATGTTTCAGGAAATTAGTGTAAGTGTTGGGATGCATGGCAAGGAAGGGTCACTATGGTTACGTGAGGCGCACTTGGGAAAGACCTTTCTATTTTGGGAATTTTATTTTGGAACTTGTATTTGTACTTAAAATTAACTTGTGAACTGCTTGGTTGTTTTAAATGTTGAACTATTTTTATTTTAATGAAATGACTTGAATCGTTTAAATTTGCTTATGACCGTGTAATGATATTCCAGCTCTCACATTCCGTGTTTCCGCTATAGCGGGGTGTGACAGACTTGGTATCAGAGCACAGGTTATAGTGAAAACGGTTTTAGAAATTTCCAAAAAGTTTTTGAAACCAAACTATAACCAAGGCTTTTCGGAAAATCATTATGGGTTCAAAACTTTAGAGAATTAATTTCGCAATTGCATGATTGTTTTTAACTACGCATGGCCTGATCACCCCTGCCTAGTTCAAAATGGCTTATGCAAGAACGGAACATAATTACTAATGTTAAACGGTTTTGAGTCGAAAAATTCCCGGTCTTACTATTCCCAACCTCACGTGATTGACCCTTACCTGCATTTCCTTACATATTTCCTTTAACATTATCTTGTTCATGTACTTACGAAACTCTTTAC
The DNA here is from genome assembly GCA_910822075.1 of Senecio squalidus. Taxonomy (NCBI): domain Eukaryota; kingdom Viridiplantae; phylum Streptophyta; class Magnoliopsida; order Asterales; family Asteraceae; genus Senecio; species Senecio squalidus. The sequence goes on along the minus strand of CAJVGC010000065.1, from coordinate 16,119,697 downwards.
GTCGCAGATCCGTCATGTCTCAGTCATCACGCTCACGATCCCCCTCGCGTTCCCAGTCCCGATCCCAGCCTAGAGCCGCATCGTCACACGAGCCATCCGAGGGCCATACCGCCTCGGAAAGTCTCCGTCATCAGACCACGGACCCCACGGAGGATACCTCCATGGCTGTGTCCAGCAGCATCGGGTCTAGCCCGAGGTCGGTATTACCACCTCCACCGGCTCCCGTTGCCGCGCCACCACAGCGCCGTGGACCGCGTGTCGTTATGACGGCACGTAAGCAGGTAGTTCTCCCGGGCCGGCTACCCGATAGGATGGCGGCGCAGCAGGACGGCCCGTCCAGGCCTGCGCCACCCCATCTTCCATTCGGACACCCACCTCCCGAGGCTCCACGCACCTCGATGATGGACCACTACTCGTGGGAGCGACAGCTCGAGCGAGAAGAGATGCAGCGGGCTCGAGACGCTGAAGCAGCAAGGCAGAGGATGCCGCATACCCCACAGCTTCCCCCTCCTGCCGCTTTCCTGCACCTCCACCGCGAGGTAAGGGGACTTTCAGAGGAAGCCCAACAACAAGGGCTGCTCCTTTGCGAGGTCTCCGATGCCGCGCAGCGGTTGTCGGAACAAGCGTTGCGACACCTTTCTGTGGTTCAGGCCACGGCCCGTACAGTGCAACGCTTGGTAGGATTTTTCCTGGTCATGGGGACCCTGTTGGCGGTTATTGCTGCCAAGATGTTCTTGGAGAGACGCCGCTAGTTCTTTCTTTTATTATGTACTGTAGGCCGAGTTGTAATTTTCAATGTACACAGCTTTGAGCCATTTCTATTACTATCTTATTGTATTGTACTGTACTCCATTTTCTATTTTGAACCTTGTACTAAACCTTATTATCGTAATGAATGAAGTTCTATCTCTTATTATCTATTATTATCTTGTCTTGTGAACCTTGTACTGTGGTTGAATCATTTTCTTGCGTATGAATCCTTGTCATGTGAATCTCTTGAAACCTTGTCGTGCGTGTACTATCTGTTCTATTATATTACTCTTGCGTGATCGTTAACTTGTTCATTGGATTATATTCTTATCATACTCTAATCGTGCGTTTCTAAACTGAAGTTGTTGTTTGTTGTAGAATCATGGCACCCCGTACCAACGCCAGTATCATTGCTGAGCAAGTCGCTGAGCAGTTGAGCGCAGCGATGCCCAACATGATCGCCCAGATCACTGCGGGGATCAATGCTAATGTCAACAATCACCACCAGTAACAGTAACAGTAGCAACATCAACAGCAGCAACAGCAACAGCAGCAACAGCAACAGAACAACCACAACAATCAGAACCAACACCCAAACCCACCAGCCTGCACCTACAAGAGTTTCATGGCCTGCAAACCCAAGGAATTCCATGGCACAACTGGTGCCGTAGGCCTGGTATCCTGGTTTGAGAGCATCGAGTCGGTGCTGCACATCAGCGGATGTGCCGAAGCTATTAAGGTGCAGTACGCCTCCTGCGTGCTGCACGGTAAGGCACTGACTTGGTGGAACAATGTGGTCCGCAATAGGGGACGTGAGACCGCCTATGCTCTCACCTGGGAACAATTCAAGAACCTCTTGATAGAGGAGTACTGCCCCAAAGGGGAAATCAAAAAGCTCGAGGCAGAGCTCTGGGATCACGAGATGGTCGGAAACGACATCGAAGGGTACACTGCCCGATTCCATGAGTTGGCCCGACTGGTCCCAAGGCTAGTGACTCCTGAAGAGAACAAGATTGACCTGTACGTCTCCGGTCTTGTTCCTGAAATCAGGGGAATGGTTCTCACCAAGGAACCCCAGACCCTCCAGAGTGCCATCATCCTAGCTCACCGCCTCACCAGCAACCTACTCACCGCTCCTGCATCATCCAAGAAAGAGTCGGGGGAGAAAAGGAAATCTGACCAAACCCCAAGGCGAAGTGATCGGAACAAGAAGAAGAAGACCACCCGCAACCTCGCCATAGCAGCTGTAGCACCACCACCGCCACCACCACCTGCAGGGACTCGATACACGGGGACGAACCCCAAGTGCAATAGGTGCAACTTCCACCACCACGGGAACTGCCCGGTGTGTTTAAAATGCCAGAAGGTAGGGCATTTCGCTAAGTATTGCACGGAAAAGGTGGTAGTTCCAGGTCAGAAGCCGGTGTGCTTCGAGTGCGGAAGTGACCAACACTTCCGGAACGCTTGTCCACGACTCCGAAACGCCCAACCAAACCAAGGCGGGCGAGGTCGAGGACGCGCATTCGCACTCACAGCTGAGGAAGCACGACAGGATCCGAATGCGGTGAACGGTACGTTTCCTGTTAATAACCATTATGCATCAGTTTTGTTCGATTCTGGAGCCGAAAGAAGCTTTGTATCCTTAGAATTTAGACCCCTCATTAACTTAGGATCTAAGATTCTTAAGGATAGCTTCACCATAGAATACGCTAACGGTCAGGAGTTCGAAGCTAAGGATATAATCATAGGATGTTCCATATGCCTGTCCGATAAAATTTTCCCTATTGACTTAATTCCAATCGAGCTGAAAAGCTTTGATGTTATCGTCGGAATGGACTGGCTCTCTCGTTTCCGAGCCGAGATTGTCTGTTTTGACAAACTCATCCGCATCCCTCTCTCTGACACCGAAACCCTAGTCGTTCAAGGAGACAAACCCGGACGACCACTCCGTATTGTGTCATCCATAAAAATGCGCAAGTACCTCGAGAAGGACTGTGACGCGTTTCTTGCTCACGTTGTCGAACGTAAACCCAAGGAGATCCGTATTCAAGACATTCCAGTAGTCAAGGATCACCCTGAAGTCTTTCCCGAAGATTTACCCGGGCTACCTCCGCATCGACAAGTGGAATTCCGAATAGACCTCGTTCCTGGTGCAGCACCGGTCGCTAGGACACCGTATCGTCTAGCCCCGCCAGAAATGCAAGAGCTGTCTAAACAACTTCAGGAACTCTTGGATCATGGTCTCATTCGTCCAAGCTCGTCCCCCTGGGGAGCCCCAATCCTCTTCGTTAAAAAGAAAGACGGATCCTTTCGTATGTGCATCGACTACCGCGAAATAAACAAGCTGACCGTCAAGAACCGTTACCCACTCCCGAGGATCGATGACCTTTTCGACCAGTTGCAGGGTGCAACTTACTTCTCGAAAATCGACCTCCGTTCGGGTTACCATCAGGTTCGTGTCAGCGAGACCGACATTCCAAAAACCGCTTTTCGTACCCGTTACGGTCATTACGAATTCCTTGTCATGCCATTCGGTTTAACCAACGCACCAGCGGTGTTCATGGACTTGATGAACAGGGTGTGTAGACCTTACTTGGACAAATTCGTGATCGTGTTCATTGATGACATTCTTATCTACTCGAGAAACAAGGAGGACCACGCGAAACACTTGAAGCTCATCCTAGAACTCCTCAGAGATCAGAGACTGTACGCCAAATTCTCTAAGTGTGAATTCTGGCTCCGGGAAGTACATTTCCTTGGTCATGTGGTCAACCAAGAAGGGATCCATGTGGATCCGGCTAAGATAGAAGCGATCGAGAAATGGCAAGCCCCGACAACTCCTACGGAAATTCGCCAATTCCTAGGGTTGGCCGGCTATTATCTAAGGTTCATCGAGAATTTCTCGAAGATCGCTAAGCCACTCACCGAGCTCACTCAGAAGGACAAGGATTTTATTTGGGGTACGAAGCAAGAGGAATCCTTCCAGAAACTCAAGCACCAGCTTTGCCACGCACCGATTTTGTCTCTACCAGAGGGTACGAATAACTTCGTAGTATTCTGCGATGCATCCCATCAAGGACTTGGGTGTGTCCTTATGCAGAAAGATAAAGTCATCGCCTACGCTTCGAGGCAACTCAAGGTACACGAACAGAACTACACTACTCACGACCTAGAACTGGGAGCAGTCGTATTTACACTAAAAATCTGGAGACACTATTTGTATGGTACTAAGTGCACGGTTTTCACGGATCATAAGAGTCTTCAACACATTCTAGACCAGAAGATGCTCAACATGAGGCAGAGGAGATGGATCGAACTGCTGAGTGACTACGATTGCGAGATCAAGTACCACCCGGGTAAAGCAAACGTAGTAGCAGACGCCCTGAGTCGGAAGGAAAGGGTGAGACCATCTCGGGTTAGAGCTTTAGGTATCCAGATTCAGACTAATCTTCAAACGCAAATCGCCGAGGCTAAGCGAGAAGCGTTGAAGCCCGAGAACCTAAAGGGAGAAACTTTGCACAATCATGAGAAGGAGTTCGAACGCAAATCCGACGGAATTCATTACTTCAAGGGCCGAGCTTGGATACCGAAATCTGAAGATCTTCGCAAGTTAATTCTGGATGAAGGCCACCGTTCCCGATACTCCATCCACCCCGGATCCGACAAGTTGTACAAGGACCTTAGGGAGTATTATTGGTGGCCGGGCATGAAAAAGGATATCGCCTTGTACGTGGCCAAGTGCCTTACTTGCTCCAAGGTCAAGGCAGAATACCAGAAGCCCTCAGGACTGCTGCAGCAACCGGAGATTCCTATGTGTAAGTGGGAACAAATCTCCATGGATTTCATTACCAAGTTACCCCGGACGGCAAAAGGTAACGACACAATTTGGGTAATTGTGGACCGATTGACGAAGTCTGCTCATTTCTTGCCGGTACGAGAAACTCACTCGATGGAGAAATTCGCGCAAATCTACATCAACGAGATCATCTCTCGCCACGGGACACCTCTCTCCATCATCTCTGACAGGGATAGTCGGTTCACGTCCCGCTTTTGAAACGCGCTTCAAAAAGCTCTCGGGACGCGACTAGACCTTAGCACAGCTTACCACCCTCAGACCGACGGTCAAAGCGAGAGAACGATCCAAACACTTGAAGATATGCTTAGAGCATGCGTAGTTGACTTTGGAGGAAGTTGGGATACTCACCTTCCATTGGTCGAGTTTTCATACAACAACAGCTACCACGCTAGCATTAAGTGTGCCCCGTTCGAGGCCTTATATGGACGTAAGTGCCGGTCGCCGCTTTGTTGGCTAGAAGCCGGTGATCGACAACTCACAAGGCTCGACATCGTTCAAGAAACCATCGACAAGATCACCACCATCAGAGAACGACTGAAGACGTCCCGTACTCGGCAGAAGAGCTACGCCGATAACCGAAGGAAACCCCTCGAGTTCCAGGTCGGCGATCGTGTGCTTCTTAAAGTATCGCCATGGAAAGGGGTAGTTCGCTTCGGGAAACGCGGCAAGCTAAGCCCAAGGTACACCGGACCATTTGAAGTCATCGAGCGCATTGGTCCAGTAGCGTATCGACTCCAACTTCCGCAAGTTCTTTCCAATGTTCATAACGTGTTCCATGTCTCGCACTTGAAAAAGTGCTTATCTGATGAGACCATCGTCATCCCGCTCGACGAGGTCAAGATCGACAACAAGCTCAATTTCATCGAGGAACCGCTTGAAGTTGTAGACCGAGAGGTCAAGCAACTAAGACAAAGCCGTGTTCCTATTGTCAAGGTTCGTTGGAACTCCCGACGTGGTCACGAATTCACATGGGAACGTTAAGACCAGATACGTCAAAAGTATCCGCATTTGTTCAAAGATACTTCTACCTGATGGGACGAGTCAAATTTCGGGACGAAATTTCTTTCAACCCGGGGATGATGTGACAACCGTCTAAATTTCAGGTGATTCTCAGTTACTTAATCGGTTCGATTCTCTAGTTACTCTTTTATCGTGTTCATATTGTCGAGTTCAAAATTATTGTGTCTTTTATTGTCGGAACCAAAAGTCGGAATCAATTTATAAATCCTAACACCAAATAAACAATACAAGAACTTGACTAAGTTCATAACGGAAACTAATAAGATTCTGGTCCTTAACTAACAATAACGGAAAACTTAAAACGTCACAAAGCTGGAAATTCCATCCATCCGACGGCTGAATATGGCCAGCCGGCGGTTGGATCCCGCTGACTGTGACTTGATGAGTCATTTTTGCATGCTTTTCGATTGGACCAAAGTATAAATCCGGGATTGGACCATAGTTACTGCCATTTGGCTTCCCCAGGGCAGTAACACTCCCCCTAATCCCACTTTCATTTTCATTTCAAACTCATTTCAAATTAACACACACAAACACCTCTCTCTCTCTCTAAAACTCTCTCTACCTTTCCCTCTCAAGAACACAACAATACAGAAATATACCACCAATAAAACAGTCCATAAACACCATAAATCGACCATCTAATCCATACAAAATCGTCCTAAGCAAGAGGGTATCAAAGGAGAAGGTTTAAATCGGGTTTTGAAGACGTTTTTCATCACTTTTGAAGCCAAATCTCATCCAAACCGTCACTTTTCTTTCTCCTTCGGTAAAACCCTTTCTTTTTACTGTTTTTATCTAAATAATCGGTTGCATGTAAGATCCACAAACTGAAAATATGTTTTTTTATAATGATCTAAAACGTTTTCTTGCTTAAAAAACGAGTTTTTATAATAGATCTACATATTTAATATATAAATCTAAAAGAAACAGTGACAATACTCTAAAAACATATATATTTGATAAATAACAGTTTGCATGTCGAATCTAACCTTTAAACAATCCAAAAATCGAAAAATAACGTAATCTTGAAACTGGCCGAAGACTTTTGGCCGGCGGCTGAAGGTTCTCAGCCGACGGCAAAAGTCCAGCCGGCGGCTGAGTGTCTCCAGCCGCCGCCTGAATACTGCTGTTCATAATATTTGTCGTTTTAAAGGCTGTAAACGTAAAAATAAGCTAAAATAAGTCACCACAGATTATAAACTTTGAAAAGCTTACTGTTTTTGATATAGAAACTGTTTGGAAAAGCTTTTGGAATTGAAACATTTGTATTATCGTTCTTGTTGGTTATATTACATGTTTTAAAGCGGGAAAGTGTTTTGAAAATGGACATAATTTTTATAGCGCGGAAGCGTTGCCCAAATTTCACCGTAAAATATTCTTCAAATTCAGTAACTTAATATTTTCGGGACTTATACACTTTGACTTTGAACTTTGACACTTTTTGGACTTGATTGGACATATCGGACCCTAAACCGTACACGAACTCGTTAATCGCGCAACCTTCCGTAATAATCTTTTGGGACAGAATCTAAAATATTAGAACTTAAGGTTTAAAATGTTAAAATGGAACTTTAACATAACCTAATTCATACTAATAATATTTATACGTTATTCCGGTGTTCTAGGTCACTTTTGATTCCCGACGCGTTCCGCTTCGCTTGTGCTTTTAGTATTCTTACTTTACTTCGCAAACCGTGAGTTACAACCCCACTTGTTTTACTTTTATGCTTTTAAACATTATTTGGGGGAAACATAAGACTATATGATTTGTAACTTTCGAAACTATTTGCTATTTGTTGAAACTATTGGAAACTTGGTACTCTTGAAACTTTATTGAAACATTTGGAAACTTGTGTGAAACTTGGAACTTATTGAAACTTTGGAAACTTGAAACATTTTCGAAAACTAATGAAACTCGTAAACTTTGGAAACTTGTACTAAACTTGAATCTCTTTAGAAACTTTGAAACTTGTGAAACTATAATGCGTATATGTGTTGTTACTCCTTAATTGGTTAACTAAATTTAGGATACTTGTTAGAGCAACCAATCCTTGATGAGAATATAAACCCGTAAGTTCTTACTATTTTAGAAACAGAACTCAGTTGCCCCGTTTTGGACTCGGAAACTTTACACACTATTAGCAATAGCCGTTAGTATTATGAGTATCGATACTTAGGAGAGGTCACTCCTTACTCAGGGTTAGCGACCCAAGTACATATTACTAAGATTCAGGTGGAAACTCAATTAAACATTTTGGGGCTAGATCCTGACCAGAAAATCGGTTTAGTGTAAACTTACAACCTATATTATACCAAGTGATTGATACGAGTTACTATTTAGTTAAGCACATATTACCTACGCATATACCTTTTTAGCGCCTGGATTCCGCTTCAACTTTATTTATACGAGTTTTATTTGTTTTACTTGCGTGTGTACAAAACCTTTTACTATTTACATATATGTTCTAACGTCACTCCGTTCCTTTTTACTTATGACGTCATCATATATATATATATATATATATATATATATATATATATATATATATATATATATATATATATATATATATATATATATATATATATATATATATATATATATATATATATATATATATATATATATATATATATATATATATAATCCTATTTTTGGAAACTTTTATCGAAACTCTAAACTGTAACTCACTCACTACTTTATGTAGTTGACACTTTATCTTATGTTTCAGGAAATTAGTGTAAGTGTTGGGATGCATGGTAAGGAAGGGTCACTATGGTTACGTGAGGCACACTTGGGAAAGACCTTTCTATTTTGGGAATTTTATTTTGGAACTTGTATTTGTACTTAAAATTAACTTGTGAACTGCTTGGTTGTTTTAAATGTTGAACTATTTTTATTTTAATGAAATGACTTGAATCGTTTAAATTTGCTTATGACCGTGTAATGATATTCCAGCTCTCATATTCCGTGTTTCCGCTATAGCGGGGTGTGACAGTTGTCGATACAAAAAAGCCAATACTGCGGAGCCCCAGCTAAGTCTACGAGCTTCGGAAAGCTTGTCCAAGTTTATGAGATAATTCAGCGAAATATCATATGACCGTGAATCGCTGAACAGGTGCCCACCCAAAAGAGCTAAAATAAACACTCTAGCTCTTTGTTGATAGCTTCTTTTACTCCTCCGGCACGGTGTTTGAATTTGCTCTACTAGAGTACGGATTTTTACTCTACCAGCATCAAGTTCACCCAGGTCTAGGACAAACCCCATATAGGCATCACAATCACTCAGCCATTCATCCTCGCTTTTACACTCCCATTCTCCAGAAACCACCGTTTCGTTTACAGGCAAAGCCCACAGAACTTGTACGTCCTGCAATGTAACAGTGGCTTCACCGTCTGGAAAGTGGAATGTATGCGTCTCGGGACGCCACCTCTCGACCAAAGCGGTAATAAGAGCATGGTCTATTTTATGATACCTGGTGCGTAATACACCGTCAAAACCAACACTTACTATCGACCTTCTAACACCGTCTTCAATTTCATCAGTGTAGTCCCAAAGTCCGGCATCACATCTTTTCGCTTTTATTTGTTCAAGCGGATCTTGCTGACCGTTGAATAACCGAGCAGAACGATGGTGCTCACCATCTTGTAAAAACAACAAACTAGTGTTTCGAGGGGTTGAACTTGCTCCAAATTGCGCCATTTTAAAGTCGGGATTAACAAATTATATGTGTGTATTTGTGTTTTGTGGAAAATGGGGGAGAAATTCGAGTATGTTTGTATGTGTGTGTGAGAGTTTTGTGTGGATTGTGTGAAAACTGCCCGGAATATAAAGCCTCTATAAGCCGGAGTTGGCACCTCCGGTTTATACACGTGGCACAATTTGATTGAATGGTGGGAAAGGTGTGTCGGAGCTGCATGTGCCTCGTGACTTGGTTGCAGAAAAAGCACCATAAACCGGCACTCCCAACGCCGACTTATGGTGTGAGTGGGTATCCTACGTGTAAAGCGCTATGGTGACTGGGCAAGGAGAAGGTGGAGAATCTAGGTGGCTGTCCACGTGGTATAAGCCGGCGTTGGAAACTCCGGCTATACCATTTTGATAAAAATTCGCCGGTGGCGTCCGGTGGCACTAAATCCGGCTCGTATTTGTCTATTCCGGCCAAAAAATCGTATTTTAGTTAACATTTCCCCTTTGAACGGTAACAAGTCATGGCTAGCTTACTAATAATATATTTAGCTGATTTTCTGACATATTAACTTTAATTATAACCACTTTGAAGGCTACCAAAATAGATTTTATAAAAAAGAGAAATGCTATTTAGACCAAGACATCTTGTAGGGGGTAAGTCCTTCTTGTTTCGCTAGAATTGGCATATGGCTCGTTTAACAAAGAAAACATTATAAGCATCCAAATGGCTATGTCCATGATATTATCAAGTAAGCGGTTCGCAGGAGTAACTAGAAAACGTATATAGGTCTATGTGTATGTAGATATTGATATCTGCCTCAAATGTCTATATATGTATGTTCAAACTATTTGTTGACAATCCATTATTTCACCTTTATCAATTATCATCATCTTCTGTTTATGTTTATTACGGTAACACTGTACTTTTCTTGGAGTAGCATCCCCGTCTTTCCTTCTCATCGCGTTTAGTTCATTTGGCTTGCGTAGATTAGAAATGTTGGAAACATTGACTAGAAGCAATAAGTTGTTTAGAAGAAGTTATATCGATACAAACTAAAACAGTCTTATAATATCACAATAGTTAGAAAAGTGATACAAACTGGAATAGTGATTGTATAATTGATCAAAATAAAAGATTTTTAACCTGTTTTTTCAGGATAACCAAGTTATAAAATTACTATTATGGAATACTTCTTAATTGCAATAAAAATTGAGTTTCTAGTTTAAATAACGTAGGTCGAATAAAACACAAAACATGAATGCTACTAAAATGTATCTAAATCACAATCGAAATAGCAGTTGGATGCGGAGACTAATATATAATCTATATGCATAAGAGTTACGGAAAATTCAACCCTTTTCATAACAAGGGTTCTATCTATAATTAAAGCTTGCATAAGTTGTTTCAATCTTACAATTCATTCTTCTTAGTGGCTAGTTTGTTATTGTGCATCCACACTTTAAACACTTGTTTTTTCAAACCAACATGATTGCAGAATCGTAGAACCTCTTGTTCATTTTGTTTCCGGATCCTCCAATCAATTCTTTCAGCAAAATCATGCATCTTGTCTTTCTGTTCCTGTGTGAATTTTGTGCGAAACCTTTTCTTTGATTCCTGGAATATGTTAAGATCTCCGCTGGAAGATTCCGCAGCACCACCACCAAATGCCATCATCATAGGCGGCATTGGATGATGATGAGGATACCTATGTTGTTGCTTCTGAGATGATGGTGCCTGGGGTATATTTACTGCAGCGATTCGAGGTGTTGGATTATGAGTGTGATAACCTGATTGTGATTCACCTTCCACCTCTCTCCGGTGGAAACTGCGGTGGCATTCACAAGCTGCACATATTAATGCTTCTGGGGTGTCATCTTTACCACTAGGCATGAATTCCCCACAGCCATCTAGAACATGAGTCCCCATGCTTGCAGCATGATTCTTTAGGCATTCACGATACCGAACCACCACCATGTCCACGGGTCTAGCGATTGTTGATGGTGTGGGTGTTTGAAAGACCGGTCTAGCTGGATTTGGATCTGGGTTTTGATTCATTCCATGTCTTTTTGGTTCAAGTTTTTGTTTATGTAACTTGAATTCATGACGATGAAGATGATCCGGGGTGGTTTCATTTGTTTGGGTATGTAAAGTAGTTAATCTAGGCGATGGTTCTTGATTGGATTGAGGTGGGTTTATGGAGATGTTTATGTCACTAGTTTCCATTAGGTTTGACTTAACCAGCATTTCATTGTTAATATCTTCTCGGTGTGTAATTATCTGAATTTAAACAGATAGGAAGCATATGTGAAATGAACCGAAAAGGGTCATAAATACAGTTGATTAAAACATGAAGAAATGCACGAAACTGTTGAAAAAAATAACCTTTGATGGAGAACAAGAAACAAGACTATTTCCTATATAAGATGGGTCCCCGAAAAAAGTTACTTGCTAATGCATTACTTCTGTGAGTGGATTTGTGTCTTGTAAACTCTTACATGTGTGAGAAGCTGCTTATTTCATTGACTACTTCAGCTTGCCTCTTCCCATCATTGAATTCGAGTGCCCGAGGAATTGATATGTTTATCTAATGCATTTAGACCGACTCAGCTCGTCCATAGGAACATGAAACGTGTTCCCTCCTTCCGTCTGCATCCATGAGTTCAAAGAGTAGCTAGCGCTTAGTAAATCGAATGTCCAGTTATTATTTGACACCTTAGTTTCGAGTCCTCTCGTTATGATTTCTTATCATTTCCTATTTCCCCTTGTTATCTTATTTGATTTGAAATTCCTAACGCTAAAAGTAGCATATGCTTTACTTTCTTGTATAATATGGTGTAAATGTTAATTGTTATGTTATTGTAATATTGGCATTTGGTTTACTTGTTTAAACGTGGCAGATTGGAATAATCATTTTTTTTTAAATAGCTTATTTATAGCTTTAAATATTCCACTAATTACTCCTAAATGAAATAATGAAACAATTGATAATTACTCCTAAATCTAAAAGTAGCATATCCTAACTGAGGCTATTAATCTTGATTTTATGAGGTGACACAAATTTGTCAAAAAATAATCTTGATTTTATGAGGTGACGCTAATTTGTCATTTATGGTAAAGATTGCTTAATCAATCAAAAAAGTTGTTTAATTTAATATTATTGTTTATGAGGCTTACAAGCAGCAACGCAGTTTCAGTAATCATGGAGTATTCTACAATATTTATATATATAAAAGTAGGAAAAAAGCACCCAAACTTGTGGTAGTCTTTACAGTTTGATTAGTTAAATATTATAACTATCTTAAATGGGTCAGAATATGTGTGTAGTTGGGATACCTGGATGTGGCCTTTTCTTAACCATGTCTTAATTTTGTTCTTTTTATTATTTTAGCTTTGTTAAGTTGCTAAAGAATGGCATGACCCCAAACTAATTGTTCTTTTGTTCTCGGACGGTCCAAACTAATACCGAATATGGGAGGTATACGGGAACGGATTTTTTAGCCACTATGGGGTTGAAGAATTCACCAACTTTGAGGTTTTGGCTTGGTGGAGAGCACGGGAAGCTCAATATCCCGTTCTAGCCGCCATGGCCAAAGATGTACTAACCTCCCAAGCTTCTTCGGTAGCTTCGGAATCCGCTTTTTCTCTTAGTGGCAGGGTATTATCTTTACGAAGAACAAGACTCACACCGACGGCATTGGAGATGTGCATTTGCTTGAAGGATTACTTAGACGCCGCCCAACGTACACAAGACCACCAAAATCTTGAAGGTGAACTAGATTATGAAGGCGAAGTACTCGATATCGAGGTGGAAGAAGGAGTTGCAATATCACTTTCCGATGAAGAAATCGCTTTGGATGAAGCTAACCGAGCATATAGCTCCGAAGAAGAACAAGTTCCCGTTCAAGATGACTTTATTCAAGTAGACCAACAATGAGAATGAAGAAATATGAAGATTGGACGAAGACGAAGATGACTTTCCAATGTTATTACTTATTAGTACTTTTTCTGCTTTGTTTATTAATTGTCGAATTATGAACTTTGAAAATTTGTTTCAAGTTTTTCCGCTTTGTTTAATAATACAGAGTTGTTTTAGTAGAATACAATGTTTAAAACCGAACTTTTAAAGTGTTTTTCCCGTATGACGGGCGTCACACATAGGGGACGGGCGTCCCGCGTAGGAGTGACGGGTGTTCCATTTTGGGGACGGGCTTTCCAGTCAGGTTGTTATTTCGTGGAATTTATGGTGACGGGAGTCCCCCACATGGGACGGGCGTCACACGATAACCGGTTTGGAACCGGTTTATAACCCGAACCGGTACGAACCGGTTTCCATAGGTTTGTGATTTTCGAACCGCCAAACCGATCGAACCCGAACCGGTTTGGTAGGTTTGACCAGAACCCGGTTCGGTTTCAAACCCGGTTCGGGTTTGGGTCAAACCCGATATTGACACGACTAAACGGTGTAGAGATGACAATAGGGCGAGATTATCAAGATCTCATTCTCCATCCATGGTTCCGCTCTTCATCGCCATTCTTGATGGAGAATAAGTTTATATTCTCATCCCCAACAGGTTCTCGGATCTCTAATTGGGATTCGAGAAATTTTTGTCATGGTTGAACATTTTCAAAACATTTAAATAAACTTATCAAAACATTTATATAAACTTATCAAAAATGATAGATAAATGCTATTATAAATTTACAGTTTTAATATTTTAGATGTAAGATATGTGTATGATCATCTTATGAACTAGCAAGGTCAAGGGCTCAAGGCTTAGGCATGATAAATAACTTCACCGAGAGGAGTTCTATGACTCTAACTTGTTAAATTTTGTTAGGTATAACTCAATAATCCCTAAATTAGTTAATTATAAATTTTTTTATATGCTTTGGACAAATTTACCAAGCTTATCCCTACATTGTATTTATTGTGAAAATTGTCTTCATAGGAAGCAAAAATTACACAAGTCAATCCAATGTTCCGAACAAAGTTAATGTTTTAACCACAATATATCTCACCTACCCTCATGTATTTTTAATTTGGTTATTTCCACCATACCTTCTCTATTGAACCCAATCATTTGAAGTTCGGGTCAAATTGTCGGGTAAAAGAGCAATCTAAAGGGGAATGGGTCGACCGAAAATAATGAACTGGATAGAATCTGCCGGTTATAACGGTTTTTAACCAAACCGTTGAATATGGGAGTGGACCCCACTCGCTTACAACCATCTCAAAGACTACCACCATATGTCCATGATATTATGATATTAATAAATAAAAGCTAATGTATTGGTTTCTTATTTACAAGACATGACTAACGGGCCAACCTAACACAAATATAGTCAAACACGCAATATAATCTAATATGGCCTGTAAACATTGAGTGGGAGAAGCCTTCCATACATTCGAGCTGAAATGAAATCACAAAACAAAGGAAACCACAGTCCTTTTGTAAACATATCAACATACTTATAACGTGAAGGAATATAAAGAACTCTCACTTGACGTGGAATAACCATGTCTCAAACAAAAAGAATATCAATCTCTATATGTTTGGTACGTTGATGATGTACCAGACTTGAAGACTTGCATATCGCACTAACATTGTCACAAAAGACTATAGTTGTAGTAGTGAGAGAATTGTGAAACTCAAGCAAAAGATTATGCAACCAAGACGTTTAAACAACGTCATTAGCAAACACGATACTCATCCTCATCACTAGAACGAGAAACGATGTGTTGGTGTTTGGAAGATCGAGAAAGAAGATTTTCCCCAAGAAACACACAATAGCCGGCATTAGATCGTCGAGAGCCCGAACAACAATCTAGTCTACATGAGAGTAAGTTGTAAGTTGCATAGTAGAAGACAAATAAAGTTGTAAACTGTGACCACTAATACCAATTGAAGAATACGCTTGAGAGCATGTAAATGGGGCTCAATTGGGTAATGCATAAATAAACAAATCTGTTGGACGACTTATAAAAACTCGATTGTAGTGAACGTGAGATATTGTAACCCCGTCACAAGATTGTGATATCATGTCGTATCCGAAACAGGAGGACCAATGGCCCCGAGTTTCAAATAGGTGTTAAAAAGAGTCTTACACGGTTTACACTTTATTATATGTACTCTCTCAAGAAGGTGAAGGGAATATTTATGGCGAGAAAGAAACATACCATGCGAAGTGCATGTAGCAAAGATACCAAAGAAATAACTCAATGATCTTAAATCGGTCATAGAAAACTCACTGCTGAGAGACTAAGAACAGAGATGATACGTTCTAGAAAAGAGGTTGATGATGCAGTAAGAATGATATCATCAACATACAATTATAGATATTTAGTATAATGCCTCGAGGAAAAAATAAATGGACAAATCGGTTTTGATGAGTAGAAATCTGTTAAAAAGGTAATATTGTTCCAACCATTGCATTTTACATTTTCACTTATTAACAAAACTTGTTTATTGTAGGAATTATTCTGTTATGATTATGACTGTCAAGGGGGATTCTTGCACTTTACTCAAAGATATATTTGGAAGGACCTTTATGGTCATAAAGATGGACAGAAGGGGCATAGCTGTCATTTGTGTATAAATTAACACACATACACATACACGATACACAAGAAACAGTATTAACAATTACTAATGCTTATTCTTTTGTCTGTAACACCCATTTGGGGTTCTTATCCTTTCCTTGATTCAGTCACTATTTTCATCACAATCATTTGATTGTGATAATCTTGTAACCACGGTTACCAATTTGGTTAATCTTATCAATAAAGTATTTGTTTGATTATGTTTATCAAATTCTATCAATTTCTACATGGTATCAGAGCTTCGGCTCTAGATACAAATCGCTAATTGTGTCAATTCGATTCATATAATCAATTGAACCAGTTTGAGATTATTACATTCAAAATTTTCCAATTTAGGGTTTTTTTAAAAAAAATTCCTAAATCGTGTGACGGTTTCTTTCCCTTTTGAAATTGGTCCCTAAAATCAAGTGTGTCTGTTTGGGCGATCTTGGAATTGGTAATTAAACGGGTTTGGGGATCTTTATTATCCTCCATTGTGCTCACTGTCTCCGCTGCTTCAATCAATTTGATATCATTTTTTATATAGCAAGTGCTCTGTAAGTCTTCTTAACCTACCTTGTGTTGTGGCAAGTACCTTCTTAGGGTGTTCCTGTGTGTAAAAGGGATCAACTGGCCCCTGTAGAACACTTGGACCATAGCCAAGGACCCAACTTGTTATGTGCTTACTTGGTTTGTGCTTTACTATTTACCTATCTGTGCAATTTTTTTATTCTGTGTTATTGAAGTGTTGTGCACTACAATATTGGGAGTAAATCCTGGTTCAATAATTGTAGGGGCTTTTGTCATATTTGGGGAAACCTGGTTAAGGCTTGTATTGGACGGCTAGCCTCTTGGCTTGACTAGTTCCAAAATCCTGTCCCTGGCCAGGTTTACCTTTTAAGAGCATTTGCATACTTAATTGTGCATTTTTATCTGTCTATTGGTTCATCAAATTTGACTTTGTTCCCTGGTTAGTTCTTGTCCTATTTTTTCAACAATCATCATAACATGCCACCTGAAATTGAGACCTCTTCTTTAATCAATAGGATAAAACATATTAGTGACCTGGATTTTGGAGACCCTTTATATCTTCATGCTAGTGACACTAATACTACATCCTTAGTTGGTTTTAAGTTAAAAGGGACTGAAAACTATAATGTTTAGAGTTGTGTCATGATACTTTCTCTTGAAACAAAAAATAAAATAGGCTTTATTGATGGAACATGTAAAAAGGATGAAACTAATGAAGTTCTGATCAGACAATAGGACAGCTGCAACTCTGTAGTCCTTTCTTGGATTCTTAGTTCCATTTCTGAAGAACTTTATCTTGGTCAAATATTTTCTAAATTTGCTGAAACTGTGTGGCAAGAACTAAAGGAGACCTATGACAAAGTTGATGGTTCTATTACCTTTAATCTGGATCACAAAATCAATAATCTATCTCAAAGTTGTACTTCTGTCTCTGATTACTACCACAAATTAAACTCTCTATGGAAACAATTTGATTCTGTTGTTAAACTACCTATATGTACTTGTCAAGGTGCTAAACAGTTTCATGACCCAATGACCTTATCAAACTTATGCAATTCCTTATGGGCTTAGATGACACCTATCAATCTTTAAGAAGTAATATCCTTACTAGGGACCCCCCCTTCCTAGTGCCAAAACTGCTTTCTCTATAATCTCTAGAGAAGAATCCCATAGAGGATCTTCTTAGTCCAATCTTGGGTCTAACAAAGGTCAAATTCAGCCTTCACTGCTAAGTCTTTTGATCCCTCTAAAAGAAGTGACAACAGAAAGTTTGATATGGCACCCAATTGAAAGATGCTATGAAATTGTTGGGTATCCCCCAGGGTGGAAAAAGGAAAATACAAATGACAATAATAATGCCATGACTAATTCTACTACAGGTCACATGAACTTTACCACTGACCAAATGCAAAAAATTCTCAATCTTATCAATGACAAACCAAGTCCTCATGGAGCTAATGCCAACATGGCAGGTTGGTTCTTTAATTCAAAGGTTTTCTTTAATCAAAACTTTCACAAGTTTTTTTTAACTCTAACTCTTATGAAAGAAATCAAATGTTTTCAAAAGGGTGGATAATAGACTCTGGTGCAAATCAACACATGAAACTTTTTGATAAAGAACTTGAAAATGTTGTTGATGTCACGGACTTAAACCTCAAAGTTGGACACCCTAATGGCACTTAAGCTCAAATCACTAAAATTGGAAACCTTAAACTTACCAATGATATAATTCTCTTTGATGTCCATGTAATCCCTGGCTATACAGTTAGTCTTCTATCTGTTCACAAACTTGCCAGGGACAACAAACTTTCTGTCACTTTTAATGACCAAAACTGTTACATTCAGGACTTGAAGGTCATGAAAAACCTGGGCATTGGTAAAGCTAAAGAGGGACTTTATTTTTTTGAGTGCATGTCTGATAATATAGTTAATCAATAATTCTGTGCATTCCACTTATGGTTCAAAAAAACTTTGGCACTGCAGATTGGGTTACCCTGCAGACCAGGCTCTAAACATTTAAAAAAATAAAATCCACCTTGAAGGTGACCCAAGCATAAGTCCATGTGATATCTGTCATAGTGCTAAACAAACTAGAGAAGCCTTTCCTCTGAGTGACCATAAGTCAAAAAATGTTGGTGATCTAATTCATTTGGATACTTGGGGACCCTACAGGGTCACAAGTACACAAGGGTTTAAATATTTTCTAACCATTGTAGATGATTTCTCTAGAGCTGTCTGGGTTTACCTGTGAAAATCTAAAGAGGAAGTTTTTGATCACATTGTCCTATTTCATAATCTACTTCAAAATCAGTTCACAAAAAATGTAAAAGTCATTAGATCTTACAATGACACTGAATTTATTAACAATAAAAATGGAAACTTTTCTTGGCCAAAATGGTATTATCCACCAAACCTCTTGTGCTTACACCCCCCCCAAAAAAAATGGCATTGCTGAGAGGAAACATAGGCATCTCCTTAACATTGCTATAAGCCTTATGTTTCAGGGGGGGGGGGGGGGGGGGGATACCTCTAAATCTTTGGTCTGAATGTATTTTAACTGCTACCTATTTGATCAACAGGTTACCAAGTTCTGTCTTAGGAGGCAAATGTCCCTATGAGTTAATCTATGGCCTAAGTCCAAATCTTTCCTATCTCAAAGTCTTTGGGTGTCTATGCTATGCTACCATATTAAACAACTTTGATAAATTTAACAAAAGAGCTGAAAAAAGTGTCTTTCTAGGTTACACAAACTTCAAAAAAGGGTACAAACTATATAGTTTGGACTCAAAACAAACCTTTTACTCTAGATATGTCAAATTCTATGAAACCATATTTCCTTTTAAAACAACCATCAAAAATGACATCTCTAGTCAAACATCTAAAACAAACCATCTGAACTTTTTTGATCTATATGACACCCAAGACCCTCCAAGTCCCAATTATGAAGGGAAAGACACTGAGGAAGATGGTAGTGACATTAATCCTCAAATCCCTGGCAGCACAAGTGCTACTGGAATTGAAGATACCACTGCAACTTCAAGTGCAGATATTATATCCTCTGAGGGCAACAACCATTCAATAAATGATATGGTTTAACCAATCAATCTTAGAAGGTCCTCTAGAACTCTTAAAACCCCTAAGAAATTTGGTGACTATGTTCCAAATGGGAAAGTAAAATACAGTCTAGACAAAGTTGTCAACTACTCAAACTTTGTAAAGACAATTTTTGCTTTACCACCAGTCTAAATAAATCTGTTGAACCAAAAACCTTTCTTGAAGCATGAAAAGATCCCAACTAGGTCAATGCAATGAATCTTGAAATAGAAGCCTTAATGAGAAATAACACCTTTGACATTGTTGATAAACCTGATCACAGCAATGTCATAGGATCCAAATGGCTTTTTAAAATAAAGTATAAGGCTAATGGTGAAATTGAAAGATACAAGGCTAGATTAGGTGCCAAAGGCTACTCCCAAAGGGAAGTGATTGACTATGAGGAAACCTTCTCCCCTGTGGTCAAAATGGTCACTGTCAAATGCATCATTAGTCTTGTTGTCTCTAATGGATGGACTCTTTTTCAAATGGATATAAACAATGATTTTTTGTATGGTGAGTTAAGTGAGGATGTCTATATGACTCTTCCTAAATGATACTTTGATAAAAATGACAAAAAGGTTTGCAATCTCACTAAATTCCTCTATGGGCTAAAACAAGCCCCAAGAAAATGGAATGAGAAACTCACCTCATGTCTATCTGAAATAGGTTTCACTCAAAGCAAATGTGACCACTCCCTATACCTCAAAACTGAAAACAATGTTTTCTTGGCCTTACTTGTATATGTGGATGACATTGTCATCACAGGGAACAATCTGAGTGAAATCAACAAAGTAAATCCTTTTTAAATTCAAAATTTATGCTAAAAGACTTAGGAGAATTAAAGTTCTTCCTTGGCATTGAAGTCCTTAAAACTGACAAAGGTCTATGTCTTTCCCGAAGAAAGTATTGCCTTGAATTACTCTCAGAATTTGGTTTTGCCTGGTGTAAGCCTGCCACTACTCCCATAGAACTAAACTATAAGTCTAAAACTGAACAAACTGGTACTAAGTTAGAAACCCTATCTGTTTATCAAAGGTTAGTAGGCAAGCTCATCTACTTAACCTTAACTAGACCAGATATTTGTTTTGCTGTTCAATACCTCTCTCAATTAATGCATGCTCCCACAACTGAGCACTTTAATCATGCCCTAAGAGTCCTAAGATACTTAAAAGGAGCCTCAGGAAAGGGAATTCACATAGTTAAATCCCCTACTCTTGACCTCAAAGTATTTGTTGATTCTGACTGGGCTAAATGCAAAATTGATAGAAGGTCTGTAACTGGTTTTTGTGTCTTTCTTGGAGGAAGTCCCATATCCTGGAAAAGCAAGAAGCAGCCAACAGTCTCTAGATCCTCTGCTGAAGCAGAGTACAGAGCTATGGCTGCTGCTACTTGTGAAATCCTTTGGATCTTAAATCTCCTTCAAGAACTACACATCAAAACTATCATCCCTGTTAAGATGTACTGTGACAACAAATCAACAATGCTTATTGCCACAAATCCTGTCCTTCATGAAAAAACCAAGCATTTTGAAATTGATATTCATGTAGTTAGAGAAAGGGTATGTAGTGGTGTTTTGGAATTGCAAAAAATTGACACCACTAAACAAACTGCTGATATTTTCACAAAAGGTCTAAATGCCCCACAACACAATTACTTAAGTTCTAAATTGGGTCTTGTTGACTTGTTCAATGCTAAGGTTGAGGAGGCATGTTGAAAAGGTAATATTGTTCCAACCTTTGCATTTTACATTTTCACTTATTAACAAAACTTGTTTATTGTAGGACTTATTCTGTTATGATTGTGCCTCTCAAGGGGGATTCCTGCACTTTACTCAAAGATATATTTGGAAGGACCTTTATGGTCATAAAGATGGACAGAAGGGTCATAGCTGTCATTGGTGTTTAAATACACACACACATACATATCGGGATCATCATAGAACTAACCATTTTTCTACTGGTTATGTTCATTATCCACGACACCCATTTAGGGTTCTTGTTTTTTCTTGCTTCAGTCTCTATTTTCATCATAATAATTTGATTGTGATAATCTTATAACCACGATTACCAATTTGATTAATCTTATCAATAAAGTCGTTTGTTTGATTCTGTGTATCAAATCCTATCAATTTATACGATTAGAAAAGAAGTCTTTTGGAGCATAAATGTATAATATATGGATGGATAAAATTAACTACACATTATTAACATCCACTTATTTTATATTTAAATTAATTATTTATTTTTAAAACAACATGTTTTTTGATATAAAACTTAGAGAGTTAATTTGCGGCGTATATTTTAATTAAATTTTTGTATTAAATTATAAGCACCAACTATGTTTGAATAAATAAAGAATTTATGGATAATTAATTAGTAACAAAGCACGAGTTTGTTTTTGGCAACGACAATCTACAACTTGGAGACAAAAAAGTAGTTTGACCTTTTGTATTTGCATTTTTGACCTTTGCTTAGAACATAGAAGATAAATAACTAATGTAAGTTTGTATTTCATTGAATTTGGATCAAGAATTTCGAGCATTCGTAAATTTAGGTAATTATTGTGCTTCAACATGATGAAAAGTGATGTAACAGTTTATAGATAGAAATAAATTTTATCTTTATGTTAATAATGGTCAAATTAATGAGAAACTACATATATTTTGTTGTAGCATATGGTGGTTCCGATTCAGAACCGAAGCATCTTCCTTTTGGGTTTCGGTGATTAAAGGTCTACATGACTCGGTTAATGTGAGAAATGGTGGGATGGCTGCTGGTAATAGGAGCGGTGTTTGGAGGTCGATATGTCGTCTAGATGGTACTTTAGACAAGCTCGGAATATCAAGAGATAACATTATAAGGAGGAACAGAGAAAGGAGCGGATGGAGCTCGGATTTTGCGGTCAATGGGAATTTCTGCACCAAAGCCTTAAGAATCAGAGTCGATAGATCCAACCACTGGATTTGCGACGGGAGCTTTATTTGGAACAAAGCTGTCCCAATTAAAGTTTCTTGCTTTGTTTGGAGAGCTAAACTTAGCCGAATTCCTTCTGCTGCCGCTTTGGAATACCGTGGTGTCTCAATTGATTCGTCGGTCTGTAGCTCATGCATAAACACCGAAGAAACAGGTGACCACTTGTTGCTTACCTGTCCATTTGCTAATTATGTTTGGAATAAGATCTTTAAGTGGCTAAATCTGGAGGTTATCAATTTCAAAACGATCAATGATGTCGTAAGTTGGATAGCTACTAGGGGGAGAGGTTCTAAAAACAAAACCTTGTTTTTGACGGCGATATGTTACGGTGTGTTGTGGTGTATTTGGAAGGCGAGGAATGACAGAATATTCAACGGGATTATGGTTTCCCCCGTTAAGGTGTTTCACAATATTGTATCTATAGTCTTTAGTTGGGTTAAGCATAGAATTGATGTTGTTAATATCGTTTGGTCCCTTTGGTTGTCGGACCCTTGTTCTTGTATGTAATTCTTTGGTTGTTTGTGGTGTCCCGTTTTCCTAGTCGTTGCTAGGCGGGTTTGGTGTTTATATATATTTGCCGTTTCCAAAAAAAAGCATAGATGTTTATGTTTGTAGTTTGTATTTAGCTTAGAACGTGTCGTGTAGTATGAATGTATTTAGATCGAGTTGTAAGGTCTCGGCGCGTTTATGTAACAGTTACACTACGTAATAGTAGTTACGCCAGCGTAACTGTTTGCCAATAGTTACGTTAGCGTAACTATTAGTTACGTAGCGTAACTAATTAGGTTTTTGGTCAAACCTATAAATAGCAATCATAAATGCAACCATTAAGAGAATCTCGAAACCCTACCAGTCACAGTTACGTTGGAAATCTTCTTTCTTAGTGTAACTGTTCGTTTTCGAGTCTAAAGCCTTGTAATCGAGTGTCTTGATATTATTCGTAGTTGTAATACATTACGTAAAGTCAATAATATCTTTCATTTGATTATTCCCGATGGTTCTTCACTAACTACATACTTATTATTGTTTCCGCCTTTAGTAAGTGTTCGGTTCAAAGAGGTCCGTGGAAAGGGTGACCAACAAGTGGTATCAGAGCCTCTATACTTGTTATAGAGGTCTTTGAATCTTTCGGGTGAAGATTTGGGTTCATTTGGTGTAGATCTAGGATTTCCTTTTCATAGGGATTTGATTAGGGTTTTAGATCTAGACATTTTCAGTGGGTTGTTAGGCTCAACACGGTTAGACTAGATTAGTATTGGTATATTACTGATATCTGGAGAAGATGGTTTTCTAGTTCCGCGTTTTTTTTTCGTTTTTCGACGTGTTGGAAAATTCAGCTAGTGTAATTGTCAGAATTTAGTTTCGTCAACGACAGTGTTAGTTTCGTTAACGAAACTATAGTTACGCCACGGATCTATAGTCCACGAAACTGTTAGTCCACGAAACTGTTAGTTACGTTAAGATTGTCCACGTAACTGCTAGATATGCCACGTAACTACTAGATACGCCACGTATCTAATACGCTACTTAAAGCTTAGTTACGCGAAGATAGTTACGTGGAGATAGTTACGCATCAAAATGCGTTGATACGCTAGCGTAACTGTTGATCAGAAACTGTTCGTTAACTCATTTTCTAGTCGTTACTCTGCCCGGTTTTCATTAGAATTGTTAGGCAAGTATTAGGTTGGGATTTTTGGACTTTCATTAAGTGTTTTCAAGTATTCGGGCTTGTGTGAAGATTTGCGTGAAGACTTGTGTGAAGAAACACAACTTCGCGCTCTTGGCCTCTACTATTGATGTTTCTTCTTCCAAATCTGAGGTAGATGTCGACGCTTTTAAAGTAACCTGCTCAAACTGCACCGAGCTAGAGGCCCGGCTCGGTGTATGGAGAAAGAGTGGAGGAGATTTGATTGCTAATGCTGACAAATTAAGATTTTCAAATGATCGCCTAACAAAGGAAATTCAATCTTTTCAAAAATTTAAAAAGGAGAAATTGATTGAAATATCTGACCTCGAAATCTTAGTTAAACGTCACATAACCACCATCAAAGAGATTTCCGATGCTTTTGCAGCGCAAAAACTAAGTGTGAAATTGACAAACTCAACGCAAAATTAGTCGCTGTAGCAAATTCTAAAGCAATCTTGAGTCAGTTAATTGGATCTCAAAGATCAGATACCCAAGAAAAATCGGGATTGGGGTACAGCAACATGCCTCCTCCTAAGCATTTTACCCCGATTCCAGAAGTCAATTTGTCCGACGAGATCTCGCCATCTTCCTCGATGACTGCCGAACCCGTAGTAGTTGAAACGAAAGTACGTAGTCAGGAAGGAAGTACTTCTAAAGTCTCCCAAGAGTCTAAAGACGATTTAAATCGTAAAGACCAAAAACTTGTTGACTCAAATGACATGAATCTTTCTAAGACTCAACAAGATCTTTTTGAAAAAGTTTTTCAACGACTTGAGAGTCGTCTTGTCAAAACAATGGACAAGAAATTTGAAAAATTACAAGAACGAGGAAAGAAAATATCCTTGAAAGAAAATAAATCCGAGTCTAAGTCAAACGAGTCAAAGTCAAAGGGGAAAGCGAAAGTAATTATTGAAAACAAACCTGTTTTCACTGCTCAAACCCCGATGAACAAGATTTTCACAAAGGGACAAAACTCAAACGATAAATCTAAAGTTTTGCCTCCTAAAGTGTTGAAAGCTGAAACATCCAAAGATATCTCACATCATAGTATCAGTCAAGTGAAGCATCAAACTTCACAAGTTCCTAAGGACAATTCAAATGATCCAAGAACTTGTTACTATTGTCGGTGTGAAGGACACATAGCTAAGGTGTGTCCTCGTTTAAGAGAAATCTTTTTGAAACGGAAAGTAAACAAACAGTCTCAAAATGATAAACAATCTCAAACTGTTAAACGAGTTCCCCAAAGGAAGAATCAACCAAACAAACCATAGGTTGATTCTCCTTCAGTCAAAGTCAAGCCCGGCCCAAAACCAAAATTGACTAAGACTGTTGAAGATGATAAAGAGTCGCCCGAACATCAGGATGACACATCAACCACTATTGATTATCAGAAAGATCATAAATTGGTTGATGTGATCATTACTGATGAAAGTGGGAGACCCAAGTCAATTAAGGCTTGGGTCCCATTACAAACTAACCTTTCTTCCAAGATGTGCAGGAACGACCAAAGCGAACTGTAGATAATACGTAGTATGTCAACAGTGGTTGTTCAAGGCACACGAAGGGCAACATCTCCCTTCTTACGGATTTCTTACCTATAGACGAGGGAAACGTTGTCTTCGCTGGATATAAGGGTAGTACAACTACGGGTGAAGGAATAACCTCGAACGGAAGTGTCAGTTTTGAGAAAGTTACCTTCTGCTTAGCAGTGTACAGGAACAGTAAGGATCACGTGAGCATACATACGTTCGATCGATCACATGCCTTCCTGATTATGACAGTATAAGAGTTAATCTTGACGATTTGAAGGATTACCTTGAGCTTACGTACGATCAACCGGTCATATGCCTTCATCGTCATGAAGGAAATCAGGTTCTATCTCTTAATTGAGTGTAAAGGTTTGAAAAACAAGTAGTTTCATCTCTTCAATGAGTGTAAAGGGTCGAAAAACATGTATTATCTCTTAAATGAGTGTAAAGGTTTGAAAAACAAGTCGTTTTATCTCTACGTTGAGTGTAAAGTTTTTGAAAAACACTTGTTTTTCACATCTAGTGATAGTGTAAAGGGGTAAATCACTTAAATAAGTTTAAAGATTAAAATTAAACGGAAAACAAACGTTTTAAGAAATTGTCGCGCAACACATAAAGTGTCAAACAACACAGAAAGTGTCATGCAACATGAAACTGTTGCGCAACACTTGATGGATGTTACGTACCGTAACACTTAAGTGTTGTGGTAGCGCAATCGTTGAGGGGGAGGTATAACAACCTCATTTTCTCACAAAAACGTTTTTTGTGAGTTTAAAGAAATTCCTCTCAAGTGAGTTTAAAGAAATTCCTCTCAAGTGAGTTTAAAGATTCCCTTCTCAACCGAGAAGGTTAGTCTTCTTACCTAATTTGGTAAGTTTAAAGCGTTTAGACTTCGCAACATATAACAGTTGCGAACTCGAACAAAACCCGTTTTTCTTAAAAGCAAAACTCTTTTGAAATAGAGTCTAAAGAATTTTCAACAACTTAATTGAGTTTAAAGCACTTTGATCTCAATTATGTTTAGAGCGTCCAAAATGATAATTCCTAACTTTTTGTTCGTGACTTCGAAACCTTTCCTTTTAAGTTTTTAGGATTAGTATAGGTTATTTAAAAAAAAAAATCTCAAAAAAAAAAAATCAGAAAAACATAAAAAGAGGGGGAGAAAGTTTGTAAAAACCTTAAGACATGATAGTACATCGCTGATTTAAGTATTCTTTAAAAATACGAGTCATAAGATTTTTGTTCGATGTATTAGTAGGTACGACTAATATCATCTAAACAATTTTCCGAAACTGTTTATCACGGGTCACGCGCTTTCTCCTGTTCATCTCAGTGATAAGTCGAGTTCTTTCGGTTGGAATTGGTCACCAATAGGAATATATATATATATATATATATATATATTTGACTGTTTAAAAATAAGAGTGTTATAAGAAAAAGTGAGAATAATTAAACAAAAAAAAAGGAAAAAAAAAAAAAAAAAAAAAAAATTAAACTCAAAAATACCTTGAGGAGCTTCAGTGGAATTATAAGGTTGCGAAATCATAATTTTTGGAAGTAAGTATAAAGGGTGAGGAGTTATAAATATATATAAATCTAAGTAATACTCAAAAATACCTTGAGGAGCTTCAGTGGAATTATAAGGTTGCGAAATCATAATTTCCGGAAGTAAGTATAAAGGTTGACGAGTCTAAATAAATGAACTAGTAAATAAAATCCGCATAAGTGTTTAATATTCAATACTATACGTATGCATTTTATTTATTTAGTTTAGTTATATACTTAGAAATAAGGTGACATTTTCCTAAATACTGAAAGTTTGATGACACTTTGAGTGGAGTACAGATTTAGCAAAGTGTAAATATAAGTGGGATTCAAACAGTTTTAAATAAATAATCGGAAGATTGTTTCTATGATGTCGATGTTGTACTTAAGAGGACAAACATACTAATAATCGGCTGATTCTTATGATTCAACTTCTGGCGATATGATCCTAAAAGCAAACCAATCCCTACCCAAAAAGATTTGTCTTTGTAGGTTGTTAAGTTGTGTATAGATAAAATTAATCACAATAGGATTATATTTCTATTTTTTATTTTCTTCGTCGTCACGTATCAAATAAGAGTATAAGATTTTATCTCGTGTTTTCTGAAAAACGAAAAGATTTTATCAATTTAAAGAACGAAACACGTGTTTGGATAGTTTTTGTCTCTGTAAGACAGGTTTACAGAGTTTAAAGATTGGATCTCGAAGAGTTGAGCACTTCTAGGAAGTCAAAGACTCGAAGCTGATCTTCATGGAGCCGCGTTGCTTGATGATGAGGACTAGCTGCAAGAGAGATTCAAGAAACAACTCTCGATCTCACGACATCAAATCTTCGCTGAAGTTTTAGTAAAAGAAATACAAGCTAAAAGAAATACAAGCTACATCCGAGGGGGAGTTTGTTGGAGCATAAATGCTTATGTTTGTAGTTTGTATTTAGCTTAGAACGTGTCGTGTAGCATGGATGTATTTAGATCGAGTTGTAAAGCCTCGGCGCGTTTATGTAACAGTTACACTACGTAACAGCAGTTACGCCATCGTAACTATCAGTTACGCAACGTAACTAACGTAACTATTAGTTACGTAGCGTAACTAATTAGGTTTTTGGTCAAACCTATAAATAGCAATCATAAATGCAGCCATTAAGAGAATCTCGAAACCCCACCAGTCACAGTTACGTTGGAAATCTTCTTTCTTAGCGTAACTGTTCGTTTTCGAGTCTAAAGCCTTGTAATCGAGTGTCTTGATATTATTCGTAGTTGTAATACATTACGTAAAGTCAATAATATCTTTCATTTGATTATTCCCGCTGTTTCTTCACTATATACATACTTATTATTGTTCCAACCTTTAGTAAGTGTTCGGGTTCAAAGAGATCCGTGGAAAGGGTGACCAACATTTTTCAACCCGCTTGTCATTTGTGTAATATATTTCGAATGCATTCTTAATTATAATCTGATTGAATATAAAAAATGAAGCTCTTAAAGTTACCCGAGTTTGTTGTTAGACAGTCACTACGAGAATACTACGTACCTAGACAAAGTTGATAAATATAGTTGCTCTAAAATAAACTACAATATATTTTAGGACTATCATTTTAACATATTATAACATATTTATGTATTTATTGTATGTAGACGAAACAAACTTTTATAAGCGACAAGGGTCGGAGTTGAGCAGGCTAGCCAACCTAGCTAAAAGAATTAAAATAGTATATTAGGCCTTCGGGTGCTTAGGATTTCATAGTTGGTGTCTAACCCGTACTTTTTTAGTTAAAAATGTTCGAACTCTTGCTGATCACTACACGCTTCATTAGTTTTTCATCGATATTCAAAATGCTAGACAAATTATCCATTTGAGTTGTATTTGTTTATGTCCTTTTTTCTTTTCTTTATAATTAGGTTTAAGTACATGTAATTCTACCAAATGTTAGCATACAAACTTTTGCTTCTCACAACTTCATTAAACTATTTTTATCGACCATACTTAAATCTATAACATGTTTGGTTGGTTTATCCCACATTAAACTTTATAATTTGATGTTTTTCTTATTTCGAAAATGAAAGCTTGAACAAAAGTAATCATGTTTTGTTTTATGGTGCAATGCACTTAATTAAAAAAGTTTAATCTATTTATATGGTTTTCCATATTTGACTTCGTGTTTGGCTTTCATTCATTCATTACCTCTCAAAATTATATTTATTCCTTATTATTATACTCATATACGTCCATTTAGGTTTGCTATATCTACAAGTTGTATATCCCGTAATCAAATGTTCGTGAAGTTTTGAGCCACCAGTCGCCCAGTTGGTTTAAACTATTGCGGCTGATGACGAAAATGTCAACATCACGGTAATCTTTTCTTGCACACCATCTAGCGATTTGCGTTCCCATAGATTAGCATGGCCCGGCCCTGCGCAAGGTGACACAGACAAATCGAAATGGTCCCAAAAAATTCTTTTCATGGTAAATTGTACTTTTTCCGCAATGTACCGATAGACAACAAACTATGTATTGCAATGGATTTATAGGGTAGAACAAACCCTTTATGATCACACAGAAAAAAAAAGTTAGCAACAAAGATTATTATATAGTAATATAGTCCTAGAAAACGTATAACCAAAACTATTTGAACCCGTAATGCATATCACGTGCACCCTTAACCCTTCTATTCTTAAAGTTTTGGTTAGTGACTGGTAGGACTGCGAAGGAAGGAATTGATCAAGGAAGCTTTCCTTCCAAGAATGAAGAAAAGAATGCAAGTCCACGGCCCGGTTGGTAGCTTGGGACAAAGTGTCCAGCTCCTCTTATGGTCACAAATGTTAAGTTTTGGTATTCCACAACGTATCCACCAACCTGAATAAAGTATACGAATTTCCCTAAATCATTTCAGTCGATAATATCAAGGAAGTATAAAAAATCTGGATTGAATGGAAGGTTTTCTACCTCTCCTTGATACATCCAAGGATACCACGGTGTCTTTACCGAGGTTTGTAGTTTGTAAATCGAATACCTACTTGTCGTCACTGGCACTGCTCCATCTGTATCTCCACTGCAATTTTTTAGAAGTGGTGGATTTTAGCCATGTTATAATCCATTAAACTTCCGCTTGACCAATAGCTGAAAACAATATTAGATTTAGTACCTGTAGACCCAGTCACTAATTCCGCTAGCCATTAGATCCTGAATCACAGGCAAGACTGTAAAAGGCATGTCCTGCCAATTTCCGTTGATGAACTCACTGCATTCAAACACAAAATAATATATAAAGATTGAGGTAGATAAAAATATATTTGAACGTGTTTCCGAAATTTATGAACTTTTTGAAAGGTAGGATTAGTATATATTACTTGCAAGATTCCCATTGAACCGGTTTCGCATGAAGTGATTGTTGCACAACAGGCATGTTCAAGTATTTTAGGATATAATTGTCGGTGCATGGATCTGTTAGAATATAGGCCTAAAACAAATGTAAGCCCAAGCTCGTATGTGGGCTTGAGCCCGTTAGGTTAATACTTTCCCTATAAATAGAGATCTAATGTAATCGTTTCAAGTTGATGAAATAAAATTATTCTTCCACAAAACAGATTCTTAATTTCTACATGGTATCAGAGCAGGTTACCAGAAAAAGGTACATGTTCTAACTAGCCATTCGACTAGTCCATTCGAATAGAAGTTTAACCCGTTCGAACTAGATCAATCGAACAAGAAATCACTCAAAAAGGTTGTTTTATTGTCTTTTAAACGTTTCTTTTTCAATCTGGGCAGTTAGCAAAGTTTTTTGGTGAAAAAATCGACTTTTAGATCGAGTTTTAGAAAAACCCTAAATTTTCAGCGGCGCACACGGATCACGTTCTTCAAAAATTCCCATCCGTACGGATCAGCAGTTCATCCGTACGGATCAAGCTCATCCGTACGAATCAAGAAGTTCATCCGTACGAATCAAGAAGTTCATCCGTACGAATCAAGAAGTTCATCCGTACGAATCAAGAAGTTTGTTGGGTTATAACTTAGCTAAAATAGTTTAACCATGAACAATTCACTTAACAAACAAGAATAGTAACTCAAACTATTAATACGGAAGATATTAAGAGTTACTACGGAAGACAAGTTAGTACGGCTGTCCAACAAGTTACTACGGCTGATTATGTTGCTACGGTGATATTGAAGTTTCTACGGGAAAAATCAAGATACGGAAGAAGTCAAGACACGGAAGACCAACTTGTCGTGCAAGTATAATCTAAGTTATAGAATTATAATTAGATTATGTTTCCTTTTGTTAAATTAGATAGAGTTTCCTTATTTCTAGATAATGATATATTTAGATAAGGATAGATGATGTTTCCTAGTTCATCTAGGTCGGCCTCAAGGTCTATATAAAGATAGATCCTTGTATTCATAAAAACACGTTGTATTGATATTCTTAAAATTAATACGATTGAGGCTTATAATTCGACAATACTTTTTGTTTGTTCTTATTCATAACTTATTGTTCGACAACTTGTAATATTGAAGTGTTCATCCGCTGCTGAACTTCTTCAATAGATCTCGATCTTAACGAAGGCAAATCTATTGGTTTACATTAACCAATACGATCCTGACAAGTGGTATCAGAGCACAGAAGGTGCTTTAGATCCATTGATCAACAAGTTTATAATCCTCATAAACGAAGAATCAAGTTTACCATCATGACTGAAATCACAATCGGCAAAGTTCGTATACTAAACAGCAACGAATTCGACTTATGGAAGTTACGAATCAAGCAACACATTCTACTTTCTGACTATACAGTTTGGGATGTGATTATTAATGGTAACAAAACACCAACCCCCCATGGAGCTGATGGTAACCCTGGTCTTGCTGGTAGACCACCTTTGACTGATCTTGAACGGAGAGAAAAACAAATCGAAATCAAGGCTTTGAGTATTCTGTTAATTGCTATTCCTAACGACTATCTATCACAATTTGAAGAATACCAAGATGCAAAATCGCTATGGGAAGCTTTGGAGAAAAGATTCAGCGGGACAAAGAACACAAAGAAGAACAAGAAAGCT
This sequence comes from Senecio squalidus, assembly GCA_910822075.1. Classification (NCBI taxonomy): domain Eukaryota; kingdom Viridiplantae; phylum Streptophyta; class Magnoliopsida; order Asterales; family Asteraceae; genus Senecio; species Senecio squalidus. The sequence goes on along the minus strand of CAJVGC010000065.1, from coordinate 16,087,384 downwards.
CTTCTTAAACAGGAATATGAGAACTTCAACTCCCTGAATGGCGAAAGAATAACACAAACGTTTGATCGGTACAAAAAGCTCGTTGGAGAGATGATAAGCGCAGGCATTAAGTACGATAAAGATGATCTAAACAGAAAGTTCATAAGATCTTTAGGCAAAGAATGGACAGTATACACTGTCTCCTACAGACAAGGAGACACCTTGGAAGAACTGGAACTAGATGAACTTTACAATGACTTAAGAGTCTTTGAAGCAGAAGTGGAGGCAGAAAGATCTGGAAACAGCAGCTCTAGCACTAATAATGTCAATACTGCACTGGCTACAACATCTCAAGGCCCAAAACATGATGTCAACGAAGAAATCTCATTCGATGCATTCATATCTAAGTGTTCAAATCTCACATGTGAAGATGTAAAACAGATGCATCAGGATGACTGTGATGAAATTGATCTAAAGTGGCAATCTGCTTTGTTGGCACTACGAGCAAGAAGATTTCTAAACAGGACTGGAAGACGATTCAATCCACGAAACAACGAACGAATCACTTTCGACAAAAGCAAGGTGAAGTGCTATGACTGCAACGAATTAGGTCACTTTGCTAGGGAATGTCCAAACAAGTCAAGAACCAACAATCCACGACCCACTCAAGACACAAATCAGAGTGCACTTATGTCACAAGACATCTTTGGATATGATTGGAGTGACTTAGCTGAAGAAACAAGCCAAAATAGAGCACTAATCTCTGAAGAGAAATTTCACGTAGACGATACTATTCACCATGCATGCATCGCCGTAGTAATGGATGATACGGACATTAGTTGTATGGAGGAATTAGTTCCTACGGATGACTTAGTTTCTACGGAGCTAGTCTATATTGATGTTGGTATTCCTGAACTTGGTAACAATATACTTGGCTATGACTGGAATGATGATGATCAAGGAGCACCTCAAGAGAATGCTCTAATGGCTATTGAATCACCATCACCAACCTCTGACAATCCATCTCTTATGGCCAAGGTAAATTCTAAACTTTGTTCTTCTGAATGCAAAGATGTAATTGTTAAATATAAGAACCACAACCTACTGATGAGCGATTCAATTAAGATTCTAGAAGAACAAAGACAGTCAGCACATAGGGTAATTGATAACTTAGAAAATCAGATTAAGGGACACAAAATCAATGAACAAAGTTATCAAGAAAAGATTAATCTACTTGAATGGCAAAAAGAGGACTTACTTCTTAAACTCAAAATAGCTAGGGATGAAATCAAACGATTAAATCAAGAACATGATAAAGTTGAGTTAGATGTAGGAAAATTAGAATTCGCTTCAAAATCAGTCAATGACCTATGTCAAAAACAAATTCATGGCAAGGTAAAGGCTGGTTTAGGATACAAAGAAGTTGCCCCTCCATTTAACCAAAACTATATCCCTCCATCCCTAGATGAGCCTAGGATTCCCATCTCTCAGACACCTCCAAAAGAATCATTCAATGTTTATCCAATCAACTATGATGAAGTTCTAATTGAGGACTTAGTAGAAGAAAGTAAGATCCATGTTGTGAAGAACAAGGATATTCCATTGGAAAATCACTTACTCACAATAGAAGGAATAACTCTACCTTCTACACAAAGTCTAGTGCCTATGCCATGTCCTAAACCCATTACCAAGTTTAAAACATCATCTCAACCAAAGCCCAACAAAGTTCCTAAGGAAAAAGAAAAGACTTGGAATCACATAGGTAGAAGAGGAAACCAACGCAACATGAATCAAGTCAAAACTCAAAAGGGACAAATTGTTAAAAACTTAAGAAAGGGATGTTTTATTTGTGGTAAACTGAATCACTATGCAAAAATCTGCTATCACAATCCTCAAAATCAACATATGCAAGTGCTTCAAAAACCACATAATGGGGTGGGATACAAAGGAAGGGTTGCCCATAAAACCAACTTTGTCAAACAAGTCTCTTCAGAAAATCAATGTGTTAACAAAAGAAACATAATTTCCAACAAGAAGAATAGAGTTAATACTGCTAGACAAACATTTGTTTCTACGGCTAAGGTTAATACGGCCAAAATTAAGGGTGTTAATACTGCCCGTATTAATACTGTGAAAAATACCCGTATGAATCCTGCTCGTGTTAATACTGCCAAAAGTAACCCTGCTACTAAGGCTCATATTAACAATCAGAAACAACAACATGTCAAACCAATTTCTATTCCAATTGTTAAATCAAAAGTTGTTAACACTAAAATTGTTCAAAAAGAAAAATCTTTCAAACAAGTATGGCAACCAAAGATCCAAGTAACTCAACCACCTATTCCCATTGATTTCTCAAATCTAGTACAAAGGAAGGTGAGTTACTTTGATGAAATGGGCAAACCCAAGTCAACTTTGGCTTGGGTTCCCACCAGAAACTAATCTCTATCGTTTATGTGCAGGTTCAGCCAACAAAAGAAAGTGAGAACAGTTGGCATGTAGATAGTGGCTGTTCCAGGCACATGACAGGCAACATGTCATGCCTTCAAGACTTTGAAAAGTTCAATGGTGGATATGTTGCTTTTGGAGGCAATCCAAAAGGAGGAAAGATTACTGGGAAAGGGACAATCAGCAATGGTACACTACACTTCAAAGATGTGTACTATGTGCAACAGCTTCAATATAATCTGTTGAGTGTCTCTCAAGTTTGTGATGAGAAACACACACCGATCTTCACTGCTACAGAATGTATTATAATGAAGCCTGGGTATGTCATAGATGAAAGCATGATCTTACTCAGAACACCAAGAAGAGACAATGTCTATTGTCTAGACATGTCAAAGGTTCAGATAAATTCACCTGAAGCATGCTTACTCTCAAAAGCTACTTTAGATGAATCCACCTTATGGCATAGGAGGATGTGCCACATGAACCTGAAGAACATCAATAAGCTAGTTAAATCTAGTTTAGTTAGAGGTCTCCCAAACAAGCAATTCAACCTTGAAGATAACTGCTTAGCATGCTTGAAGGGAAAGCAACACAAGTCTTCTCACAAGACAAAGGAGATCAACTCTAACACCATGCCTTTACATTTACTGCATATGGATCTCTTTGGTCCTACTAATGTGAAGAGCATTGCCAAGAAGTCATACTGCCTTGTCATCACTGATGACTTCTCAAGATACACATGGGTGTACTTTCTTAGTACAAAAGATGAAACAAGTCAGCTACTCATCACTTTTATCACCAAGATTGAACTTCAACTGAACCTGAAGATCAAGACGGCGTTAACCATCAATCCTGATATTGATGAATCCCACATTAGGAATTTCTGGACTTCTGCTACTCTGAATGAAACAGCGACCGCCATCAATGCTATGGTGAAGGGCAAAGCGATCAAGGTTACAGAGTCTTCTCTCCGAAAACATCTGAACCTTCAAGACTCCACAGGTATACTAAGAGTGCCTTATGACATCCTGGTAAACACTTTTACAAACATGGGATATGAGGGGGATTTAAATATTTCAACATTTTTAAAATCAAAATTCTCCCCTCAATGGAAATACATGTTGCATACTTTGCAACAATGTATGTCCCCAAAACGCACAGGATGGCATGAAGGGAGTTCTACTTTAGCCAACGCTATGGTGTGTTTGGCTACAGGAAGAACTTACAATTTTTCCTACATGATTTTTGACTCAATGAGAAAGAATATCGAGAACCCTCAAACCAAAATTTTAATGTATCCTCGATTTCTTCAACATTTTATTAACTGTGTCCACAAAGATCTTCCAAGATCAGAAAATCTTTTAAAATCACATGCTCATTCAAAGAAGGTTTTCACAAATATGAGACAAGTTAACAAGGGTGGTCCAGCCAATGTGACACCACTATTCTCTAAAATGTTGGTGGTCACGATTCCCACAGATGCAGGACAAGTAACTCTACCTCTGTCCCAACCCCCAGCTGCCACCATCAGTACTACGGCAATATCTGTGGGCACTAGTGCCATATCTGAAGCCAGTACTGTAGGTGGAATCCCTGAGGATACTACGGCAGTTACTACTGCCCCTGTACCTCCAGTTGCTACTGTGAGTTCTACTCCAGTTGCTACTGCCCCAGTCACTACTGCTAAAGTGACTAAACCCATTGTTTCATCACCTCTCAAACCACCCAAAGCTGCTTCAAAGAGACTCAAGAGGGTTACTCAGCCTCGTGCTTCTAAAACCATCCCTAAATCTCTCACTGCAAAAGTATTCCCTGAAACATCTTCAGGAATGCCACAAACAATAGGGGAAAATATTGAACACACCCCCTTGTTCACTGAGGTGGTCCATAAGGAGGAGGGAGACCATGTAGGGAGGGCTGATACTACTGCAGCTTTCACTTCTTTTAGTGAAGCTCAGGACAGTATCAACATATCTAAGACCCAAACTACGGCAACACCATCCCTTGTTGAGGACTTGTTCTCAGATTGGGAAGGTGGTCCCTGGCGCCAAGAGACCATGGGAGAGATACCTGCTTCTGCTAGGCAGGAGAGTTTCTCTATTCCCTATGATCTTCCACCTGTTGGTACCCAACAGGAAAGGGGTGAGGGTAGTGGTGGTCAGTTTAAGGAATTGATGGACATGTACCAATCTCTAATGGTGAGGGTGGAAAAACAAGAAGAAATGTTGTCTTCTCTTACTTCTTTGGTGCAACAGGTACTGGCACAACAGGCACTCCTATCAGTCCAGTTACAGCACAAAAGAATCACCACACTAGATGCTGGCACCTCACCAAAACCATCAAGTTCATCCTCTTCATATGACTCCCCTGCAGATGAAAACAAGGGGGAGAAAGAAGCAATAAATGTGTTATCATCTGGAGAAAGCAAGGGAGAAGAATACAAGGGAAGCACAGACACTGTCATTACTGCCACTTCAAATAAAGATGATGAAGAAATGGAGACAGGCAGTACATTTGAGGGGGAGACAGAGTTTGATGCTGCTGATATGATGGTAGATGAAGAAGGTGAGAAGATGGTAATTGATACTCAACTTGAGGGGGAGCAGCAGAAAGAAGTGAAACAGATGATTGAAGAAACAGTAGACGAGATGGAAGTTGAAACTTCACTCAATGTTACTACTGAAACACTTGCTGCGGATCAAGTTGATGCTGAAATGGTTGCTGCGGACTCCATTGCTGCGGATCCAGTTACTACGGACCCTATGGTGACTAGTCCAGTTGCTACGGATCCAGTTAATACGGACCCAATGGTCACCAGTCCAAGAACAGAGGATGCAGAGGCGGATCATTCATATCTGTTCACAACCATTCCTCCCACATTCTACCAAGCTTCAACAACTCCTTTTCAAGCAATCCAATCTGAACCTACAACTCTTTCAACCACTGTAACAGAAACCCCTGTTTCTACTAATGATCAACAAGAAGCTGCAAATGTTCTTATAAGAACAGAAATGTCAAGAACAAGTGTGATGGCTGATGAAGATACAATAGCATCACAGCTGCTTAAGATCAAAGAAGAGAAGCAGAAACAAGACAAGGAAAAAGAAGAAGAGGAGAGAAAGAAGATATTAGCTGAGTGAGTTGCAAAACAGAGTGCATCAGCTGCATTAAGTGAACAACCAATACAAACCTCTCTAACCTTACCTGAACAATCTGCAGGTATGTCTGTTTCTACAGGGAGATTTGGCTATGTCACAGTGGATAAGAAAAAGAAGAAAGTACAAAGAGTTGACCTTGATGCTGAACAAGAAAAAGGAAAAGGCAAATCCATTGTTGTGGAGAAATCAAAGACTGAAGAAGAAAGAAGTTCTCAGGAAGCCTTTAATTTTCAAGGTCTGACAGCTGAAGAGATTGAAGTGCTCAGACAAGAGCATGAAGAAGCAGAACTATTTAACAGAATGGCTGCTGAGAAAGAAAAAGAGGAAAGAGCAAGAAAGAGGAAGATAGCTCAAGAAGATGAGCTCCATGCTAAACTAAATACAGCTCCAACTCCAGAAGAAAGAGAAAGATTGGAGAAAATTGCTGCAGAGGATGCAATCAAAGCAAAGGAGATGTATAATGAAGAACTCCTTCAACATCTTTGTTCTCAAGGCCAAGTTAGAGCAGATTTCGAGTATGGAATGCAGACTCTGGAAGAAGATGAAATTGCTCTCAAACGATCAAAAGCTAAAACAAAGCCTGAGAAGAAGAAAGTGTCCAAGTCTACTCAAATAAAGTTAGCTGAAGATAGGGAGAAGTACACTAAGTACCTCAAAAGCAAAGGTCACAATGGTAGATCCTTAGGCCCTATGAAGTTAACTAATATGTTGGACCTTGTGAAGGAAGAAAGACAAAAGGAAGCCAGAAGGGAAGCTGCTCTTGCAAAGATTCAAGAGAAGAAAAATAAATCATTAGAAGCTGCCCTTAAAACTGGAAGAAAGGTGTTTATCCAACTAGAACCTGCATCTGTTAAAGAGAAATCTCAAGAGAAGCCTAAGCTCAAAAGACAGAAAAGACCATCAAAGAGGATTCCTCTAGCTAAAAGAAGGAGGGTGAATGATGATGCTGCTGCTTCTCAACAAGAAGGTCCTAGTATTCCATTCATGGATGTCAAATCAGAACCTGAAGACATGAAACAAGATCCTCCAGTGACTGATCAAGGGGGAGATGAAGAAGGACTCAAATTCAATCCAATGGGATATTCTGAGTATATTCATCATGAAGAAGGACTGAGGTTTACTCCATTGGCTAAGAGACTTCCAATGATTATTGACTGGAAGTTCATTGGTGGGACTGAATATGAAGTTAAAAGACAAGATGGATCGAAGAAGATACTTCATGCCTTCCATGAAGCCATAAGAGTGTTTGACAGGGATGACTTGGGAAGAATGTATAACATAGGCAAGACAAAGTATTCTCATCAAAGAAAAGCTTTGTCAGGAACTGATCTTGCTATGGACATTCTGTGTGGGCTATTTGAACCAGGGTACAAGAAGAAGAGCTCAGTGTTCAAGAAAGGAGGTCCAAAGAATCCAGTCATCAGGTGGTTTATCTATGATCGCAGTGGTGTCTACTCCATCAGAAGAAAGGAGGGAGCCATGGAATTCTACTTGGTTGATGTGCAATATCCTCACGGGCTGAAGACATTGGAAGAAATGATAGAGGTGAAGCTTAATGGTCTTCATGATTCAGACCTTGCACATGAGCTAGTTTGGAGAATTCTAGTGCAAATCACAGAGGAAAAACACAAAGGCACAGAGAGTGATTGGCCTAAACAAAGATGATCAAAATATTTGTAAATGATTAATCATCTTTTGTAAAAAGTTAGTACTGTTGGAGTATAAAACTTGTACTTTTGATGTGTCATAAAAGTTCAAGGTTAGGGGGAGATTGTTGGGTTATAACTTAGCTAAAATAGTTTAACCATGAACAATTCACTTAACAAACAAGAATAGTAACTCAAACTATTAATACGGAAGATATTAAGAGTTACTACGGAAGACAAGTTAGTACGGCTGTCCAACAAGTTACTACGGCTGATTATGTTGCTACAGTGATATTGAAGTTTCTACGGGCAAAGTCAAGATATGGAAGAAGTCAAGACACGGAAGACCAACTTGCCGTGCAAGTATAATCTAAGTTATAGAATTATAATTAGATTATGTTTCCTTTTGTTAAATTAGATAGAGTTTCCTTATTTCTAGATAATGATATATTTAGATAAGGATAGATGATGTTTCCTAGTTCATCTAGGTCGGCCTCAAGGTCTATATAAAGATAGATCCTTGTATTCATAAAAACACGTTGTATTGATATTCTTAAAATTAATACGATTGAGGCTTATAATTCGACAATACTTTTTGTTTGTTCTTATTTATAACTTATTGTTCGACAACTTGTAATATTGAAGTGTTCATCCGCTGCTGAACTTCTTCAATAGATCTCGATCTTAACGAAGGCAAATCTATTGGTTTACATTAACCAATACGATCCTGACAAAGTTCATCCGTGCGAATCAAGAAGTTCATCCGTACGAATCAATCAGTTCATCCGTACGAATCAAGTTCATCCGTACGGATCAAGCAGTTCATCCGTACGAATCAAATAAACCATGGTTGACGCAAACAATAACGATCTCGCAGTAAACAATAACGATCTCGCAGTGCAACTAATGAATTTGCTTCGTAATGGAGCTCCGAATCAGCTTCAAAACCCAAAACCAAACCCGTCCGATCAACTCAAGATTAGTCTAATGTTGACAAGAAACAACTACCCGTTATGGGCTCGTATGATTCGAGTCTCTATTGGGGGGAAATCCAAATTGTATCTTAATCACCTTACCGAAAATCCTCCCGCCATCACTAGTGAAAAATACGATGAGTGGGAACAAGCCGATCTTGTGGTTTTCTCATGGTTAATTCATAATATTGATCCGAGCATCGCAAGTAACCTTACTGAATTTCCCACAGCGAAGTCACTATGGGAAGCCTTGGCAGTTTCTTACAGCAGCGGGAAGGATAAGTTACAAACTTTTGATCTCCATGTTAAAGCTAATGAGTTCAAACAACAACAGCTACCACTGGAAGAGTTTTGGATAGGGATGCAGGGAATTTGGGGAGAAATTGATCGTCGCGACCCCAACCCGATGACTTGCACAGCTGACATAGCCACCTATAATCGAGTTCGCTCTGAAACAAAGTTGTTCCAGTTTCTGAACGGACTTGACCGGAGGTATGACCCAATTAAACGGGAAATTCTCCGCTCTGATCCGCTTCCATCTCCCGAAACCGTGTATGCTACGGTCAGGAAAGAAAAAGCTCACCAAGCTATTATCGACGGGAACCATGAGGCAGATATGGGTGTGGCAGCTGGGCTCAATACCACTGGCGATGGAGCAGGCCTTGTCTCAAAAAACTATCGATCAGAAAAACCAGCATTCCGACCCCAATCAAAGGTCGACAAAAGCAAGCTCAAGTGTGAAGAGTGTGGTATGTCAAAACACACCAAGGAGCAATGCTTTAAAATTGTTGGCTATCCAGACTGGTGGAATGAGGATCACAGGACCTCAAAGACTGGAAAGGCTGCGGCGGATGTAGGAAGCAGTGAAACTAGAGGTGGAGGAGAGACGAGTACCGATGACGCACCAGAACCAGGTATAGGGTTTGGTTGTTCTATACCAAATCCTCCGGGTAATGAATCCTTTTTAAATCCAAAGATTTTTAATCAAAACTTACTCGATAAGTTAAATGAGTACGATTTAAATAAGGAACAATGTGAGTCTGTTTCTGGCAAAGCTCATGTTGCAACCAAAGATTCTAAATGTACTTCTTGGATCTTTGATTGTGGTGCCACCGTTACGATGACGTTTGATATTACTGATATAACATCAAAATCTAGAGTTGATAAAACAAAAATTCACACAGCAAATGGGGAAACTCTCCCAGTTAAGGGAGGGGGAACCATTGAAATTTCAAAAACATTACGACTCTCTAGATGCCTCTATGTACCATCACTGTCGCACAAGTTATTATCCGTCAGTCATGTTACGAAAGAATTAAACTGTGCTGTATTAATGCACCCCACTTTTTGCCTTTTGCAGGATATCAGAACGGGGAAGATCATTGGGCGTGGTACTGAAAGACAAGGACTCTACTACGTTGATGAAGTTACTCACCATGGTTCTGTTCTGCTCACTCATGGGTCCAACGATAGGAAAGCTTGGTTATGGCACAGAAGATTAGGCCATCCATCTGTTGGCTATTTGAGACAATTATTTCCGCACTTATTTCCTAATAATAAAACTTTTCATTGTGATACTTGTATTTTGGCTAAGAGTCATAGACAAACGTTTAAACCTAATGATACTCGAGTTGATTTTCCTTTTTCGTTAATTCATTCTGATGTTTGGGGTCCTGCAAAAATTGAAGGGGGACAAAATTTTCGTTATTTCCTGTTATTTATTGATGATTGTACTCGTATGACATGGACTTATCTTTTAAAAACTAAGTCTGAAGTGTTTACTAAGTTCACATCGTTTTGTAACATGGTTAAAACTCAATTCAAACAGGACATACAAATTCTTCGATCCGATAATGGGGGAGAATTCTGTAATACGTCCATGAAAAACTTCTGTCAAGAGCGGGGAATCATTCATCAAACCTCGTGTGCTCACACTCCTGAACAAAATGGGGTTTCAGAACGCAAAAATCGATTCTTGTTGGAAATCACTCGTGCCCTAATGCTCTAATCACGAGTCCCCAAGTCATTTTGGCCAGAAGTAGTTGTCACTGCCACGTATCTGGTTAATCGTCTCCCAACCCGAGCTTTAGCTCTCAAAACTCCTCTCCAAACACTGTCGACCTTCCATAAATTGCCTTCAAATCTAAGTCTTGAACCTCGAGTATTTGGGTGTTCTGTTTTTGTTCATATACCAAAAATAGAGCGTTCAAAACTTGATCCTTGTGCAGAGAAATGTGTGTTTCTGGGGTATGGTGTCAATCAACATGGGTATCGGTGTTACAGCCCGAGTCGGCGTCACATGTTCACAACAATGAACTGTGACTTCCTTGAAACTGAGTTCTTTTACCAGACCCATCTTCATGGTCAGGGGGAAAACGAAAATGACGCATTAAGATGGATGAGTTGGGCCCCACCTGTGAATGGTGCTTCGACTGATACATCCACTCCGAAGACTGATAGTCCTGAAGAACCGGAAGACACTACCACTCCCACCAACAATGATCCTCCTCAACTGATATCCGAGGTAAGTGGCTCTGAATCTCCGGATACTTCAGATAACTCTGATGTGTGTGCTGATGAACAACAGGAACAGGTCGAGACGGAAACTTCGAGTGTGACTGAACCAGCTCGGTATGATCTTCCACCTAGATCAACCAGGGGAATCCCGCCTAACAGATACTCACCTGAAAGAAGTTCAAGAGGGTCGAGATATCCAGTCACAAATATCGCAAGAAGAAATCTAGTTCCGGAAGCCAAGTCCTTCGCAAATGCGATCTGTTCTGAAAAAATACCAACAAGTGTTGAAGAAGCACTAAAATATAAAGAATGGAAAGAAGCAATTGGAACTGAACTTGAAGCCCTGAGACGAGCTGAAACATGGGAAGAATGTGAATTGCCTCCAGGAAAGAAACCCGTTAAATGTCGGTGGGTGTTCACTATCAAGTATAAACCCGATGGATCAATCGAAAGGTATAAAGCTCGGTTAGTCGCAAAGGGGTATACTCAGACTTACGGGATTGACTACTGTGAGACTTTCTCTCCAGTAGCCAAGATCGATACTATTAGAGTTCTATTCTCAGTTGCAGCAAACAAGGATTGGCCATTACACCAATTTGATGTCAAGAATGCCTTCCTACATGGAGAATTGAAAGAATAAATCTACATGGAAGCTCCACCTGGAATTCATGATAGTTCAGAAGCCAGGAAAGTTTGCCGACTTAAGAAATCTTTGTATGGTTTGAAGCAGTCCCCACGAGCGTGGTTTGGTCGATTTACTACAGTTATGAAGAAATATGGCTATAACCAAAGCAATTCTGATCACACTCTCTTCTTGAAACGAAGAGGTAAACTCATAACCTGTTTAATAATCTACGTTGATGACATGATCATTACAGGGGATGATTCAGAGGAAATGACAAAATTGAAAGCTAATCTCTTCAAAGAATTTGAAATGAAAGATCTGGGAAGCCTCAAATATTTTCCCGGAATTGAAGTTCTAAGATCAAAATTAGGGATCTTCATTTGCCAGCAAAAATACGTTCTTGATCTATTAGCAGAGACGGGAATGCTAGATTGCAAACCTGCAGACACCCCCATGATAGCCAACCAAAAATTATTCATGGAAGATGAAGCTGAACTGGCAGATAAAGAAAGATATCAGAGAACAGTGGGAAAGCTGATTTATTTAGCTCATACTCGACCAGACATTGCATATGCCGTGGGGGTTATAAGCCAATTTATGCACCAACCTCAAATCCAGCACATGGAAGCGGCTCTACGGATTATCAGGTATCTCAAGGGAACTCCTGGACACGGTGTTCTATTCAAAGCAAATGGGCACCTGAAGATTGATGCTTATACCGATGCTGACTGGGCAGGCGACAAAGGTAATAGGAGATCTATATCAGGGTATTTTACTCTAGTGGGAGGAAATCTTGTTACATGGAGGAGTAAAAAGCAAAAAGTAGTTGCTCTCTCAAGTGCTGAAGCTGAATTCAGAGGAATAGCACGAGGATTAGCTGAAGTCTTGTGGCTGCGAAAACTATTGTCAGAGATTGGGTATCCCTCAGGAGAAGCTAGCAAGATTATGTGTGACAACAAAGCTGCTATCCAGATCTCAGGAAATCCAGTTCAACATGATCGCACAAAACACGTTGAAGTTGATAGACACTTCATCAAAGAAAAGCTTGAAGATGAGGTTATCGAGCTTCCGTTTGTTTCATCAAAGGATCAGCTTGCAGACATCCTTACAAAGGCGGTTACCGGAAAGATCTTTGCTCATTGTCTTGACAAGTTAAGCATTGGAAATCCCACTACTTAGCTTGAGGGGGAATGTTAGAATATAGGCATAAAACAAATGTAAGCCCAAGCCCGTATGTGGGCTTGAGCCCGTTAGGTTAATACTTTCCCTATAAATAGAGATCTAATGTAATCGTTTCAAGTTGATGAAATAAAATTATTCTTCCACAAAACAGATTCTTAATTTCTACAGGATCGAATCCTGATATCTGTTTCAATCATATGAATTAGTTCCATGTTATGATTTTTGGTGATATATTTGTATACTAATAAAAATTTACCGAGGGAGTGCTTTTGCTGAATGGCGAGCATAAGGGAGTATAGATGTCATAGAAGAAGATTGCTTTTGGCAGCTAATGCCTGACTTTGATACTCCTCACATGCATCTGTTATAGTTCCAGCCTCGGTAAAATTGCAGTTAGAAATAATTCCTTCATGGATTTCATCAGAAATGATTGCGTGTGTCCAGAAATAGTCGAACTTTCCTGTGTTTTCTGTTTCTTCATCTACATACGCATTTCCGAGCTGTAGGATACCAACATGAACATGTCATAAGTTCAAATCAATACATAGTTTAGAACTTTTCAAATAGATTTGGATTTACAGCAATTCCTTTCAGGTTAATGACAGTTTGGTTGGTGATCTTGTTGTTTTCGACTATTAATTGTGCAAGTTGAGGGACGTAATGTCCTGCATAGCTTTCTCCCGTGATATAAAAATCTCTAGTTTTGTATTCTGGGAACCTTTCTAACCAATTTACTAGAAAAGTATACGAATCTTTTGCTGTTTGTATATCTCCAGTTTTGTAATCTGAAGATATGTTCGAGTAAGAAAATCCAACTCCAGCAGGGGATTCTAAGAAAAGTACATTTGCAACTGCAAAGATAACGATGGAAGATTGTTAACATGCTTTGTTTTCTTTCCTTTCGAATCATGTATATATGATTATTCTTACCGTTGTTCCATGCATATTTATTACGTGAAAGGGTCACACTATCCTCGTTCACTCGAAATGGTCCAAGTTCCATCATGGCCCCATTTCCAAACGAAGAACAGCCCGGCCCTACAATATTTTATAGTGTTTTAGCTCTTGAACATGAACGACTAGAATATAAAAAAGAAAAAGTGCAAGATAATGTTACCTCCATTGAGCCATAATACAAGAGGCTTAGTGGACGCGTTGCTGGGTGACTCTGTGAGATAGTAGAACAATGCTTTTCCATGGTTAGGGTTAACGGTCACATACCCTGAGTACTGTTCAAAGTCGTTTACCCGGTAACGATGATATCTTGTCAAAATCCTTTAACCCATCTTGTGGGCCCACGTACACTGGTGAGTATGAGAGCTCGGTTCTCAGATCTTCTTTACTGACATGATTCGAAACTGATCTTTTCGAACGTTGGATCTTTAAAGCGCTCTCAAGAGGGTCATATCCATTGCCACCATAGCAAGACACGAAAACCAGCAGACTGAAATGAACAGACAAAAGAAATGCGGTCTTCACGGTTCAAAGGTATGTTGTGTTTGCTGGTAAGATGATATAAACCATCTATATATACATATGGATTCTTGTTGGAAGTAACGACCTGACTAACGAGTTTTAGTTTTGTTGAGTTTACAGTTCGAGTGACAAAACCTATGTTCCATTGTTTGTAATACGAAAGAAAACAAGATAAACTTGATACAAGGATGCCGGTTTTTATATTATATACAGAAGACTTTATTTGGTTCAGTGGAGGCTTAAAAACAAATGCTAGAGGTTCAAATCTTGAATTATTTGCATAAGCTAGAACAACTAACTAATGTTTGATTCTTATGCCCAAATTGAAGAAAAAAACGGTCAGCATTCGTCATCTTCAAAGTTATACATTAAAAAAAATATCTGTAAACAATAATAAAAGAATCAAATTAAAACCCGAAGCAAAAATCCCAAAATAAATAGGAACTATAAAAAAAGAAATAGCACCTTATTCGATCATTATGGAGAAGACAATGCAAATAGCCCAGGGAGTGAGAAACCAGATGGGTATAAATGTATATTCATAGAACCTATCTAAAACCACTTCAAAATCTTCTCTTCGTTCTCGATGGGATCATTTGAATAACATGATCATAAGTTGGATAGTCAATACTCTATCACTTAATATTAGTAATAGGCAAGCTTACAGGCATTATTAGCTTCATGCGCTGTACTTGGATAAATGTTATAAAATTTAAACTTTCATTACATGTTAAAATGAAATGTACGCATTACATATGTCAAATGTCTAATGGTATGGTTACGAGTCGATACTGGCATATATATGGGAAGTCAAACACATATATGGATGGATTGAAACCATGCATATATATATATTTAGGAACGAGAGTCGTACTTAAGAGTAGTAAAAGTAATGTAAACTTCGGTACTATAACGGATAGAATGGATTGAGGTTTATCAGTAATGAACTCTATGATATTTCACTACAGAAATTCAGAGAAAAATATAATTGACATATAGTCAAATGAATTTAAGGTTTAACTAGAAATAGCTTATAATATAAAGAAACTATATTTTTTTTATTCGAGCTTGTTGTATCTTGTTAAAGAGAAAGTTTATACAAAGTTAATCTTGCAAACCACTCGTTCTTCTCTTGTGAATGGTCAGGATCCATTTAGCAAAGATAACTAGCTTAGTGACTGGCTTAGTGTTGTTACTCGTGAAATCAAATCTATCCTATCTAATTTATCCTATCTATCTATCTATCCTATCCTATCGAATAAAGGGGAGTGTACGTTTACGTCATACGGCTAACTTGACGACTCCTAAGGCTGTTCACATAAGATTGTTTATTAATAAAGTGATGTCATAATTTACATTTTACATTAATCTTTTAAATAGTTTTAAAAATCTAATTACATATGACATAATTGGTGGGAAAATGAAAGAAGTTTTGTATTGAGAATACGCCATAATTACTTTAACCAATGGTATCAAAGAATATGAAAGGCTCTCCCCCATTCTCTTCTTCATTTTCAAATACTATAATTTTTATTGAAATATGCTTTTGCATTGGGATTTCGATTTCGCTAAATCATGAGATTTGCAGTTATTTTAACCTGGTAAATTTGTGTGCATTGAAAAAGATAACGGAGATTTATGGTTGTTAAGGTTTCCGATTTTCGGTTCAGTCGCCTTTTCGACTGATCTGAATCGAATTCGGACGCAAACCAATCTCTTTAAGGTACTCTTTTCCCTTTATCCTCTTTTAACTTACTTTGAAAATGATTTGTGTAGTTTCATATGTTGGACCCATATTATTTGTGACCCTCATTGATCATTTGTCCTTACTGATATGATGACTGACACTAACTGAAATCTGTGTCTAGTAAATATTCGATGGACGTATTTACCTTAACGACACTATAGATTTCCCATTAGGTGATCGGAACTATGAGAGCTTATAATATAAACACTTATTAAACACCAAGGACTAAATGGTACACACTCCTAATTTGAGTGTCTATATAAGGACCATCATAAACCCTTATTAGGGTTGGTCACTTAAGCCACCATTATCATCCCTAACACACACATAGTGTTTTCTCTCAATTACTCCATCATAATACGATCATCTCGTTCTGGGAATCAATGGCTAACATGTTCAACAACATCCCAGGATTGTCAGGAGGTATGTGATAAACATGAATCAATCTAATTTAATCCAACATGTGGTATCAGAGCCAATTGCTCGTGATTATCCATTGGTTCATGTTTATTTGTTGCCTGGCTATTGCTATTATTATTCTGCAAATTATCTGGCCGGCGATTTTGATTTTGGATGAAAAATTGGTGTTTTTTGGACCTGCGGCGGCTGAACAGCAACCCTAATTTCGACAAACTTCGTCCGTGCGGATGAAGGCTCATCCGTACGAACCTGATTTGTTCATACGTACGGATGAGTCTCATACGTACGAATGAGTTTTCGTGATTTGTGCGAACCTAACTTGTTCATTAGCACGAACCAAAGATTATCTCATGCGAACCTGATTTGTTCATACGTACGGATGAAGTCTCATACGTGCGAATGTGTTGCTTGATTCGTGCGAACCTGACCTGTTCATTAGCACGAACCTAACTGATTGATCCGTACGAATCTAGGATAAATGCGTGCGAACCTAGGCTTACATCCGTACGAACTTAAACCTTACATCCGTACGAATCTAGGATTAATCCGCATGAACCTGGACTTACATCCGTACGAATCAATACTCATCCGTACGAATATAATCTCATCCGTACGAATGACTAAAGACCCTAATTTGGTTGGTTTTTAGAGTTTTACTGGTTACCTTATTTGTATGTGACCTTATTATACTTATGCACTAATATTCATGTTTTTCATCTTTTGTTGCCCAAAGGTCAAAGGTGATTACTATGATTGCATTTTTTTCCCTTTAGCATAATAAACACGTAGGATATTAATTCTGCCCAAAGGTGATTTAATATACTTGTGTGCTTGAAAGGATTCTTATTATGCCTTAAAACACGATGTCCTATTTTGTTGCCCAAAGGTCAAAAGACAAACGTTGTGTTGCATAAACCTTATGCTCATAATTTTACTTAGATATTAGTTATTTCTGCCCAAAGGTGATGTAACATCTAAGTAGAGCCTTACTTTAGCTTATTATTTTGGTGTTTTTTAATAGGCTTACCTATCACTAGCTTCATTATTAATATGGTCTTAGTCTCAGGAACATTACTATTAGGTCTACTTATTTTAGACATTACTCTAGTTCTATTACCTTAAGGGACATTACTTAGTCTGCCTTATATAGCTAACTCTGTCACTATAAGATCTTCTAAAACTCGTATCATAATCTTAAATCCTCCTTATTCTCCACTACCGTACCAAACTTCGGCATTGAGGCACTTACTGGTGCTAATTTCACTTCTTGGAAGGAGCAACTTTACTTAACTCTGGGAATGCTCGACATGGACTATGCTATTCGCCATGATGAACCCGCCGCTATTACTGCTGCGTCTACTGCGACTCAGAAAGCGGACTTTGAGAAGTGGGAAAGGGCGAATCGGCTGTCCCTAATGATGGTCAAGAACTCAATTCATCCCAGCATCCGAGGAGCTATCCCTGATAACGACAAAGTGAAAACTTACCTCACATCTGTTGAGGATCACTTTAAGGGATCGTCTAAGGCAACTGCGAGTAGCTTAATGCTAAAGATGCTAACTCTTAAATATGAAGGTTCTAATGGTGTCCGTGAACACATAATGAAGATGGTTGACATGTCTCACAAGCTTAAGGATTTGAAAATGGAAGTCTCAGATAATTTTCTTGTGCACTTCATAACGACTTCCTTGCCTGCTCGGTTCGACACTTTCAAAGTGAAATATAACGCTATGAAAGATAAATGGTCGATAAGTGAACTGATTGCTATGTGCGTTCAAGAGGAAGATCGCCTTAAGCACATTCAACCTGAAGCTGTTCACCTTACTACCACTTCAAACCCCAAGAAGAGGAAAGGTAACTACAGTAATAAGACTGAAAATAAAGTCCAAAATCATGGTGCTGCTACCTCTGGCCCTAAATCCTCAACAAGCAATACTAACTGCAAATTCTGCCGCTCCAAAGGGCACGGACAGAAAGATTGCTCTAAATTCAAGGAATGGCTAGCTAAGAAAGGTAACATTCTTTATGTAGTATTTGATTCCTTTACTACTGATGTTCCATTTAATACATGGTGGGGTGACTCTGGTTCTATGGTCCATGTGACAAATTCATTACAGGGATTCCTTACAATCCAGAAGCTACCAAAGGACCAAAGAAAACTTAGAGTTGGAAACGGTGATCTCTTAGATGTCGAAGCCATGGGGATTTTAAATTTACATATGAATACCGGAAAGTGTATTAGATTAATAGATACCTTATATGTACCGAGAATTACTCGGAACCTTGTATCTATATCTAGACTTGATCTTGAAGGTTATGTAATTACTCATGGTTGTGGCAGGATCACTTTTACTCTTAATAATGAATTGTTTGGTTGTGGTTTTTTGGATGGATTACTGTATATATTAGAACTAGATCATAATTTCTCATAGTCGTTGTTGTCTCTTAATATTGATGACATAACTAAAACAAAGACAAAATCACCTAAACAAGCAGAGAATTCCTCCACATTGTGGCATAAACGTCTCGGCCACATCTCACGAGATCGCATGACACGACTCGTAAAAGAAGGAATCTTACCCTCTCTTGATTTTAGTGATTTTGAAACATGTATTCAATGCCTCAAAGGCAAAATGGCTAAAGGGAATAAGAAAGGAGCCACCAGATGTTCCAACTTGTTGGAAATAATTCATACTGATATTAGTGGCCCCTATCCCGCATCAATAACAGGACATACATCATTTATTACATTCATTGACGATTATTCACGTTATATGCACCTTTATCTGATTAAAGAAAAATCTGAATCCTTACAAACTTTTGTCGATTATAAAACTTTGGTTGAAAACCAACTTGATCATAAGATAAAAGTTGTCCGATCAGATAGGGGAGGTGAGTATTACGGTAAACATACTGATATTGGTCAAGCTCCCGGTCCCTTCTATAATTTTTGCAAGGAACATGGCATAATTAACCAATACACCATGCCAGGTTCTCCTCAACAGAATGGTGTTGCTGAAAGGAGAAACCGAACTTTAATGGACATGGTGAGAAGTATGCTCGCCAACACTAACCTACCCAAATTTCTTTGGACTGAGGCCTTAAAAACAGCTGTTCATATACTCAATAGGGTTCCATCAAAATCTGTCCCTAAAACTCCTTATGAGGTCTGGACAGGTAGGAAACCGAGTCTAAAATATATGAAAGTATGGGGCTGTCCTGCCGAAGCAAAAGTCTATAACCCTAACTTAAAGAAACTGGATCCTAAAACCCTTACATGTTTCTTTATTGGTTATCCCGAGAACTCAAAAGGTTATCGGTTTTACTGTCCTTCTCACTCTACCCGCATCATAGATACGCAACATGCCACTTTCCTCGAAAATTCAGAGATCAGTGGGAGCACGACAAATCCTGATTTAGATTTGCAAGAAGTACAAGAAGCGGGGGGAAACCATTCGTCGGTTATTACGATTCCTCCGATAATTCCTCTTGTACCCAACAGCTGTTCATATACTCAATAGGGTTCCATCAAAATCTGTCCCTAAAACTCCTTATGAGGTCTGGACAGGTAGGAAACCGAGTCTAAAATATACGAAAGTATGGGGTTGTCCTACCGAAGCAAAAGTCTATAACCCTAACTTAAAGAAACTGGATCCTAAAACCCTTACATGTTTCTTTATTGGTTATCCCGAGAACTCAAAAGGTTATCGGTTTTACTGTCCTTCTCACTCTACCCGCATCATAGATACGCAACATGCCACTTTCCTCGAAAATTCAGAGATCAGTGGGAGCACGACAAATCCTGATTTAGATTTGCAAGAAGTACAAGAAGCGGGGGGAAACCATTCGTCGGTTATTACGATTCCTCCGATAATTCCTCTTGTACCCAACAGCTGTTCATATACTCAATAGGGTTCCATCAAAATCTGTCCCTAAAACTCCTTATGAGGTCTGGACAGGTAGGAAACCGAGTCTAAAATATATGAAAGTATGCGGCTGTCCTACCGAAGCAAAAGTCTATAACCCTAACTTAAAGAAACTGGATCCTAAAACCCTTACATGTTTCTTTATTGGTTATCCCGAGAACTCAAAAGGTTATCGGTTTTACTGTCCTTCTCACTCTACCCGCATCATAGATACGCAACATGCCACTTTCCTCGAAAATTCAGAGATCAGTGGGAGCACGACAAATCCTGATTTAGATTTGCAAGAAGTACAAGAAGCGGGGGGAAACCATTCGTCGGTTATTATGATTCCTCCGATAATTCCTCTTGTACCCAACGCTGCTCCCGCTATACCTGGATCTCCTAATGAACCGGTTGAACCTCCTATGCCTCCTAATCTAAACGCCGAAGAACCGGTTGTTCCTGAAGAACCCGTAATTCAGCTCAGGAGATCATCAAGGGCTCGCAGAAACACTAATTTTGATGATTTCGAAACTTATCTGGCTGAAGTCAAAAACATTGGGAAACTTACGGATCCAACCTCTTACCGAGAAGCTATTAATAGTGATCAGGCCACTCATTGGATTGAAGCCATGATTGAAGAGCTCAAATCCATGGAGCGTAATGGCGTTTGGGTATTGGTTCCACTTACTAAAGGATCCAAAGTTATTGGATGTAAGTGGGTCTACAAAACCAAATTAGACCCGAATGGAAACGTCGAACGCTATAAGGCCAGACTGGTTGCAAAAGGCTTTACTCAAAAGGAAGGAATTGATTATCAAGAGACCTTTTCTCCTGTCTCTCGTAAAGATTCCCTAAGGATCGTCATGGCACTCGTAGCTCATTATGATTTAGAGTTACATCAGATGGATGTCAAGACCGCTTTCCTAAATGGTGACTTGCAAGAAGACGTATTCATGCAGCAACCTGAAGGATTTATTCCAGAAGGTAAAGAGCACATGGTCTGCAAGTTGAATAAATCGATATCTGGGTTGAAACAAGCATCACGACAATGGGACCTTAAATTTGATGAAGTCGTAAAATCTGATGGCTTCCTAAAGAATCAAGTGGATCAATGCACCTATCTCAAGATCAGTGGGAGTAACTTTATTATCCTTGTTTTGTATGTGGATGATATTCTGCTTGCAAGTAACAACTTGGATCTGCTACATGAGTCGAAGCGAATGCTTTGGCATAATTTCGACATGAAAGATCTCGGTGATGCCTCTTATGTTTTAGGTATCGAAATAAATCGAGACAGACGTAATGGTGTTCTAGGTCTTTCCCAAAGGGCTTATATTGACCGTATTCTAGAACGCTATAACATGCAGCACTGCACACCCACTGTGGCTCCGGTAGTTAAAGGGGACGTATTTGGACCTCATCAAACTCCGAGCACTGAAACTGAGAAGGCTGAAATGAGGATGATACCTTACTCATCTGTAGTTGGGAGCATTATGTACGCTCAGGTCTGTACTCGACCAGATATCGCTTACATCGCTGGTATGCTGGGGCGTTACTTATCTAACCCCGGATTAGCACACTGGAAAGCGGCTAAAAAGGTTCTACGATATCTGAAAGGGACCAAAGACTACAAATTAACTTATAGAAGAAGTGACAACTTGGAAGTAGTAGGTTATTCTGACTCTGACTTTGCCAAAAGCAAAGAAGACCATAAATCTACTTCTGGGTATATTTTCATGTTAGCTGGCGGACCAATCTCTTGGCGGAGTCATAAACAGAAACTGACCACAACGTCTACTATGATGGCTGAATATGTTGCCGTTTATAATGCAACCTGTCATGGGATGTTGTTAAGGAACCTGATCAGTGGACTCAAACTCGTCAACTCAATCTCTAGACCATTGAAGCTTTACTGTGATAACTCAGCTGCTGTAACTTTCTCGAACAGTAACAGTTCGACTGGCGTTGGGCTGTATCTCGACACAAAGTATCTGTTTGTACGCGAACGGGTTGAGGAAAATGTTCTTTGTGTTGAGTACATAAGTACACATGACATGCTAGCGGATCCGATGACCAAAGGTCTTCCTCCTAATATATTCGTAGGACACGTGTCGAATATGGGGCTTACAAAAGACTTAATTTAATAGCATGATGTACTTATTGGTCATTATTATTTATTAATGAAAAATTTTCCTCCTTATTCAGATTTTGTTTGTCTATTATTTACACCTTATGCGCATAACTGTGTTGGACATTATTATAACAAAATTTGTCTTAGTTGGTCTATCATTGCTTATTCAGTTTCGAATTTGAGTCATAGTTTGACTAGTGGGGGTCCTGAGTAGATGTTCTTCTCTACGACTGTACTTATTGACTATGATTTCGGTTTGAAACAAAATGAGTATTATCTCGTACGGACTTATCAATACTCATAGATAAATGATCTACTCGGTCAAGTGGGAGAATGTTGGACCCATATTATTTGTGACCCTCATTGATCATTTGTCCTTACTGATATGATGACTGACACTAACTGAAATCTGTGTCTAGTAAATATTCGATGGACGTATTTACCTTAACGACACTATAGATTTTCCATTAGGTGATCGGAACTATGAGAGCTTATAATATAAACACTTATTAAACACCAAGGACTAAATGGTACACACTCCTAATTTGAGTGTCTATATAAGGACCATCATAAACCCTTATTAGGGTTGGTCACTTAAGCCACCATTATCATCCCTAACACACACATAGTGTTTTCTCTCAATTACTCCATCATAATACGATCATCTCGTTCTGGGAATCAATGGCTAACATGTTCAACAACATCCCAGGATCGTCAGGAGGTATGTGATAAACATGAATCAATCTAATTTGATCCAACATCATATTCATGGGCTAAGTACCTTAATTGCTAATTTTGTGGGTTTATTTACACGGTTTTTGGGAAGAAACGGTTCATTAGCAAATCTTGAGCTTGGAGATGCAGTGCTATTTTTAATTATTTTTCTTTTAGTGTAGGTAGGTGAAAGTTTCCTGTCAGAGTTAGGTTTAATTTAACTTTGTTTTGAAAATAAAATGGCTGCAAAATTAGGGTTAAATGAGAGTTCTTTCTTAGGTAAGTTGATGCTATTCTGAAGATCTCCTATTTTAAATCTATAATTTTTATATATTTTTGTGTTTGATTAGTTATTGAGCTCTTTGTTGATCACTTTAAAATGCAAGAGGAGAAGCAGGAAGGTTGATTTTTAGATCTGCATGTCTAGTAATTCATAAGTGTAACAATTCTGTGCATTCCACTTATGATTCAAAAAACCTTTGGCACTGCAGATTGGTCACCCTGCAGACCAAGTCCTAAAAATTTTAAAAAACAAAATCCATCTTGAAGGTGACCCAAGCATTAGTCCATGTGATATCTGCCATAGTGCCAAACAAACTAGAGAAGCCTTTCCTCTCAGTGACCATAAGTCAAAAAATGTTGGTGATCTCATTCATTTGGATACTTGGGGACCCTACAGGGTCATAAGTAAACAAGGGTTTAAATATTTCCTAACCATTGCAGATGATTTCTCTAGAGCTGTCTGGGTATACCTTCTAAAATCCAAAAAAGAAGTTTTTGATCACATTGTCCTATTTTATAATCTACTTCAAAATCAATTTTCAAAACATGTAAAAGTCATTAGATCTGACAATGGCACTGAATTTATTAACAATCAAATGGAAACTTTTCTGGGCCAAAAGGGTATTATCCACCAAACCTCTTGTGCTTACACCCCCCCCCCCCAACAAAATGGCATTGCTGAGAGGAAACATAGGCATCTCCTTAACATTGCTAGAAGCCTTTGTTTCAGGGGGGAATACCTCTAAATCTTTGGTCTGAATGTATTTTAACTGCTACCTATTTGATCAATAGGTTACCAAGTTCTGTCTTAGGAGGTAAATGTCCCTTTGAGTTAATCTATGGCCTTAGTCCTAATCTTTCCCATCTCAAAGTCTTTGGGTGTCTATGTTATGCTACCATATTAAACAATTTTGATAAATTCAACAAAAGAGCTGAAAAATGTGTCTTTTTGGTTACACAAACTTCAAAAAGGGGTTCAAACTATACAGTTTGGACTCAAAACAAACCTTTTACTCTAGAGATGTCAAATTCTATGAAACCATATTTCCTTTTAAAACAACCATCAAAAAGGACATCTCTAGTCAAACACCTGAAACAAATTAGCTAAACGTCTTTAATCTTTATGACACCCAAGACCCTCCAAGTCCCAATGATGAAGGGAAAGACACTGAGGAAGATGGTAGTCCTCAAATCCCTGGCACTGGAATTGAGGATATCACTGCAACTTCAAGTGCTGATATTATATCCCCTAAGGGCAACAACCATTCAATAAATGACATGGTTGAACCAATAAATCTTAGAAGGTCCTCTAGAACTCTTAAAAACCCTAAGAAATTTGGTGACTATGTTCCAAATGGGAAAGTAAAATACAGTCTAGACAGAGTAGTCAACTACTCCAAACTCTGTAAAGAAAATATTTTCTTTACCACTAGTCTAAATAAATCTGTTGAACCAAAAACCTTTCTTGAAGCATGTAAAGATCCCAACTAGGTCAATGCAATGAATCATGAAATAGAAGCCTTAATGAGAAATAACACCTTTGACATTGTTGATAAACCTGATCATTGCAATGTCATAGGATCCAAATGGCTTTTCAAAATAAAGTATAAGGCTAATGGTGAAATTGAAAGATACAAGGCTAGATTAGTTGCCAAAGGCTACTTCCAAAGGGAGGGGATTGACTATGAGGAAACCTTCTCCCATGTGGTCAAAATGGTCACTGTCAAATGTATCATTAGTCTTGC
This sequence comes from Senecio squalidus, assembly GCA_910822075.1. Lineage (NCBI taxonomy): Eukaryota > Viridiplantae > Streptophyta > Magnoliopsida > Asterales > Asteraceae > Senecio > Senecio squalidus. The sequence continues at coordinate 16,062,432 of CAJVGC010000065.1, read as the reverse complement.
TGTTTCTAATGGATGGTCTCTTTTTCAAATGGATATAAACAATGCTTTTTTATATGGTGAGTTAAGTGAGGATGTCTATATGACTCTTCCTAAAGGATACTTTGAAAAAACTGACAAAAAGGTTTGCAAACTCACTAAATCCCTCTATTGTCTAAAACAAGCCCCAAGAAAATGGAATGAGAAACTCACCTCTTGTCTATCTGAAATAGGATTCACTCAAAGCAAATATGACCACTCCCTATACCTCAAATCTGAAAACAATGTTTTCTTGGCCTTAATTGTATATGTGGATGACATTGTCATCACAGGGAACAATTTGAGTGAAATCAATAAAGTAAAATCCTTTTTAAACACAAAATTTATGTTAAAGACTTAGGAGAGTTAAAGTTCTTCCTTGGCATTGAAGTCCTTAAAACTGACAAAGGCTTATGTCTTTCCCAAAGAAAATAGTGCCTTGAATTACTCTCTGAATTTGGTTTGCTTGGGTGTAAACCTGCTACTACACCCATAGAACTAAACTATAAGTCTAAAACTGAACAAACTGGTCCTAAGTTAGAAAACCTATCTGTTTATCAAAGGTTAGTAGGCAAACTCATCTACTTAACCTTAACTAGACCAGGCATCTGTTTTGTTGTTCAATACCTCTCTCAATTCATGCATGCTCCCACAACCGAGCACTTTAATCATGCCCTAAGAGTCCTAAGATACTTAAAAGGAGCCCTGGGAAAGGGAATTCACATAGTCAAATCCCCCACTCTTGACCTCAAAGTATTTGTTAATTCTGACTGGACTAAATGCAAAATTGATAGATGTCTGTAGCTGGTTTTTGTGTCTTTCTTGGAGGAAGTCCCATATCCTGGAAAAGCAAGAAGCAACCAACAGTCTATAGATCCTCTGCTGAAGCAGAATACAGAGCTATGGCTACTGCTACTTGTGAAATCCTTTGGATCTTAAATCTCCTACAAGAACTACACATCAAAACTATCATCCCTGTTAAAATGTTTTGTGACAACAAAGCAGCAATGCTTATTGCCACAAATCCTGTTCTTCATGAAAAAACCAAGCATTTTGAAATTGATCTTCATGTTGTTAGAGAAAGGGTATGTAGTGGTGTTTTGGAATTGCAATAAATTGACACCACTAAACAAACTATTGATATTTTTACAAAAGGTCTAAATGCCCCAGAACACAATTACTTAAGTTCTAAATTGGGTCTTGTTGACTTGTTCAATGCTAAGGTTGAGGAGGCATGTTGAAAAGGTAATATTGTTCCAACCTTTGCATTTTACATTTTCACTTATTAACAAAACTTGTTTATTGTAGGACTTATTATGTTATGATTATGCCCTTCAAGGGGGATTCTTGCACTTTACTCAAAGATATATTTGGAAAGACCTTTATGGTCATAAAGATGGACAGAAGGGCCATAGCTGTCATTTCTGTATAAATTAACACACACACATACACAATACACAACACATAGTATTAACGATTACTACTGCTTATTCTCTTGTCTGTAACACCCATTTGGGGTTCTTGTCTTTTCCTTGATTCAGTCACTATTTTCATCACAATCATTTGATTGTGATAATCTTGTAACCACGATTACCAATTTGGTTAATCTTATCAATAAAGTATTTGTTTGATTCTGTTTATCAAATTCTATCAATTTCTACAAAATCTAAGTCGTGTAACATATTTGACAAAACGTTGAAACCATGACATGAAGGCCTGCTTGAGACCATATAACCAACGATGTAAAAAAGATACATAATCAGGATGATGTGAATCAACAAAACATGGTGGATGATGCATATACACTATCTCATCAAGATGCCCGTGGAGAAAGACATACTTCATGTCTAGTTGATGAACAGGCCACTAACGAGATATAGCTAGGCTGAGAACAATATGTATGGTCGCCAGTTTGATAACCGAATTAAAAATCTAATCACAATCAATACACTGTTGTTGACTACAAAACCTACGTTGAAAGTTACGACATAGTTTCGAAATAGAGATCCCATTATTATTAGTTCGTACAGTATGTGGGGAGGATGAATATTTGATTGATGAATTGTTGCGGGTTTGACAAGTCTTGATTCTTCGAGCTGGAGCATGGCTCGAGTTTTAATAAACGAAGGAATCGTTTTTGATATCGTATTTTTGTACTTATCAGACAACCCATCTATCGTGTGCATGACTAGATTGTTTCATCAACTAATTTCCCGATATTTTTAAGTAAATAGGAGGTTACCTTCAATTTGTGGCAATACTTTGTAACTTAGAGATCTTCGAGTTGATCTTCATTAAGCTGCATTGTCTTGCATCTCTGTTTCTTTGGAACATTTTTGCAATGTTTTCCCACACATGTTGTACAAATTCATCTTCTTTCATCCCTTTTTGGAAGATTGGTTTGCTATGTGTTGTAGATCCACATTTTGATTGTCGTATTATTTCTAATCCACGTTTTGTCATCGTCTCCGCTAGGATTGGTTATTCCATCTAGACGTCTGGAAACCTCGTACATGATACAATGTATTGAAAATAATGATTTTCATTGTTTGAAATCGAGTTTCTCAAGATCTAAAGTTGTTGGGATGTTTGCTTTAATGTTTGTTCTGTTGTAGAGTTTTTCATAGTTTCCATTGAGATTAGATGCTTCGAGATCTTCTTTGGGTGGTATGATGAGGAATACTTTAGAATTCTTGAGAAATTGTTTTAGGATTCGAAGAACAAGAGAGAGTCCATCCAACTAGGGTTCAAAACTAGGGGAGCGAGAGATTTGGCTATGATACGTTATTATGATAGTGATATATCAAGCTAAATGCTTGCGTTCTTATTAAACATAATGGAAATATAAACACTTACCAGACATTACTAAACAATAAAAGTCTAACAGAAATATAGTCCAATACACCAACTTATATAAGGATGTGCTTAGCTAATGAGAAGAACATAATGAATTTAATAATCATACTAATTAAATTTGAAGTGCTTGACCTTATACTAAAAGAAAAATACCTTTTAGTAATAAAACATGTTTGGTCACTAACACTTGAAATTTTTTGTCACCAGGGTGTTTAGTGACCAAAAACAAAGTCGTCACTTTTAGTCCCTATAGGTCCGTGGCTAATTTTATTAGAGATCAAATGCATAATTAGTCTCTAATTAGTGATGAAACCAAAGTGGTCACTATATTTGTGATGAAAAAATTCGTCACTAAATTTGGTCTCTAAACAAGTGAAAGTTGTCGCTATTAAGCTAAGTTAACGAAGTTAACTGACCGTTAACTCTAATTAGTGACCAAATAGGTTGGTGATTAATGTTAAAGACAAACAAGAGTGGTCACTAATATCGGTAGTGTTATCGCAGTAAAATAAAATAAAACATACTCACTGCACAATAAAATCTAAATTATAATTTCTAACCATTCAATTAATCCAAACAAATAAATTGAAATTTAATATATTAACTATTCAATTAATCCAAACAAATAAATTGAAATCTAATATATTAACCTTTCAATTGTTCCAAACTAATAGAAAAAGTATGCAATCACAATCTCTTTATATCACTAAAACACCTAAATATAACCACCATACAATAACAAAAAAGCTTGACGGTTTGAGACTGCATTTTATAATCACAAGCAAGAAAATATCCATGTCTCCAATCATATCCCCTTGGTCATGAGGACTTTAAGAGAAACGGGCCACGGGTTCGGGGTAATCTGATCCCACTCGTTGGTCCAAAGCGCTGAGACAGGGGCGGTCTTCGGACCACATTGTCTGGGACTGGTAGGTGGTAGCGGTGCCAATTGGTATCAAAGGTACACGGGGTTAGGAGTCCTCGCCGAAATTCTTCTTTTAAGATATATCCCCTTTTAAACGAAGTCACTACAAAATTATTAAAAAATCTGTTTGTACATAAGAATAACTATTAGTACATTTAATCAAATTAAATGTAAGATGTGAGCTTACAATATTTTTTTTTACCCTAGGTCAGTTTATATAAACATTTTCAACGTGTTACAACTTACAAGTGAAGTAACGAGTCAAAACAATTTGCGTTAAGTAAATGGCCGGTCCATGGTAGTTTAAGCATGTTTAAATTTAAGTTCAGGTGGGGTTACTGTTAGAAATAAACGTTTAGTTTGAATGTAAGCCCAAGCCCGTATGTGGGCTTGGGCCCGTTAGGTTTATTTGTCCTATAAATAGGCCTACAATGTAAACGTTTTAAGTTGATGAAATATAAAATTCTTCCACAAAACCCTATTATTGAATTCTACATGGTATCAGAACAGGTTACGAACGTAACCTGTTCGAACTAGTCTATTCGACTAAGAAAACCAAGCAAAACGAACTAACCATTCGACCATCAAAAATACCTACACGACTAGTGCCATTCAAACATCAATTTAACTCACACGAACTGTGCCATTCGATCAGATATTCAAAACCCACGAACTGTGAAATTCGACCAGCTATTCATAACAAAGCACACGAATTGGAGCCTTCGAACAGCCTGTCACCCTACACGAACTCAAACCTTGACTACACGAACAGAAAAAAAAAAAATCAACACGAATTACCATTCGAACAGAAAAGAAATCAACACGAATTTGTTTAATTCGACTAGGATTACCATTCGATTAGGGTTACCATTCGATTAGGGATTCTTGATTCACGGACTCAAGCTTCGATTAACCAGGTTCACGAACTCAAGGCTTCGACTAGGATTATCTTTGACCGAGAAAACTAGTATACGAAATCAAGTTTTTCGACTAGCCTGCCATTCGATTAACTAATTCGAACAAGAAAAAAAAAATCAATCGTATTCGGACGGATCTATTCGACTGGCAACTGCTTCTATTCGACCTAAAAAAAAAAAAAAAAAAAACTAGGCCCAAATCTTTGTCTATTGGGCTTTTATTAGAATTGTTTAAATTGCTTTGGCCCAAATCACTAATTAAACAATTTAAACAATTTTTAACAATTTAAACCAACTATGGCGGACGCAGAAAACAATAATCTCGCCATGCAACTAATGGATTTGCTTCGTAATGGAGCTCAAAACCAGTTTCAAAACCCAAAACCAAACCCGTCTGATCAACTCAAGATTAGTCTAATGTTGACAAGCAATAACTACCCGCTATGGGCTCGAATGATTCGAGTAGCTATTGGGGGAAAATAGAAAGTGTATCTCAACCACCTCACCGAAAACCCTCCCGCCATCACTAATGAAAAATACGATGAGTGGGAACAAGCCGATCTTGTGGTTTTCTCGTGGTTAATTCAGAATATCGAGCCTAGTATCGCAAGTAATCTCACTGAGTTTCCCACCGCGAAGTCACTATGGGAAGCCCTGGCAGTTACTTACAGCAGCGGGAAGGATAAGTTACAAACTTTCGATCTCCACGTTAAAGCTAATGAGTTCAAACAACAGCAACTATCACTGGAAGAGTTTTGGATAGGGATGCAGGGGATTTAGGGAGAAATTGATCGTCGGGATCCTAACCTGATGACGTGCACAGCTGACATAGCCACATATAATCGAGTCCGATCCGAAACAAAGTTGTTCTAGTTTCTGAAAGGACTTGACCGGAGGTATGACCCAATTAAACGGGAAATTCTTCGTTCTGATCCGCTCCCATCTCCCGAAACCGCGTATGCTACGGTCAGAAAAGAAAAGGCTCACCAAGCTATTATTGACGGGAACCATGGGGCAAATACGGGTGTAGCAACTGGGCTTAATACCACCGGAGATGGAGCCGGGCTTGTCTCTAAGAATTATCGATCAGAAAAACCGGCGTTCCGACCCCAATCAAAGGTCGATAAAAGCAAGCTCAAGTGTGAAGAGTGTGGTATGTCAAAACACACCAAAGAGCAATGCTTTAAAATTGTCGGATATCCAGACTGGTGGAATGAGAATCACAAGACCTCCAAGACTGGAAAAGCTGCGGCCGCTGTAGGAAGCAGTGAAACTAGAGACGGAGGAGAGACGAGTACCGATGGCGCACCAAAACCAGGTATAGGGTTTGGTTGTTCTATACCAAACCCTCCGGGTAATGATACCTTTTTAAATCCTAAAAGTTTTAATAAAAACTTACTCGTTAAGTTAAATGATTACGATTTAAAAAAGGATCAATATGAGTTTTCTTCTGGCAAAGCTCATGTTGCAACCAAAGATTCTAAGTGTACGTCTTGGATCTTTGATTGTGGTGCCACTGATACGATGACGTTTGATATAACTGATCTAACGTCAAAATTTAGAGTTGATAAAACAAGAATTCACACAGCAAATGGGGAAACTCTCCCAATTAAAGGAGGGGGAACCATTGAAATTTCAAAATCATTACGCCTCTCTAGATGTCTTTATGTACCATCACTATCACACAAGTTATTATCCGTCAGTCATGTTACGAAAGAATTAAATTGTGTGGTATTAATGCACCCCACTTTTTGCCTTTTGCAGGATATCAGAACGGGGAAGATCATTGGGCGTGGTACTGAAAGACAAGGACTCTACTACGTTGATGAAGTTACTCAACACGGTTCTGTTCTGCTCACTCATGGGTCCAACGATAGGAAAGCTTGGTTATGGCACAGAAGATTAGGCCATCCATCCGCTGGTTATTTGAGACAATTATTTCCGCACTTATTTCCTAATAATAAAACTTTCCATTGTGATACTTGTATTTTGGCTAAGAGTCATAGACAAACGTTTAAACCTAATGATACTCGAGTTGATTCTCCTTTTTCGTTAATTCATTCTGATGTTTGGGGTCCCGCAAAAATTGAAGGGGGACAAAATTTTCGTTATTTCCTGTTATTTATTGATGATTGTACTCGTATGACATGGACTTATCTTTTAAAAACTAAGTCTGAAGTGTTTACTAAGTTCACATCGTTTTGTAACATGGTAAAAACTCAATTCAAACAGGACATACAAATTCTTCGATCCGATAATGGGGGAGAATTCTGTAATACTTCCATGAAAAACTTTTGTCAAACGCCGGGAATCATTCATCAAACCTCGTGTGCTCACACCCCTGAACAAAATGGGGTTTCAGAACGCAAAAATCGTTTCTTGATGGAAATCACGCGTGCTCTAATGATTGAATCACAAGTCCCAAAGTCTTTTTGGCCAGAAGCATTAGTCACTTCTACGTACTTGGTTAATCGTCTTCCGACCCAAGCTCTAGCTCTCAAAACTCCTCTCCAAACACTGTCACATTTCCATAAATTGCCTTCGAATCTAACCCTTGAACCTCGAGTTTTTGGATGTTCTGTTTTTGTCCATATACCAAAAATAGAGAGTTCAAAACTTGATCCTTGTGCAGAGAAATGTGTGTTTCTGGGGTATGGTGTCAATCAACACGGGTATCGGTGTTGTTACAGCCCGAGTAGGCGTCATATGTTCACAACAATGAACTGTGACTTTCTTGAAACTGAGTTCTTTTATCAGACCCATCTTCATGGTCAGGGGGAAATAGAAAATGACGCATTAAGATAGTTGGGCACCACCCGTGCATTGTGCTTCTACTGATACACCCACACCGGAGACAGATTGTTCTGAAGAATCTGAAGACAGTACCACTGCCACCAATAATGATCCTCCTCAACTGATATCCGAGGTAAGTGGTTCTGAATCTCCAGATGTTCCCAATAACTCTGATTTGTGTAATGATGAACAACAGGTTGAGGTGGAAACTCCGAGTGTGACTGAACCAGCTCGGTATGATCTCCCTCCTAGATCAACTAGGGGAATTCCGCCTAACAGATACTCACCTGAAAGAAGTTCAAAAGGGTCAAGATATCCAGTTGCAAATATCGCAAGGAGGAATTCAGTTCCAGAAGCCAGAGCCTTCGCAAACGCCATCTGTTCTGAAAAAATACCAGCAAGTGTCGAAGAAGCACTTAAATATAAAGAATGGAAGTAAGCAATTGGCACTGAACTTGAAGCCCTGAAAAGAAGTGAAACATGGGAAGAATGTGAACTGCCTCCAGGAAAGAAACCCGTTAAATGTCGGTGGGTATTCACTATCAAGTATAAACCCGATGGATCAATTGAAAGGTATAAAGCTCGATTAGTCGCAAAGGGGTATACTCAGACTTACGGGATTGACTACTTGAAACTTTCTCACCAGTAGCCAAGATTGATACTATTAGAGTTCTGTTCTCAGTTGCAGCAAACAAGGATTGGCCGCTGCACCAGTTTGATGTCAAGAATGCCTTCCTACATGGAGAATTGAAAGAAGAAATCTACATGGAAGCCCCACCTGGAATTCATGATAGTTCCGAGGCCAGGAAAGTTTGCCGTCTAAATAAATCTCTGTACGGTTTAAAGCAGTCTCCAACAGCTTGGTTTGGACGATTTACCACAGTTATGAAGAAATATGGTTATAACCAAAGCAATTCCGATCACACTCTGTTCTTGAAACGGAGAGGTAAACTCATAACCTGTTTAATAATCTACGTTGATGACATGATTATTACAGGAGATGATTCAGAAGAAATGACAAACTTGAAAGACAATCTCTTCAAAGAATTCGAAATGAAAGATCTGGGAAGACTAAAGTATTTTCTTGGAATCGAAGTTCTAAGATCAAAGTTAGGGATTTTCATTTGTCAACAGAAGTATGTCCTTGATCTACTAGCAGAGAGGGGAATGCTAGATTGCAAACCTGCGGATACTACCATGATTGCTAACCAGAAATTGTTCATGGAAGATGAGGCAGAATTGGCAGATAAAGAAAGGTATCAACGAACGGTGGGAAAGCTTATTTACTTAGCTCATACTCGGCCAGATATCGCATACACGGTAGGTGTTATAAGTCAATTCATGCACCAACCTCAAGTCCAACACATGGAAGCAGTTGTACGGATTATCAGGTATCTCAAGGGAACTCCTGGACACGGTGTTCTATTCAGAGCAAATGGACACCTGAAGATTGATGCTTATACCGATGCTGACTGGGCAGGCGACAAAGGTAATAGGAGGTCTACATCAGGGTATTTTACTCTAGTGGGAGGAAACCTTGTTACATGGAGAAGTAAAAAGCAAAAGGTTGTCGCCCTCTCAAGTGTTGAAGCTGAATTCCGAGGAATAGCACGGGGATTAGCTGAAGTCCTATGGCTGCGAAAACTACTGTCAGAAATTGGATATCCCTCAGAAGAAGCTAGTAAGATTATGTGTGACAACAAAGCTGCAATCCAGATTTCAGGAAACCCAATCCAACATGATCGAACAAAACATGTTGAAGTTGATAGACACTTCATCAAAGAAAAACTTGAAGATGAGATTATCGAGCTTCCGTTTGTTTCATCTAAAGATCAACTGGCAGATATTCTCACAAAGGCGGTTACTGGAAAGATCTTCACTCACTGTCTTGACAAGTTGAGCATTGGAAATCCCACTACCCAGCTTGAGGGGGAATGTTAGAAATAAACATTTAGTTTGAATGTAAGCCCAAGCCACTGTCTTGACAAGTTGAGCATTGGAAATCCCACTACTCAGCTTGAGGGGGAATGTTAGAAATAAACATTTAGTTTGAATGTAAACCCAAGCCCGTATGTGGGCTTGGGCCCGTTAGGTTTATTTGTCCTATAAATAGGCCTACAATATAAACGTTTTAAGTTGATGAAATATAAAATTCTTCCACAAAACCCTATTATTGATTTCTACAGTTACAATAAAAAAAACGCATCACATCAAGGGAAATATGTGCATGTGTCAAAATGTAATGAAAGATATTTGGTGACAACACATAAACAATTTGTTCATTAGCTAACTTAAACAAAATGGTTTCCATTTTATATCGATGCCAACCTTAACTACAAAGGAGTGCTCCCATCTCATTTACTAAGTGTAAGAAGACTTACTAAGTATCACGGTTTTACAAGATGTTTGATCATAAAATACAGAGCACCGGACAAACATGCTTACTAACGAGTCGCGAGTTTTTGAATATGGTGAAAGTGAAAACTGGGCCATAACTATCATCCCATGTAATGGCATATCCACGTACTCATAACCATGGGTTGTGAATTGTGATTCTTTCTACGAGGGCTTCCGTGGTTTTTATAACATATTTTTCTTAACCAAAAGTATAAAATTAATGAGATGTTACTATTGTTGAATGGTAATAGATAGTCCAGTTAAGTAATCATGCTAATAAGTGGTTTAAAAGTCTCTTAAGGAAATGGACTTTAATTTTAAAATTAAAATAGTTATTCTTTTTTGGTTTTACAATTCTCAGCGATTGATTAAAGGTATAAAAGTAGAGGGATATTTTTACAAGGATCATTAACATTTTTCAGTTGAATTTAGTCTCAAGGTTCCATTTAGGAAACCATTGGGAACTTGTGTCTCATATGTTGTTGTTAATGATAGAAATTTGAATGTAATAGGCGTGTTAGGTGTAAGCTTCGGAAATCTTGATTCATATTTATTTTTCTTCCAAACTTCCACTTTTTCTAAGTTTTTCTTTTAGGAATTCATGTGGATCGTTATTAACACACATACTTTGTATATGTTTTTTAAGCTTCTAAGTTTGATTATATATCGTTCCAAAAATCTTACTAATCTTTAATTTATTTAATCAAACTAGACACCATTATTTAGTGCAATTTTGATGAGAGATGAACCAAGGAGAAAGTTGATAGCTGCACCATGGACTTGGCGATTTATATATGCAAAGTTGAATTATAATCTTCCTTTTTGTTTCTAGAATTGATTACTAATTCTGAATCTTTTTCTTCATGCTTTCTCATATTCTTCCTTAATAATCATGTTGAGATTTGTGGTAACAATATATATTTGTTGTTATGAAAAGATGTTGAGGGTCTTCTTAATATCGAAATATTTCTTCCATTTCCCCCCTATTTATTTCTTTTAGTTTGACAAGAAAGATGTTACACATCTATATATTCAAAGGCTTATATCAATTAGCATCATGAGAACTTCTATTCATGTGTTATTATAAAGGTCGACTTTTTAAAAATCTTCGCTTTCAAAGAACATCTGGTTGTGTTAGTTGTGTTAGTTATGTTCGGCTTGATTGTGTTGGAATATCTCTATTATTACACTATTAATTACATATTAATTGTTTAGATGATGTTTTTATTATATTTTAATATCATTAAAGTTGTCTGTGTGTGAATACGGGTCATAATCTAGTATATATAGTATATATAGTAAATAAGAGAAGATATGAAAGTTTTTTGTTAGAAAGAACTTGTTAAACAATTATATCATTAAATTTAGCACTGTTCTATATAAGACGCCATGGCGTCGAGGGGTGGGGTAACCGTCCCGAAAACATGCAAAGACTTTTTTGTTAGCTGTGACGTCCGAAAAACGTGTCATAGTGGTCGTTATCGAGTTATGCCCTGAGTTTTTCATAACACATTATGAAAATTATAAAAAAAAATGGTGAAAATGTTAAATTATTCTTTAAAATGGCTATAAAAATCTTTTGATTGTAAATTAGTTACTATATCTTAAATTATATGTATACTTAAATGCAAAATACTTAAATGCAAAATATCGATTTTTTTTTTATATAATTTATTGATATTTATATAAATTAATAATAGTAAATATATACATAATAGAATTATAAAATATATTAAACTTTTGGCCCATTTTCATTCCTTAAAAGAACGTATTTTTCACCATTTTATACAAAGCTTGATGTTTACCCATACCATTGTATCACATTTTACTTTATCTACAACCTTGAAATTTATGTAGTTTAATAGGGGAAAAAAAACTTTATAAGAGCATGTTTGATTTGTTACATTGGAAGTATCATTTCTTAAGTTACTTTATGAATGCCTTACAAAATTGAAATAATATAATAGACATATAAAGATTATATTCCACTAAAACAAAGTTTTCAATTATACACAATATTTTCTACATGCTACTAAAATTTTGTGTTAATATACAAAGAAATTACTGTACTTTTTAAAAATGATCAATTTTATAACTCTATTTTTCTTTGTTTAATTGTATTATTGTACTTTGAGGAATGTTTGATTATATTACCGAACTTTGCGAAAATGTTCAATTTTATTACTATACTTAATTTGTGTTCAGTTGTATTATTGTACTTTCAGACAATGTTCGATTATATTACTAAACTTTGCGAAAAAGTTCTATTATGTCACTCCAAAACTGATTATCGGGTGTTATTGCATTGTCTATGTCGATATTGCTATAAATAAGTGTTTATATATTAATAAGTTACTTACTTTGCCAAAATGTTCAGTTTTTAGATAATGATACTATATTTTGAGAAATTTTTGATTATTTTACCCAACTTTGTACTAATAGAGTAACATAATCGAATATTTTTGTAAAGTTTAGTAGCATTCTCAAAGTAGAGTAGTTTATTTATATATTAAGAGTTACTTGTAGCATTCTTGAACACTAATTTATAACATTGATAATGCAAACCATCTAATATCTAATATCCGATAACATCCCATTAGAAGGACATAATTGAAAATTGTGGTAAAGTTCACTAATAGATATTATCTGAATTGAACAAAAATAATATATAGTAACAAAATCGCAAAGTTCGATAACATGGAACATTTGGCAATCCGAGGAGATAGCTCAGAAATGTGTTGAGCAAAACATTAAGAATATGAAAAACTGGTTGGTGGAGATAACACTATGGGGAGAAGATTATAGTTCTCTGGGCAGATTAGCATGGTTGGATTTTGAAGGCATCCCGTTTGTCGCTTGGAATTCAGAAAATCTTGGTAGGTTGGCAAGTGTATTTGGGAGAGTTTTAGAAATTGATGAGATGAGCTTTAAAGTCCCCCTCCCTAATTCTGCAGGCTCTTTATGTTATACGGATACCAAGTCATGGTTAACAATCGTCAAGATGGTCGTTGGTTACTAATAAATATCCCGGCTTCGTCAGATAGGGAGATGATGATAATTCTTGTGATTCGATAGAAGAGGTGTCTGAATCGGACTTTAATGAAGTTAATTTCTCTAAACAGTCGAAGATTGATGGGATAACAGATGAAGGGTAGGCGCTTTACTAGATTCAACAAAAATGGGAATAATAAGATGAGTAAGCTTCACCGTTTTCTTGTTACTCCAAACTTTTTTAACACTTGGAAAGAGGCTTCGGTTACTGTCTGACCACTCTCCTATCTTGCTGGTCTAATTTCGGGCCAAAACCTGGCTTGGTTAAAGAGACCGTCACTACTACATTTATGGTTATCTACACCATACATTTAGACCGGTAAAAATGTAATAGGTCTATATAATAAGTTCCGCCAAAATTAAAAGTGATAACAGGTCTTAATATGTCATGGGAATCGGTCTAAATGTGTTAAGAGGTCTAAACAATAAATGAGAGCGACTAAATTTAAATGAGGGGTCTAGATAGTAATATATGAACCGGTCTAAATGTATCAAGAGGTCTAGAAAGAAAATGCAAACGACTAATTCTAAATCACCTGGTCTAGATAAGATTTTGTGGAGATTTTTAAACGTGGCCAGTAAATTTCTCCTAAAAACTAGTTATTTTCTAACTTATATTCTCTATATCTATTATTGATTATATTTATTCAAAAAACAAAAAACAACTCCAAAAAGTGATTCTTTATTTTGAATTCAACTACTATTTTTTTCTAAGGTAATACTATTAAATACCATTTTTTATATTTTTTTTTGAGATAATTATATGTTTTTAAATTCATATGTGTGTTCATATGAAAATATATTTGTTTCTCTCTGTCCAAATCTTCTATATAATTGTCAGGAAATTGGTAGAAAATTTTGGGCTTTGCATAATTAATTCAATATCACACAAGATATATACGACATTCATTTGTGAAAGTAAGTGTTTTTTTTCTTCTAAATCCTTTGAAAAACACAAATATTTTTGAAGACTAAAAATGTTTATGTTGATCTTAATGTCTTTTAGGGATAAAGGAAACTCGAAGAGCCATGTTGGACAAGAAATTATAAGTTTTTGGATCTATTAGTTTTCGGCACTTGAGATTTCATATCAAGTAGTTAGTTTTGTTTAATTTTGTTGAATATTATGTAGTAAATATGATTGGATTATGGTTTTGTATGTACCCGAACGTGTGTTAATACTTTGAATATCTTCATAATTTATTTTCGTTTCAATAATAGCACTGAATTTTTTGTTTGGGTTATAAATTCCAGATTAATGTAATCTGTGATCTCAAAATTAGATTTTAGATTTTGGAATTTATGACACACGTCTAAAAAGAAAATATTAAGACCTGCTAAAAGAGGTCTAAAAGAAAATATCAAAGGTCTAAAAAGAATATGAATATCATTTTAAATAGGTCTAAAAGACATATTAACCGGTCTAAATGAGAATCAAACGTGCGCAAAAAAATTAATAACAGGTCTAATTGATCATATCAGGACCGGTTAGAGAACCGGTCTACATTACTTTTAAGCAAGTAGACCTCTAACATGTAGACATGTTAAAGAACCGGTCTAACAAACCTTTACAACAGGTCTACATAATACTTTTTGTAGTAGTGCGTGGAATTAGAAATAAGCGTAAATCTGAATTGAATAATCGTAAACTCGAGTGGGATGCCAAGCCGAGATGGGTATGATCTCTACGTGGCACCAAAGCTTTCTCTTTCCGAACTACTCTTAATTGAACAAGCTGATCAAGACTTCTTCCAGAATCAAATGGGCCATTGAAGACGATGATAATACGAACTTTTTTCCATACTTATGTTAAAAAAAAACAGACCCGTCAAAATGTAATAGGTCTAAGATTAAAGGGAATTGGATTGTCATGCCTGAGGAAATAAAGTTGCCTGCCTTTCAACATTTCTCGTTAAGATTTAAAGAGCCTCGTTAGGCACGTCGGTTTTTTCGTAGTCCTTTGTTTCGAAAGATTGATGGATCTGATAGGGCTATGTTGGAAGCCCCTTTTACAGAGGAAGGGGAAGACAGATTCTCGACGGTTGTCTTATTGTAAATGAAGTGATCACGTACGCTAAGAAACATGGTTTAAAGCTTCTACTTTTCAAGGTTGACTTTGAGAAAGCGTTTGATAGCGTCAACTGGGAATTTCTCAATGACATAATGGTTCAAATGGGGTTTGGAGCCAAGTGGTGAAAGTGGATTGGGAGTTGCTTATCCTCAACCTCTATCTCGGTTCTAATAAACGGGTCTCCGTCAAAGGAATTTCATATGGAGAGGGTTTTACGACAAGGGTATTATGGTATAGAAAATAATTAGGATTGAATTGTTGCCCCTTTGCATTCATTAAACATCTCTATATATACACAAATATGGATAAGTCCTAGCAATACTAATTGTAATCTAATAACAATTGTGGATAAGCCCTAGCAATACTAATTGTAATCTAATAACAATTGTAATCTAATATGCCCCCGCAGTTTGAGCAGGTGAAGAACGAACACTCAAACTGGAGCGAAAATCAAGAAATAGTGGCGATGGAAGCCCCTTGGTAAAGATGTCGGCATACTGATAGCGCGATGGAACATGAAGAACACGAACTTGACCAGCAGACACCTTGTCACGAACAAAATGGATATCAATCTCGATATGTTTAGTGCGCTGATGATGAACTGGATTTGCTGCCATATAGACGGCACTAACATTATCACAAAATACCACGGTAGCTGTAGATAGAGGATTATGAAGCTCACGAAGGAGATTACGTAACCAGGATGATTCAGCAACATCATTAGCAACCCCACGATATTCTGCCTCAGCACTGGAGCGAGAGACTGTATGCTGGCGTTTGGAGGACCACGATATAAGATTTTCCCCAAGAAAAACACAATAACCTGAGGTTGACCTACGAGAATCCGGGCAACCACCCCAATCGGCATCAGAATAAGCTGTTAACTGAGCAGTTGATGAAGCATATAAGTGTAAGCCAAGTGATAGAGATCCTCGAATATATCGTAAGATGCGTTTTAAGGCATGTAGGTGCGGCTCACGTGGATCATGCATATAAAGACAAATCTGCTGAACAGCATATGTGATATCTGGACGAGTGAAAGTGAGATATTGTAATGCCCCCGCAAAACTACGGTAGGAGCTCGGATCGGAAACAGGAAGACCACTCGGACCAAGCTTGGCATCAGTATCGACAGGAGTTTTGCAGGGATTACAATTCATCATATTGGCGCGTTCCAGAATATCCATGGCATACTTTTGCTGAGATAAAAACATACCCGTTTTAGTGCGAGTCACCGAAATACCCAAAAAATAGCTTAGGGACCCCAAATCTGTCATGGAAAATTCACTGCTGAGTAATGTAATAATACGCTGTAAAAGTGCAGTAGATGAAGCTGTGAGAATAATATCATCGACGTAGAGTAACAAGTATGCTGTATCCGCTCCACGTTTAAAAATAAACAGAGATGGATCTGTCTTGCTATGTGAGAACGCAAGACAAAGAACATAAGAGGCAAACCGCTGAAACCAGGCACGAGGGGCCTGTTTGAGACCATAAAGAGAGCGCTGCAAAAGACAAACATAATCAGGGTGAGTTTTGTAAATAAATCCAGGAGGTTGTTGCATATACACCGTTTCTTCGAGATTGCCGTGTAAAAATGCGTTCTTAACGTCCAGCTGATGAATCGGCCAAGAGCGAGATATGGCTAGACTAAGAACTGTGCGAATAGTTCCCGGCTTGACAACCGGGCTAAATGTTTCCTCACAATCCACCCCCTGTTGCTGACTGCGACCATTGGCGACAAGTCTAGCTTTATAGCGACTCAAAGTTCCATCTGCATTAAATTTATGTCTAAAAAGCCACATAGAAGAAACAACATTAGCATTCACCAGACGGGGAACAAGAGTCCAAGTATCATTTTTAATAAGTGCAGTATATTCATCTATCATGGATTTAGTCCAAAAGGGGTCTTTTAGGGCAGTTAGGTAAGAGCGGGGTAAAGGCGAAATATGGGTGGTATGAAGGTTAAGGCGATGAACGGGTTTTGAGATACCATGTCGTGATCTAGTAGTCATGGGGTGAGGCGGAGGGGGGTGAGGAGCAGCGGGTGGAGTGGCGGGATCAGGTGGCGGTTGATGATGAGCGGGTGGCGGATGGTGGTCAGCAGGTGGCGGATGGTGGGCAGCAGGTGGCGGTGCAAAGGCTTCAGCGGGGGGGTCGGGTTGGGCAGGTGGAGCGGGTGGGGCAGGTGGATCGGGTGCTTGGGCTTCATATTGGGCTGCATGTTGGTGAGGTGGATCAAGTGGATTTTGGGCTTGGGGGGGAGCAGTAGTGGGCCGAAAAATAGGATCAGTAAGGAAGTGATATGAAGCGTTTGTTGGAGAGTTCTTTGGTGTAGGTGGTGTGGTGGAAAAAGGAAAAGAATTTTCATCAAAAATAACATGTCGGGAAATGATAATGTGTTTTGTTTTTAAATCAAGACAGCGGTAGCCACGATGACTAGATGGATAACCAAGAAAAATGCATGGCGCGGAGCGAGGGTTGAGTTTGTGTTTTGGAAAAAGATACGGGTAACATAAGCATCCAAAAACTTTTAACAGATTGTAAGATGGTGATTTTTGAAATAATTTTTGAAACGGGATTTGGTTTTCAATGGAAGTTGACGGTAAAATATTTAGTAAGTGAACCGCCATGTTTAATGCTTCCACCCAATAGATTGGGGGAAGTTTGGCTTGAAAAAGTAAGGTGCGGATCAAGTTATTAATTGTTCGGATCATACGTTCCGACTTGCCATTTTGTTGGGAGGTTTTAGGACACGAAAAACGAAAGAGGATGCCATGTTCATTAAAAAGGGAATGCATTTCCGTGTTGTCAAATTCACCCCCATGATCACATTGAAAAGATTTAATTTCGGTATTAAATTGGGTTTTAACATAACTGCGAAATTGCAAAAATTTTGTAAATGCTTCACACTTGCGACGTAAAGGAAAAACCCATAAAAAATGTGAAAAATGATCTAAAAATAAAACATAATATTTTATGCCACTAACACTTGGGATAGGAGAAGTCCAAATATCCGAGTGTATAATATCAAAAGCAGACTCAACAGACGACAAAGAGCTAATAAATGGAAGTTTTACTTGTTTACCAAGTTGACAAGCATCACACAAAGTAGTTGTTTTACGACAATTATTAACTGAAATTAAACCATGAGAATTAAGAATACGGATAACATCTTCACGTGGATGACCTAGCCTGCGGTGCCACGTATCCTGATTCAAAGACAAAAATGCAAAGTGGGGTGAAACAAGGTTAGTGAGCGGGTATAAGTCTCCGTCACTATCACATCGGAGCAGTTGGGTTTGGGTTTGAGGATCCTTCACAGAAAATCCAAGTTTATCAAATTCAACAGATAAATCATTATCTCTAGTAAATTTACGAACTGAAATAAGGTTCTTAATAATTTGAGGTGTAACAAGGACATTTTGTAGATATAATGGGCGAGAAAGTGTAGGTAAAATGGTTTTGCCCGAGTTGGTGACGGGTATGGAATTTCCGTCACCAACTATAATAGATGGTATATTACAATTTCTAAAAACTTTACTTAGGTTACCTGAGTCCGCGGTGAGATGCGATGTTGCTCCAGTGTCCATGTACCATGCCTGATCAGGGGCTTCTTTGAACGTCATATTGCTGAATGCTTGAGGGAGAGTAGTTGCTTGATCAGAGGAACCCGCCTGAGTGTGAAGAGCGGAACCCGGGTGGCTGGGATACTGCCCGAAAGTACCTGCAGTGTGGCTCGGGAACAGGGTTGCAGCAGGTGGTGGTGGGGCTGTCGGGGCACTGAAGCCCGGTGGCGGGGCAGGGAGGTGACCAGGGTACTGTCCCGGAGAGGCTGCTGGCATCGGGAGGAATTGCGGGTAGTAGTAGGGGACTGGCGGTGCAGGTGGCCATGGACCAGTGTGTTGGTGACCCGGTGCAGATGGCGGGGCAGCTGGAAAGGGGGGCGGGGCTGGGTATCGCGGATCACGGTTATGGGAGGGGTTTGGGGTATATGGCCGCTGGTTATTGGGAGGGCATCTCGGGGCTCCGTTTTGGGCGTTGGTTTGGTGTAAAAACTTGCAGTTTGCTCCGTATTGACAATGTCCCCGGGTAAAGTTGCCACAATGTTGGGGGCAAAATATCTAGGACCGGTATTATTGGTGTTACCTCGAGCGTAAAGTATGGTGTGAGATGACGATGTGTCTGCGACTTGAGAATGGGTTTTGTTGAAACTGCTTTCTTCTAACAGGAGCATGGTTCGGGCATTTTTGAAAGAGGGTAGCGGTTGCTGATGTCGAATAAGAGTGATTACTCCAGCAAATTTATCCGGTAGACCATTGATCATGTGCATAACTAGATGTTTTTCGTCAATTGGTTGACCTATGTTGTCAAGCAAATCGAAAATAGTTTTAAGCTTATTACAATAATCATTAATGGAAAGATCACCTAATTTGATGGTACGAAGATCATCATGGAGTTGTATTGCCCGCGAGTCTTTGTTGCTATGAAAAAGATCATCTAACGCTTGCCAAAGTTGCCTAGCTGTTTCCCCTTTCTTCATGACCATCTGAAGAATGGATTTATTTATGGTGTTGTAGATCCACATCTTGATGAGGTTATCGCGTTTCCGCCATTCTTTGTCTCCCGGTGCTTTAGGAAGGATTGTGCCATCAAGGAATCCTTCTACATCCCATGTACTGCAATGCATCTCAAACATAATTTTCCATTGACTAAAATTATGTTCTTCCATATCCAAAGTGATTGGAATAAGAGCTTTAATGTTGGTAATACCAAAGATTCTATCATCTTCGGAGCCACTATCGTCATTGCCTGCCATGCTGATTGAATTTTGCTTGAATTAAATTGCTTGCTTGAATTAAATTGCTGTTGCGAAAAAATAAATAAATAAAGGACACAGGGGCGATTAAAATTGCTTTTGGAGGTATTAAAATTGCTTGAATTAATGCAGTCGACAGGAGTATTGGAATTAAATTGCTTGAATTAAATTTATGCTTGGAATTAAATTGCTTGGAATTGCTGCTGCTAATAAAAACTTGAATTAATGGGGTTTGGGTTTCCGATGATGGAGTCGACAGGAGTATTGGAAGGTTTCCAAAAAAATAAAAATTGGTTAGAGGATTTTTAGGAGAACCAATATGGCTCTGATACCATATTATGGTATAGAAAATAATTATGACTTTGCATTCATTAAACATGTCTATATATACACAAATATGGATAAGTCCCAGCAATACTAATTGTAATCTAATAACAATTGTGGATACCCCTAGCAATACTAATTGTAATCTAATAACAATTGTAATCTAATAAGGGGACCCTCTATCACCATTCTTGTTTCTTATGGTGGCTGAAGCGTTGCAGGTGATGATTCTGGAAGCGTGTAACAAATTTTTGACGGGTTATATTTAGCTGAAGATGGTCCTAACATCTCCCTACTACAGTACGCGGACGATGCATTTTTTCTTGGTAAATGGTCAAAATCCAATGCGGTTAATTTAGTACAAATTCTTGATTGCTTTCAAGAGGCATTGGGGTTAAAGATGAATATCTCCAAAAGCTGTTTATATGGTATAGGAGTTAACCATCTTGAAGTATCAAATGTTGCAGTGTCTTTAAAATGCTCTCATGGGCATCTCCCTTTTTCGTATCTTGGGCTGCTGGTTGGTAGGAATATGCGTATAAAGGAAGGGTGGAATGACGTGATCCATAGATTTACCACTAGGTTGTCCTCTTGGAAAGCGAGGCTTTTATCTTTTGGAGGTCGCTTAACTCTCATTAAATCAGTGCTCGGTGTGTTACCTTTATACTACTTTTCTCTCTTGCTCCAGTCAATATTTTCACCGTCTGGCCATCAGAAGACGTTTCTTATGGGGCTTTGAAGAAAATGAAAAAGGGATCTCATGGATAAAATGGGAACAGATATTATCTAACAAGTGCTCAGGAGGTTTAGGTGTGGGTTGTCTAAGATCTAATAATCTGGGGCTTCTTGGTAAATGGAAGTGGCGGTTGTATCAGGAAAAACAGGCCTTATGGAATAGAGTTATTGTTAAATTGCATAGAGTTCAGGGCGGTTTTGAGAATAGTTCTCCCTCGAGACGGCACACTGGAGTTTGGATTAATATTATTAAATCATGCAAAGATATTGACTCCATCGGGATTCCATTTGGTTCTTCAATTATCAAACAGGTGTTTAGTGGCAATCAAACAAAAATTTGGACCGATAATTGGTGCGGTGTAGAAGGTAAATTGTGTGACATGTTCCCTCGCCTTTATCTCTTGAAACTGATCAGTATTGTTATATTAGTGATAGATCTAATCGTTGTGATAGATGGGTCTGGTCCTTATGTCAAAAAGGTGTTTTCTCCGTGAAACGTGTTTCTCAACTCATCCAGCATAAGCTTCTGGCAGAAACTGAGGATAGTAATAACTTTTATTGGATAAACTGGTTGCCGGACAAAGTAAACGTATGTTTATGGCGTTTTTTTTTTTTTCTTTTGACCGACTTCCCACTCGTTGGAACCTTTCTGGTCTTAGTATCGAGCTTAACTCTGATTTATGTGTCTTATGTGATAAGGAAATTGAAAGCTTAGAGCATTGCCTTATTATGTGTGATAAAGTTGCACATTTTTGGTTAAAACAATGGTGCTGGTGGAGGATTAATTATCATTTATCCTTATCTCTCGGTGACATAATAGGGGAACATATGGTCGAAATTTTTTTCCATTGTGTTAATATGTTCTTATATGGGCAATTTGGAGATGGCGTAATCAATATCTTTATGCTCATCCCAGTAAATTGAGACACATCCGGAATGAAGACGTTTTTGCCACTGCTCAAAGATATGCAAGGTTGTGGATTGCAAATAGGTGTCATTCAACTGCCCTTAAATGGGATAGTTGGATCCAAAATCCTCGTAACATGTTTATGTAATATTGGTTTTGGGTGTTTCTTTGGGTTGTTCTCCCCTCTTTTGTATTTGTTTTTTGCTCTTCTTTAGAGCTTTCCTTTTATAAAATTCTTGGCTTTAAAAAAAGAACACTAATACAATTAAACAAAAGAAAAGTAGAGTAACAAAATTAAATATTTTCAAAAAATATAGTAACCCTTAAATTTACGCCTGTTTTTTTTAATTTATTCATACTTATAAACAAGTATAATTTATTAAAATTAAAAATATAGAAACTAGTACGTACAATAGTGTGTACATTGGTTAGACTATAAACTTAATGTATACAATAGTGTATACTCTATCTAAACAAGAGAGTATTCACTAGTGAATAAAAGTGTATATATTTATGTATACAAATTTTAAAAATTTAATCTTATTAATGTGAGACATTTTAATTCAATGTGAATACATATAAAATCATATATGAATAAATGTAATATGTAAAACCAAAACTTTTATTGATATTTGAAAAATATATCATTCAGTTACATGACCTTAAATAAATACAATAGTAATTCCACTAATAAATACAGAGTATACACTTGTGAATATATATATATATATATATATATATATATATATATATATATATATATATATATATATATATATATATATATATATATTTGTTATTGAATACACTTTATGTTGGTGAATATATACCGGTGTATATAATGTTTGTAATAGTGTATATACTTTTGTTATTGAATGCAATCTCTACTAGGGAATACACAATATATACTAATGTATTAAGCAGTAGTGTATTCTCTGGGAAATACAACTTATACATTAGTGTGTCTGCTAGTGAATACATAATATACACTAGTGAATACAAATTATACACTATTGAATACAAAATATACACTAGTGAATATGTTGTAAATTATATGTACATATTTCTAATAAATTTAGTATTGTTTGTTCATATCATTGTGTTTTTTACTTGTTTCAATACAATCTCAACTAACGAATAAAAGTATATACATAAAGCGTATGTAGTTTCCTTTTTTGTTATTGAGAACGATATCTACTAGTGAATGCATAATATACACAATTATATATTTAAATTAACTCTAGATATATACACTAGTGCATACATTATCTACACAGGTACCTATATTATATGATAGAGTTAATTTACAACTAAATAAAAAAAGAGTTTTAGAAGTATTATAATTATATACGTGTAATCGGTATTCACCATGTACAAGAGATTTAAAATATATATATAATCTCACTTCAGAAGTATATATGCACTATAACTCTAAAATACACAATGAGTTATAAATTAAGCTACATTTATTCATATAGTATACAAGTAAATTCACATTCAAATATAACTTATATACCAAATTCTCACACCACGACAAATTGAATACCATAATTCAGATTTTTCTATATTACTTCAATTAAGTTAAAGATATAAAACTCAATCTTCTATACAACAAATTTCATTTTAAATTATATATTCATAAAATTTGATCTTTTAAATAAAAAAAGTTGATAACATCTCGAGTTGCATCCGTTTGTCCGTTCATCCTCAACCTATGAATTGTGTATCATTAACTCACCTATGAATTGTGTATCATTAACTCCACCAGATGCATACTTTATAAATACATAATACCAAGAAACCTGCAGAACAACCAAATCTAGATTGACAATCTAAAAAGTCATAATATAATCAAATATACTATTCATAACTGAATCGATTATAAAGTAGAATCTCATATCACAATCTGGTAAAATGTATTCTCGTGACAATCCAATATATATACTAGTGAATTCAATGTATACCCAACTGAATACATAGTATGCACTTGTGTATACATTGAGTTGACTTATAAATACCTTATATCGACTTATGAGTAAACTAGAATTGACTTGAATTATAGTACAAATGTTTGAAAATCATGTAATTTGAAATATATTGATTTACTTATACTTAAAGAAACACAACAAAATACAATAGTAACCTTAATATACTTGAATATTCCTTTGTACAATGCATATATTAGTAATACCTTCATTAAGGACTTTAATTAAACATTTGGTGTGCTCAAAATATAAATGAGTGATTGTTATATTAATTTCATCAAAATAAAAATCAAGTCAATTAATTTAACTACGCAATCATCATCATCTTTCAATTCTATTCTCACCAATTGAGCTTAAATCCGTCACGAACCCTCATAGAAAAAACAAAATTTTAAAAAAAAATGTTGATAAAATGAAAGAAAAATGCTTACCAGTTGTAGTTTATTAATCCCAGTTGATTCCATCACGAATTGAAGAACTAAAACAACAAATATAAGTAATTTGAAAAAGAAACAAATTGGGTCACGAAGAAGAAAAATTTAAATGGAACTCAGAAAAAAGAGATTGGATATTAGTAAATAGACATGATTGCTGGAGAATTAGATCATAATCAATCCAAAATTTGTAAAAAGTCGAGCAAGTAATGTGGGAATGACATGTGGATGCTTAGGTAACATTTAAAAAAAAAGGAAAAAAAAAATTGAAAAAGAAAAAGGTTTTTGATTTTTTTTTCGTTAACGTAATCATTTTCGTGCATAACTTTTAAGATTATGCACACGAAAAAGTTATGTCAAGTCACAAGATGTACTTAAATTTGCCAAATAAGCATGCCACGTCAGCTGCCACGTCATATGATCCACATAAAAAATATGATGCGCATTAATGATGCATAAAAAATATGATGCCCATTAATGATACACACAAAAAATCTATGATATTCAACTATGATGCATACATAAATGTTCATCATAGGTGTACATCATAAATGTGTATCATATTTTTTTCGTGCATACTTTTTCCGAGAAAAAAAAAATTCCCCCGAAAAAAAAAATTCGATTTTTTTTTTAAATATATATTTTTTTTAAATATTATCTTTTTTTATTAAAAAAATAAAATTTTTTTTTTTTTCCAAAATTGCTAGATGTAACTCCCACAACATTTCCTCTACTTTTTACAAATTTGAGACTTTTCACAAGAAACTTCCCCTATATAGAGGTGGATTCAAATAGGAACCATTAAATATTTAGGAACCATAGGAACCACTTTTTAACCACTAATTTAAAACCCACTTTAAATTAACAATTAACTTTAAATTGACATATCTCGAGTATAACTAGGTTTTAGGAAAAACTAATTACACCATTATAACAAACATTTAATTCTCTTTCCAACGAGCACCTACTCGATATACTTTTGACGACTTTTTTTATTTGGTATATACACTAGTGTATATACTAAATATACACGGGTGTATATACTAATTCGCCAAAAACACATTTGAACCATATATATTCACTTGTGAATACATATGTATACACAAGTGAATACATTTCTATTTACCGGGGTATGAACTATTTCATGACGTACATTCTAACCATATATTCACCACTGAATACATACGTATACACAAGTGTATAAGATGGTATTCATCAGTTTATATACACAGTTTTTGAAAAATTTAAAATTTGTAGTATATACACCAGTGAATATAAAAAAAAAGAGTCGTCAAAATTTAAAAAGTTTATATTTTTCTTAAAAAGAATTAAATACTCGTTCTAACGGTATATTTTTTATTTCGAAAAAGTTTATAATTTAAAGGATATTTACTTTTGAAAATAAAGTAGGTTTTGTTAAATGAGTGGTTAAAAAGTGGTTCCTGTGATTTCTAAATATTTAGGTGGTTCTCATTTGAAAACAACTCTCTCTTTATATATATATATATATATATATATATATATATATATATATATATATATATATATATATATATATATATATATATATATATATATATATATACTAGGCGTATTCCCGCGCGTTGCGCTGTGACAATTTCTAAATTACTACATCACGACCGTAAAGCCAATCTCAACTTAGATCGAATATATTATTACTAACTTCAACAGGTAAAACGTGATGTTTGACTTCAACATATTATTACTAACTTCCTGTAGCTCAGGCCCTTTTCTTTGAAGGGGCATAAATGTCTGCGACGTCACCACCTTTGGAAACCGACCCAACACTTTGAACATAACCAACCGTTTTAGGAGGATCATCCTCACCATTGTCCACCAAAAACAGTGGATCCACGTGATAGAAATTCGCAAGCTGTTTGAGCTACGATGGGGGCAACAGAAAAGGATACAAAGTAAGGAAAACACATTTCTAGACATATTTAAAATATGAGTAGCCAATAAGGAGACATACCTTCTTCCTGCGTAGAGAACGAATGCAATAATTCGGGGGCATGTGGATTTCGTACATACCAACAACCATGTAATGGTGGAAGTCTAGGTCTCTAGTGAAGTAATTTGGGAGTCTAACCTTAAATTCAAAAGTTCGGCCACCCAAACTGAATAACTCCGGAGGGAAACCATCATTGCCAATGTCCAATCGATTCACCAGTTTGTTGGCACAACTATCAAACACCTTCTCAGCCACGGAATTGAAAATGGTAAATATTATATCACTTGTCTCATCAACAACATGCACATGGACCCTATACCTGCAACAACGAAAACAAACATTACAAAAGGCAGAAATTGGGTAGGTTAACACCATAATCCCTACATAAAACAACTCAAAACAACAACCTTATCATATGGTACTTGCAAAAGTCATGGCAAAGATCACAAAAAAAACAAACCATCCTTTACAACTAACTCTTTGTTGCACTCTCCACAACTCTTGTAGCATCAACCCGATTGAGTATATAGACGATCAACTGTTGCCAAAACAGTGAAAGCATGGTCTTGTAGGCCATCGGTCAACGGCATGCCAACCAACTTGCCAATACTAATTTGCATAGTTGCCAACGCCTGGATCATTTTGCAAGAGGAATACAAAGCCGTTATTTATAGGTCATGGGGCAACTAAAGAGTTAGGACATAGTAAAACTCTCTATTATGGTACTTAAACTCAAATATTAAAAAATGGGGCAACTAAAGAGTTAGGAGTTTAGCATGGGGCAACTAAAGAGTTAGGACATAGTAAAACTCTCCATTATGGTAATTAAAACATATATTAAAAGATGGGGCAACTAAAGAGTTAGGAGTTTAACATGGGGCAACTAAAGAGTTAGGACATAGTAAAACTCTCCATTATGGTAATTAAAACATAGGGCAACTAAAGAGTTAGGAGTTTTAAATGCACATCATTCAACTATTTGGGATAACTCACACCTGAGATGTTCGGTTCCCTTAGATTATAAGTACTAGTATATATATATATATATATATATATATATATATATATATATATATATATATATATATATATATATATATATATATATATATATATATATATATATATATATATATATAGACCACTAGGGTTTGTCCAAGTGGTTATAGTATGCTGCCTATCTGTTGGAGGTCTCGGGTTCAAGGCTCTCTCAGGGTGGGCAATTTACAGGCACGGGTCTCTTGCATGATCAGATTGGTGGAGGTCTCGGGTTCGAGGCTCTCTCAGGGTGGGCAATTTACAGGCACATGTCTCTTGCATGATGAGATTGATGCCTCTCTCAGGGTGGGCAATTTACAGACACAGGTCTCTTGCATGATAAGATTGGTGGGTATACAAATGTATACAAGGGGCTAAGAGACACCTTCCAATAAACCTCTTTTATGTATATATTTGTCACAATCATTTTTCACATGCTCTTTATATGACATAGAAAAATTTGGTGTCACTTATAATTTTAGGAAGCTAAGCACACTTCCATCCCATAAATAAGATTCACTAATAAAACCTGGAAGTCTCAAATATACAATGGGCCTCTGACTTAGGGGTGGCAATGGGGCAGGTCTAGGCCCAGACCCGATCTGACCCAACCCAATAAGAGGGTCCAATGGATAAAAATATCGGATCCAATAACCCAATATCCGATCCAATGGGGCGACCCACTTAAATGGATCTTCATATAGGTCGACCCATGACCCGGTCGGGTCGACCCAAATTCATGTTAGGTTACAGTTTACTGTTTACCAAAAAATTTAATCAGCTCAATTACACAACAATTCAATTACGTCGATTTAGGCTACTTCTGGTTTACGCAAAAATTAATCAGTTCAATTTTCAGTTCAATTTTCGGGTATGTAAATTTAGAATTAATCTCGTTCTTATATTTCTGGTGAATATTTCTGGTTCTCAAGCTTCTATGTTCACAAAACCCTTTTTCTTAATTTAGGCAACAATTCAATTTTGATCATACTATTTGGTTCTAGATTACGTTTAGGATGTTTTTATGCTTTTCAAAGTACTCTGGGTGACTTACTTGGCCCGTTAGAGACAATTATACCTGATTCGCCCGTTTAGCCACAAATGGGTCGAAATGCAGTATCCTTCTGTTCTGCTTCTTGAATGTTATCACTGTTATATAACAACACAGTAAACGGGCAGTTCTTTAAAGTGTAGAGTTGTATGAATTTTGTTGAATGTTATCACTGTTTCAAATTTTGTTGCTGTTGTTGATGAATCAAATTTGAGACTAGTAACATATTTATTTAATAAGATTATATGATTATATTTTTAATAATTGTCTCTCATCTCTAAATTTCACATCAAAGTAAAGGTTAAATGCAAAATATATGGTACATTTAAACAAATTTCCGTTAACTGACATCAAATGAATTTTAACTACTTAACCTGGAGGATACATGCTTTTTAATAGTAACTAACTACTACAATCAGGTTAATGGACGGCGGATGCAAATGGTAATAAAACTAAATTTTGGTGACGGGATTGAAGGTTATAGACAACGGTTACATTAGAATCAAACAAAATGATTTCAAAAGATTATTACTAAATGGGTCGACCCGGGTCAAGATCCAATCCATTAAATTCGTTGGATTTGGGTCGGATCAAGATCCAATAGCTAATGGGTCGGACCCGGACCCAATTAAATGGATATTTGGTCAGGTCTAGATCCAAAAAAGACCCGCCCAGACCCGCCCCATTGACAGCTCGACTCTGACTTGTTTGTTTAAGATTCATCAATAAAATGCAAGATGTTGACATATTGACAAAACATTTATTGTTATTTGTTTATGTTTTGCACAAATTGCGGAACTTGTCCATCTCAATTTCAATATTCATCACCTAATTCAAACAACCCACTTTCAACAAATACTTTATTTAGAGGAACTTCAGATCGTCATTATTTTTGTTTGATTCTTTTGACAAGAATCTCAAGTTAAATTAAGCGTATCTAAAAACAACAAAAGATGCATTTACTTAGAGCTTACTTAATAATTTCGGTATATGATATTTTTTCTTAATACAAAGTGTCACTCACGTATCCAAACTAATAAGCTTATATTAAGTTTCATCCCAAAAAACGTATAAAAATAAGAATAAGAATAGGTAATATAACTCATATGAGTTCAATTTTAAAAAAAATAAATATAACTCATAAATAATCGAGTTTTCTAGATTTTTTTTTCTTTTTTTATATAGTTTTTCCAAGCCCAAAGAGGGTAAGCCCAATACTAGTAATTGAACAAATAGATAGGAAAGCACAGCAGGAATATTGTTAATATACAATTTGTAATTAGAAATAATCGTTACTTGACTTACTATCAGCAAATTTGGCACAAATACTACTAGAGTGGATCACTGAGTAAGGTAGGAAACAAAGCAAGAAAACATAGATGAGAAATCAAAGAACACGTTCGCTTTATTTTCACAATTGCTCGAGGCATATTCATTAATACAAGAGCTTTCACTTCAATAAACAATTAATCAACAACATCAAATATAATGTCTTAGTATAGATACAAGATACATAGTGATACTTGTTATTTTGTTGGTTCATCCGCAGGTAGCGAAGCAAGGAACTTCCTGAGACATTGGGAATATACACACGGGCGTTCTATGTGAACAAGGTGACCTGCCTTGCTTATCCCTTCAACTGTTGCCTTATCTCCTAGTTGCCTGTAACCACAAACACAATTCATTAAGATTTTAGTTTTTTGAAACAAATTCATTCTCAATTCATAGTCATCGCCATTTGTTATAGATGAAATAATCAATAGGTACCATTTCATGTTCTGTGCGAGCTCCATCTTAAAGATTTGATCATTCTCGCCCCATAGAAGATGTATTCTCTATTCAGAAAGGATCGTTTGATATCGTTAGTGAGGAGTGTAAATTAAGTATATAAAACATGAGTATATATATAGATGTGTTTGTTTTTATACCTGTGGAAAATATGGAATGTTATTATCCTTGTTGCTAACTATGAGTCCCTCCAATAGCTCGCCTCTTTCCTTTCTGTTGTTAAACATTACCTGCAATTCATGATACTAACGGTAAATGATATGTCGAATTATTTATGGAGATTGTTAAAAATCTGTGAGTGTCTTTGGCAAAGTATTCATTCAAAACATATACTAAACGGTTACAGGTTTTAAGTTCAAATCTATCTCCTATAATCATTTGTACAAAGTTAAATACATCTTCGATTTATTAATAAGTATTAAATATATTTATAATTAAGAAAAAAGATATATATTCATTATCCGCTTCAATTTAATATCACCATATAAAAACACAAAGATTTTAATATTCGTCTATCTATTATCTATATATTATGACAAGGAAAAAAAAAAGAGACTTTTGTTTTTATTTTTTTGAAATAAACATTTAAAGACCCCCTTTGAAAGACCTTTAAGTGTAAATGACTCACCCACTTCTATTAAATAAAAGAAATTTCTATTTATTACCTAGTTTTATAACAAATAATCATAAAGCGTGAAAATTAACATTTTCTTTGTCATATTATATTTTACAAGGTTTTAGAAAACAGATCGAAGTTCGAACCGATCGTATGCTGGTTCACCAAAATAACCGATCCTAAAAATTTATAAACATAATATAAATTCGAAAGACCTCATTTTATAAAAAGATTACTAGTCATAAGAGCAATCAATTAAACCACTTCTTTTTATACGTAGTTTTCATTCTAAAATAAATATATATATATAATATAAATATATGATATAAACATAACATATCTATAATATATACTAAAAGAGATATATTAAAAGATATATGGCAAATTGTGGGCTATTATTATGTTTCAAAATTAATTTTAAATCCTGGATGAAAATGATCTCATATAACAGTATTATTAACAATTTTCAGTTTAGCCTTTCTATTTAAATACAGCTTTTACCCTTTAACTTAAATCAATATATAAATAAAAATAATTTGACAATATTATTCTAAATATTAAATATCTTTTTATATATTAAACATTTTTCAAAAAAATTATTTATTCAACTCGGTTTTTTATTTATACAATATATTTTTCAATTTTCGATTCAGCGTTCATTTTCTAACATATTGGTATACTATGTTTTATATTACCAACTAACATAATTTTTTCTATTCTTTGTTAATAATTCGGAATTTATATTTGAAACTAAAGTCAATCAAATGAGTATATTAAAAGAGATGTATCGAAAATCACATTACAAAGTATGGATCATTAAATAGGTTTTAAGATTAAATTTATACATTTAGGTCAAAATGAATATGACATTATCATTAACGGCTCAATTTGTATATAATGTACTCTTAGTTTTCTAGATATATACAAACATAACCTCTCAGAATTTAAACTTTTTAACAAACTAAAAAATTGAATATAAAATTTATCGAAAACCTACTACCACTAACATAACATAACCTAAGACATGACCTAAAATCTAATATTTGATAGAATAGAAGCATAAAAAACACGTAGATGACTACCACTAACATAACATAACCCAAGACATAATCTAAAATCTAAAATTTAATAGAATGAAAGCATAAAAAACACGTAAATGACTCACCTTCAAATGAAGAAACTTTCTCATTAACTTTTTAAACATTTTTCGACCTCAATGTTACAACATGTTATAATTGTATTAAAGTTAATGGTGAAATTACGTACATATAAACGAAAAGACAAAAATGTTGGTATCACAATTCATATTGTCTTATGTTGTTAATGATACACAATAATACCAACTTCTATATATTATATTTTTATATTTTTCAATAACGTTATCCGTTTATACTCGAAAATAAACTAGTTTTGAAGATTTTAATGTTTACCCCATCGTAATCTTGAGACACAATTTTGACAAACTTCTACTTTTACCAACTACTAGCTAATTACTTCTCCCCACGAGTTAGTTTACCCACTTATATAATAATTGACTTTTACCTCCAAATTTTAGCGTAAGACTTAACTTAAGAGTTAAATACAATAGTTAAAAGGGGTAATAAAACCTCAAGGTAATCCTTATAAAGGCGATTAGGAAACCAAAGTTTCTTATGAGTTGCAACAGACATAAGCGCCTTCAAACCCTTAACAGAATCGGGCAACAAAAGCTCGGTGGACGACGAAAACCCCAGCCCTGACAATGTCTGTTCACTTATCGAATCTGTCATTGCAAGTATCGACCCCGAAATCACCATCGCTCTAACCATTTCCGGGTACAATTCAGCCATCTTAAACGCTACCATCCCACCATAACTAAACCCTACCACCACACACTTCTCAATTCCCAGTTTTCGTAACCCTGTCACCAAACACTCCGCTTGAAAACGCGGAGACCGGTCAGGGTTATCCGATATCGACCCTCCAAAGAATAAAAGGTCTGGGACGTAAACTGAGTATTCTTTAGAAAGTGAACCAATTTGGAACTGCCATGTTGCTATCCCTTCAGCTGCGAAGCCGTGGATTAATACGACGACGGGTTTGTTTGGTTTAGGACTGATTGTGGTGATCTCTTTGGTTTTGGAGTTTTTGTTTGGTTTTTGAATGGTTTCCGTTGGAACCCAGAAGTTCATGATTGTTCCGGGCTCGATTTCGACTGAGTGGGTTTGAACACCAGCGAGTTTCATTAAGAAAATGATCAGTGGCTCCTGGATTGATACTAAGTTCACCATTTTGGATATGAGAGTAAGAAAGACAGATGAGTTTTGTGGGAATGGTAGTAGGAAAATTGGGGTGTTAAGTAGAGGAGGGAAGGTGGAGTTTGGTGTTGGCAAGTCATCTGTTTTAAACCTTTTAGGAGTACGTAATAATTAGTCAATTTCAATTATACAAAATTCATCCAAGTTTCATAAGAAACCACATTAATAAAAATATAATTATATTAAAATGATTAATTTTGTCCATATATGAGCATTTGTATCATGGCCGTAACGTGGATTTCGGGGGCCCTGTTCGATTAACTTAAAGTAGACCAATTCTTTGTTGTGTTGTAATTTTTGATGCTCATGTTGTGTCTTATATCTATGGAGTACGCGTATTCGACATGAAAAAAAAAAAAAAAAAAAAAGGTGATATGTTTGATAAAAGTTGATATATATTTACAAAAAATATTAAAACTATCCAAGAATAGTAAAAAAAAATATATGTAAAAACATTTGTTATTTCATACCGGTTCTTTGACGATAATATGTAGCATGCGCAGAAAGTGTCAATTTTAAAACCTCTTTTGTCGTTATTGAGAGATATAATAATAAGACTAGGAAGAATGTGTCATAAATGTAAACCTTAGGGGCCCAAAGTGAATATAATGTAAATCATCTTCTTCCTCTACTCTTGACTTGAATATCCATCTGTGTTTTTGTTCGATCTCTTCAGTTCACTTATGGTAAACTAACACTGAGTATTGACTAATATTTGACAGGAGTCAACCATCAATTACGTTCACTTTATCATCCAATTTGAGCCAAAACTGAATTAATACAATTACGGTTCTTAAAATTTGGGGCCCCATGAAAAAGAGGAGGCCCTGTCCCGATGATCACTTTGCACAGGCTAAGATCCGGGCCTGATTTGTATACATGATAGGAAATTTCATATATATATATATATATATATATATATATATATATATATATATAAAATATATATATATATATATATATATATATATATATATATATATATATATATATATATATATATATATATATATATATATATATAGTAATTGGATCGGGTAAGAACGGTCCAAAGTATAGGAACGCTAAGAACCAATGCTGACCGTCCGTTTAAGGTGATGATCAGTAGTAAACACTTACTACTGATCAGTATACACTTACTACTGATCAGTAGTAACCACTTACTACTGATCAGCAACAAATTATGGCCGTCCGATTAAGAATTTTATATCAAAACTCGCAGTGCTGATCAGTAGTAAGTGGTTACTACTGATCAGTAGTAAGTGTTTACTACCGATCATCACCTTAATCGGACGGCCAGCATTGGTTCTTAGCGTTCCTATACTTTGGGTCGTTCTTACCCGATCCAATTAATATATATATATATATATATATATATATATATATATATATATATATATATATATATATATATATATATATATATATATATATATATTTCGTTTGAAAAGAAAAGACTCATACAGAGCAATATTTATATTTGGTCTAGACGGGATTTGAATTCACAACTTCATATTGGATGGTTAGAACGAAACCACTAGGCCATAGGTATGTTGGCAATCACCAAAGTTTATTGATTATAGTTAAGTTAATATAAAAATTTAATCATTAAACTTTAATCAATTTATTGGTTTAACCAATTACTACTATTTTTCTTTCGAGAATGGTTTTATATAAATTAAAAGCAACACATAGGATGCTTTTGGTATACAAGGGGAGTTTATATGTTTTTATTTTTTAAAAGGCTTAATCCTTCTTTAAATAGTTCTGTATTTTAAACTTTATCTTTCAAATAAAATGCTGAAACATTTATAACCAAACAAAATATTTAAATAGAATTTATATATTTTAAAAATAAAAGTTTATTACTCTTAAAAGGCCCTTGAAGTCTCATACCAAACACACCTAAAAGGTTTGTATATTTCAAATTCATATTTGTTAAGTTCAAGCTAGTTTACATATGATTAGTAGTTTGAGGTATCAAGTAGCAAGAATTGGAATTTAAAGGACTATTTTGTAATTTATGCTTTTGTTATTCAATATTATAATATAATAATGGATAATAAGTTTATAAATTATAAAAAAAAATAAAATAAATAAATAAATTTATAAAATATAAGCCAAAATTCAATAATCTAGAAATTATTTCAAACAAACAACTCTAAAATATGGTAGATGGTTAAAGTTAAAGGAAGTTAGATACTTAGATTACTGAAGTAACCTAAAAGAGTTTAAGTACTAAAGATTGAAACAAATAATTTGCATACAAATTTGAGTTGATTTAATGTGATTAACGAATTTCGCTTTATATAAGCTAGAAAACCTAAATTCATATATTTGAAAAATCTATCGAACCAATAATATTTATATTTACCCATTTCTTTTATAACATCTATTCAGATATTTTATGGTAGCCACTTAAATCGTAGTAAACCGAAATGTCAACCCTATTTAAAGCATAATGTATTGTTGTGGGTAGGAAATGTGGTTGATCTATATTAAGCGACCATGTTCGGAAAAATGTCCACGGACAAATATTATTATACATTTTTATTATATTATATGTTATGAAAAAATTACTCACTAAATTTAGAAAACAATATAATTGGTATAATTTTATTATAATTAACTGGTTAGTTTAACTTAATTGAAGTACAAAACCAACACATAAACATAAATTAATTTTTTAACGTTACTTTTTATAGACTATTAACACAAAAAGACATCCAATATAACAATCGTTAACACAAAGAATATTCGATGTTAAAAGCTTCTATATATAACACATCAAGTATAATTTCTCATTTCAAAAACTAAACACCTGAATTTGAATGAACCGAACATTTTTTGAAATTTATTTTATATTTTATTCTTAAATTCAAGAGGTGTTTTTTATTTAAAACGACGTAGATGACGTACATGTTTGGTTACACACTTCAAATTTTAAATTCTATTTGATGGTGTTAGTAGGTGATAGCTTATACTTATAGCCTATCAAACCTAACACTTGGGTCCGGCCTACTGAATCTCAATCTGACAAAAAGACCAGAACCCGGAACGTGAGCAACGACACCGGGAGTAAGACCCCGTGTCCGGGAATCGTGGCCCCGTGTCCGGGATCCGGGAGTTGTGTCCCAGCACCTAGCGCCCCGTATCCGGGAAATCTTGGCCCGTGTCCTGGATCCGAGAGATGTGTCCCGGCACCTAGCGCCCCGTGTCCGGGAATCGTGGCCCCGTGTCCGGGATCCGGGAGTTGTGTCCCGGCACCTAGCGCCCCGTGTCCGGGAATCCTGGCCCCGTGTCCGGGATCCGAGAGATGTGTCCCGGCACCTAGCGCCCCGTGTCCGGGAAGAATGGCCCCGTGTCCGGGATCCGAGAGATGTGTCCCGGCACCTAGGGCCCCGTGTCCGGGAATCATGGCCCCGTGTCCGGGATCCGAGAGATGTGTCCCGGCATCTAGCGCCCCGTGTCCGGGAATCATGGCCCCGTGTCCGGGATCCGAGAGATGTGTCCCGGCACCTAGGGCCCCGTGTCCGGGAATCATGGCCCCGTGTCCGGGATCCGAGAGATGTGTCCCGGCACCTAGCACCCCGTGTCCGGGAATCATGGCCCCGTGTCCGGGATCCGAGAGATGTGTCCCGGCACCTAGCGCCCCGTGTCCGGGAATCATGGCCCCGTGTCCGGGATGCGAGAGTTGTGTCCCGGCACCTAGCGCCCCGTGTCCGGGAATCATGGCCCCGTGTCCGGGATCCGAGAGATGTGTCCCGGCACCTAGCGCCCCGTGTCCGGGAATCATGGCCCCGTGTCCGGGATCCGAGAGATGTGTCCCGGCACCTAGCGCCCCGTATCCGGGAATCATGGCCCCGTGTCCGGGATCCGAGAGATGTGTCCCGACACCAAGCGCCCCGTGTCCGGGAATCATGGCCCCGTGTCCGGGATCCGAGAGATGTGTCCTGGCACCTAGCGCCCCATGTCCGGGAATCATCCGTGTCCGGGATCCGAGAGTTGTGTCCCGGCACCAAGCGCCCCGTGTCCGGGAATCATGGCCCCGTGTCCGGGATCCGAGAGATGTGTCCCGGCACCTAGCGCCCCGTGTCCGGGAATCATGGCCCCGTGTCCGGGATCCGAGAGTTGCGTCCCGGCACCTAGCGCCCCGTGTCCGGGAATCATGGCCCCGTGTCCGGGATCCGAGAGTTGTGTCCCGGCACCTAGCGCCCCGTGTCCGGGATCCGAGAGTTGTGTCCCGGCACCAAGCGCCCCGTGTCCGGGAATCATGGCCCCGTGTCCGGGATCCGAGAGATGTGTCCCGGCACCTAGCGCCCCGTGTCCGGGAATCATGGCCCTGTGTCCGGGATCCGAGAGTTGTGTCCCGGCACCTAGCGCCCAGTGTCCGGGATCCGGGAGTTGTGTCCCGGCACCTAGGCGCCCCGTGTCCGGGAATCATGGCCCCGGCACCTGGTGTCCGGGAGTTGTGTCCCGGCACCTAGGCGCCCCGTGTCCGGGAGTCGTGGCCCGGGCACCTAGCTGGTCCCGTGCCCGGAGATCTGCCTCGGCATCGACGCTCAGTCCGACACTCATGCTCTGGCATGTCTAAGGACTTGTGTAGACCAACACTGATGCTTTGGAGTTCATCTCAAGGTATCATGCTCCTGACATTTTGCCAGTCAGACATCTAAGCCTAATGTTTGGATGTAACCGTCAAAGGCATTGATGAGATTATATCATTGCAGGAGCGTTACCTTTTCACTTATACCCGTTGGAATCCTATTGATGAACAATAAATGATCATCATGACTGTTGTTGGTACCTGGCAATGTTGGGTATAAATACCCAACGCTTCAGGTTTTAGTGGCAGCTTCATCATCTTCCTCACATACTCACTGACCGGAATAATTAACCATATTCCGTCAAGCCTTTCCGATCAATCTCTTGTCCACCTTAGACTCGCCAAGAGTCTGTTAGGTTTGCACTGCTTGAGCAGGAGGCCAAGAGAGTGATCAATCTAACCCAAGTTACTGAGCCTGTCGATTCTTGCTCTAACATTGGCGCCATCTGTGGGACACGTTTTTTAGCAACGGTGTTTCATATTCATTTCCAGATTTCCACAAGTTTTTTCTTTAATTCGTTTCTTTTTTCATCATGGAAGACATGAACTCTTCACCAATAATTTCCTCAGTCCCAGAAGTAACTACTACAACACCACCCCCAGTGACTGCTATAGCCCCACCCCCAATGACTACTGTAACCCCTTCCCCAGTGACTGCTGTGACCACATCCCAAGCTGAAGGGAATACCACCCTGATACCGACAATTGTTTCGTCACCTCATGCATTTGTTTCATTGCCTATTCCATCCATTCAGTTCATACCGGACATGGAGACAGACATGGTGTTTGAAAGAGGTCCTATGGGGAGGACAGACAGGCACGGATTTTCCGCCTTGGAGGATTGGACACTAGGAGATTCAGGTCCTGCCCGTCTGTATCGATCAACAACCACTGGACCTTTGTATTCTACACGGGTGCCCGGAGCTAGTGCATCTGACATACCAACGCCAAATGTGTCAAGTTTTCAGATCCCCATGTCCCGTACCTCAACGCTGCACGAAGAAGCCGCTGAAGCCTCTAGGCAGGCTGTCCCAGAACTTCATGGCTTTGAAGCCCCTAGGCAGCCTGCCTCGGCGGGATCCCAACCCGGCACTCAAGGAACGGGAGAGAACCCAAGCATGGGAACGCAGAGAAGGACATTTCAGAATAACCAAGGAGCAGCATCAGTCCCGGCACCAACCTCATCTAATCACCTCCTGGCTCAACTATTGGCATCCCTGCAGCCAGCACCACCACAGGTAATCCCCCAACAATCCGAAACAGATGTCCTGTTAAAACAGTTGGCGGATCGCCTGAGGCAGAACGCGCCGACACCGGCGCCACCTCAAAATCCCAATCAGGAGTTATTACGACTGTTGCAGCAACTAGCAGAAGGAGAAATGCCAAGAGAAGCTATTATGCCTGTATCAATAGTAAGTTCGAAATTTTGTGACTGGGTGTCAAGATATCCGATGCCAGACAAGCAGAAGGTCCCCTCCATCGTAGGCACTTATGACGGCACAAGAGACCCAGACGACCATATGGCCTTGTTTGAGCAGGCCATCATGACAGAAAAATGGGTAGACCCGGTAGCCTGTAAAATGTTTCCAGGAACATTGCAAGGGTTTGCAAGAGATTGGTTTGCTGGCCTTCCAGAGAGGAGCATTAGGGACTTTGCTGATCTAAAGGCAAAGTTTGTGTATCAATTCTTTCAGCAAAAGAAACAACGCAGGACACATCTGGAGGCCCACCTAATCCGGCAGAAGGAAGGGGAAGCTTTGTGAGACTTCATCCTGCGGTACACGCAGGAATGCCAAAAGATCCCAGGTTTGCCAGAAAGCCAACAAATTTCAGGTTTCACCTTTTCCCTCTTGCCTGGTCAGTTGCAGGAAAAACTTGCAAAAAGGACTCCTGCCACCTTCAAGGAAACAGATAGAGCCTATGACTTCTTAAGATCAATGGAAACTGTCTCTTTGGCAAGAGGAGTGGCTGGAAAGAAGGACAAGCTTTGGAACGGTGGGACAGCGTCAGGTAGACAGGACCAACAGCGGGAAGATAGGAGAAATTACAGACGGGATGACAGAGGCAACATAAGGTTTAGCCCTTATGAAAAGACTGCATCCGAGCCATTTCTCAACAAGACCCCGAAAGAGATCCTACAGACAGAGCATGTAGGCTCTACTTTTAAACCTCCACCACAAATGGCACACAGGTCTGGTAAGAAAAACATGAACAAGTACTGTGAATTTCACGAGGACCATGGACATGACACCAATGCCTGTCGGGAATTGAAAGGAGAGATCAGAAGGGCGCTGGACGAAGGGAAGTTAGAACACCTAGTGCAAGCTGCAAGACAACAAACCAACAGGACCCCAACCCAGAAAACATATGCCTGGCAAAAGAGGGAGGAGAATACTGAACGACCGAGACCGCCAGAAGGTCACATCTTTATGATTGAAGGTCAGACATACATAGACTAACCCTAGATCAAGGTCTGATAAATTTTTATTCTATGTTTTCATGTTTTGTCAAGGTTTAACCTTGTTTTCTATCAAGGACATGGATACCATGCCTTAAAATAAAATGTTTGGTCTGATATTATCCCAATTATGCACTGCATTATCTTTTTATGAACATTGTTCAACATCACAAGCATAAGGCCAAATAAGACACTCATGTCTAAGCCAAAACATGCGAACACGTCTTTTCATCTACTTGAGAAAAGATAAGCACTTCTCATAGGGAAGCGACATACCTCGCGAGTAATACAAATAAACGGTTAACCAAATAATGCATCACTGATGTAATATGCTTAAATAGCAAACAAATCATAAGATAAATATCCAACGGATAAACATTTATTATTAAAAAGAAACCACTCATAGAGCCAAGCAAAATATCCAAACCATAAAGCTTATAAAGCTGATATTCATAACAGAAAGGGAAAAATGTTCAAACATATAAAAAAGAGCAAACACTACACTGGTGGCATAGACACTGGTGGTGTAACAATAGCAAGAAGATCATCAATAGAAATGTCCAAGTCTTGGACAATGCGCTCCAGGATAAGAAAAATTTTTCTTTTCAAACAAAGCATTAGCAGCTCGCATCTGACTTTGCGCCAAAGGATCAAGAAAGGGTAGCACTGCATCACCGACAACGGATCGCAACTTGGTCCCTACAATGTGTTTGCCAAATGCATGAGTAGCCCGATTAACTTCCAACATCAAATTCATCACATCAGGATGATTAAGTAATAGCTTGAACAACTCAGGAAAAGCAGCAAGAAGGTCTTTTCTACCCTGAAAGGCATCATCAAGTTGCTGGCGCTGAGACTCAACTACATGTCTCTCAACCTCTAAAGATTTGGTCACTGTCGCCAACTCCTTATCCTTTGCAGCCAGGATATTTTCATACTCCTGCGCCCTCCTTACCAATCCATCCCTCTCTTTCTCTAAGTTGGAAATCTTGGCAGAAAGATCACTAATCTCCTTGTCCCGGCCGGAAACAATCTCGCGTTCGGCCTCAATATCTTTACTAACCACAGCCAAACTTTCCACCTCTTTCTTCAGATCCGAGTAATCAACTTTCAATTTTTCATGTTCTTCACATGTACGCTGCCTAGCAAGTATATGTCCCATAAAGCCATGAAAAAGGCTCATATCAGCATCATCCAACAATTCAGAAGTTCCTTGCAACTTTGACTGCATAACAAGTTGAGGTGGGACAACATTGTCCATGAAATCCCTAACAGATCCAACAGTTTCCCATTGTCACCCACACAAAATGACCAGGCATGCACAAAACGTTGACCAGATGGCGTGCCGACAAATGCAGAAGGTTGAACAGTACTGCCACAAGCAGGAAGAGCCATGCTAGTAGATCCATGGGACGCCATCTAAAGGCCCCCATAACGCCTTACAAGATTTGTTCCAAGAAGTGGAGAAGCAGGGAACAACACTTTTTTCGATTTGGGTGTAGGAAGGTCATAATCCTCAACATTTATTGATGGCCTCTTTCCTAACACATATGCACCATCAAAGCATGGCTCATGACCATCGTCAGATCCAATATCCTCCAACTCAACGGCATAAAAAAAAAAAAAAAAAAAAAAAAAAAATCGGGCCGGCACAAAAGGCCGGCTATATGCCGGCTAACAACATC
The DNA here is from genome assembly GCA_910822075.1 of Senecio squalidus. NCBI lineage: Eukaryota > Viridiplantae > Streptophyta > Magnoliopsida > Asterales > Asteraceae > Senecio > Senecio squalidus. The sequence continues at coordinate 16,020,692 of CAJVGC010000065.1, read as the reverse complement.
ATGTCAAAGGCAAAAAAGGCCGGCTGTGTGCCTGCTACTTGCCTAGCCACCGGACAGGAAACGGACGTCGCAAAAAAAAAAAAAAAAAAAAAAAAAAAAAAAAAAAAAAAAAAAAAAAAACTTACCGAACGGCTAAAGCAGAAGAGTTAGGCTTCAAAACCTAATTTTTAAAACCTAACTGGGGGCATGATGGTGTTAGTAGGTGATGGCTTATACTTATAGCCTATCAAACCTAACACTTGGGCCCGGCCTACTGAATCTCAATCTGACAAAAGGACCAGAACCCGGAACGTGAGCCCCGACACCGGGAGTAAGGCCCCGTGTCCGGGAATCGTGGCCCCGTGTCCGGGATCCGGGAGTTGTGTCCCAGCACCTAGCGCCCCGTATCCGGGAATCTTGGCCCGTGTCCGGGATCCGAGAGATGTGTCCCGGCACCTAGCGCCCCGTGTCCGGGAATCGTGGCCCCGTGTCCGGGATCCGGGAGTCGTGTCCCGGCACCAAGCGCCCTGTGTCTGGGAATCATGGCCCCGTGTCCGGGATTCGAGAGTTGTGTCCCGGCACCTAGCGCCCCGTGTCCGGGAATCATGGCCCCGTGTCCGGGATCCGAGAGATGTGTCCCGGCACCTAGCGCCCCGTGTCCGGGAATCATGGCCCCGTGTCCGGGATCCGAGAGATGTGTCCCGGTACCAAGCGCCTAGTGTCCGGGAATCATGGCCCCGTGTCCGGGATCCGAGAGATGTGTCCCGGCACCTAGCGCCCCGTGTCCGGGAATCATGGCCCCGTGTCCGGGATCCGAGAGTTGTGTCCCGGCACCAAGCACCCCGTGTCCGGGAATCATGGCCCCGTGTCCGGGATCCGAAAGATGTGTCCCGGCACCTAGCGCCCCGTGTCCGGGAATCATGGCCCCGTGTCAGGGATCTGAGAGTTGTGTCCCGACACCTAGCGCCCCGTGTCCGGGATCCGGGAGTTGAGTCCCAACACCTAGGCGCCCCGTGCCCGGGAATCATGGCCCCGGCACCTGGTGTCCGGGAGTTGTGTCCCGGCACCTAGGCGCCCCGTGTCCGGGAGTCGTGGCCCCGGCACCTAGCTGGTCCCGTGCCCGGAGATCTGCCCCGACATCGACGCTCAGTCCGACACTCATGCTCTGGCATGTCTAAGGACTTGTGTAGACCAACACTGATGCTTTGGAGTTCATCTCAAGGTATCATGCTCCTGACATTTTGCCAGTCAGACATCTAAGCCTAATGTTTGGATGTAACCGTCAAAGGCATTGATGAGATTATATCATTGCAGGAGCGTTACCTTTTCACTTATACCCGTTGGAATCCTATTGATGAACAATAAATGATCATCATGACTGTTGTTGGTACCTGGCAATGTTGGGTATAAATACCCAACGCTTCAGGTTTTAGTGGCAGCTTCATCATCTTCCTCACATACTCACTGACCGGAATAATTAACCATATTCCGTCAAGCCTATCCGATCAATCTCTTGTCCACCTTAGACTCGCCAAGAGTCTGTTAGGTTTGCACTGCTTGAGCAGGAGGCCAAGAGAGTGATCAATCTAACCCAAGTTACTGAGCCTGTCGATTCTTTCTCTAACACTATTCTGATTGAGTTTTACCATAATGTATTTAGCATTTGTTTGACATAAGTGGTTGAAGTTGTAGCTTAAATTTGAGCTTGAGCTTGAGTTAGAACTAGAGCGTAAATTTATGGTTGAGACCGGAGCTTAAATTAAAAGTGAAAAATATGTTTGGTAAAGTAGTTGGAGTTTAAGGTTATATGTGTAAAAAGAAATAAAAGGATATATAAATATATATGTTTTAAGTAAAATGATAGATATTTATGTCATTTTGTCTACCACAAGCTCAAGTCCTTTTCATAAGCTACTTCAAATAGCTTATAGTTTTGTGTTTATTAAGACTTATATTTTTTAATAAGTCGGTTAAACCAAATAAGGCTTATAAAAGAATTATAAAAAACGATAAATTAAACCCCTATAAGCCATCATAAACTCGTGCGCCAAACGTATCCAAATAACTTATTTTTTATTTAAAATTTTATCAAATGAATCTAAAAAAACATATGTGATTAATGACCATTTTATTTATTCAAAAACATGAGTTTTGACCACATTCGATCTACATAAAAAGTATATATTATTTCTTTTATATTGATCTTATTATTATATATATGTACACTTTATCACAGTTTTATCTATACTATTATATAAAGAGTTTTACCAAAAGTCTTAATCTCTTAATTATAAGTATTGAAATTATTTTGTTACCCTTAGTGACAACTATTAAGAATTCAAAATAATTAATATATTTGGAATGTTATGAAATATGTTAACTTATATATATATATATATATATATATATATATATATATATATATATATATATATATATATATATATATATATATATATATATATATATATAACAATTTATATATTTACAATCCTTCTATTTTTACAAATAGTAAGTATTTATATATAAAAAATGTCAATTACGTTTATTATCTTCCATTACAACATTCAAAAAATCAAAGTCATGTCTAAATATTGATACGGTGTTTATATTAGTTTAAAGGGTTTAACGAGACATAATTTTTTTATCTATACTAATTATATAAAGAGTTTCATCAAAAATTTTAATCTCTTAATTTTAAGTAATTGAAATTACTTTGTTACCATTAGTGACAACTTTTAAGAATTCAAAATAATTATTTGGAATGTTATTAAATATGTTAACCTATATATTTATAACAATTTATATATTTACAATCCTTCTACTTTTACAAATAGTAAGTATTTATATATAAAAAATGTTAATTACGTTTATTATCTTCCATTACAACATTCAAACATTCAAAGTCATGTCTAAATATTGATACGGTGTTTATATTAGTTTAAAGGGTTTAACGAGACATAATTTTTTATATAGCTAAAATGGTGTGACCATAAATCTTTAACAAAAAGTCTTTTGTGGCACGAAAAATGAATCTGAAATATTGCGCCCAAAACAATCTATACTATTATATAAAGAGTTTTACCAAAAGTCTTAATCCCTTAATTTTAGAGAACTGAAATTACTTTCTTTCCTTCATGACAACTTTTAAAAATTCAAATTAATTAATATATTTGGAATGTTATGAAAGATGTTAACTTATATATTTTTAACAATTTACATATACTTACCATCTTTCTACTTTTACAAATAGTAATAGTAAGTATTTATGTATAAAAAATGTCAACTATGTTTATTATATATTGCATTACAACATTCAAACATTCAAAGTCATGTTTAAATATTGATACGGTGTTTATATGCGTTTGAAGGCTTTAACGAGACATAATTTTTTATATAGGTAAAATGGTGTGATCATAAATCTTTATCGAAAAGTCTTTTTATGGCACGAAAAATGAACCTGAAATATTACGCACAAAACAATTTATACTATTATATAAATAGTTTTACCAAAAGTCTCAATCCTTTAATTTTAAGGAATTGAAATTACTTTTTTTTACCCTTATTGACAACTTTTAAAAATTTATCTATCTATAGTATATTATGAAGCAATTTCCTCAAATTTTTAATCCCTTAAAATTTAAGGAATTGAAATTACTTATCTATCCTTCTAACCATAATTTAAAACAGCTTAGAATTAATGTTAGTTGATAAAATTCCATCTATAAAGATTGAATGAAAATCTATATTATATAATAAAGCATTTCCCAAAATTCTTAATCCCTTAAAATTTAAGGAATTGAAATTACTTATCTACCCTTCTAACCATAATTTAAAACACCTTACAATTAATGTTAGTTCATAAAATTCTATCTATAAAGATTGAATGAAAAATGAAAGAATAGTTTAAACATTTAGAATGATATTTACTTAATTAGCACAATAACAATAAATATTAACTATTTTATCTAATAATAACTATTTTCAAGTTTTGTTAAAAATAATATTGATTTGCAAAGTATTATCTATTCATTTTGTTTTGTAATGGCAATGGAGATTTTCATTTTTTATTATCTATACATTTTGTTTTATATTAATTTTTACATATTTTTTTTCCTCAAATGATGTCGGTTTATTGGGTTAAGTGTGCTTCGAATGATATAATATAGATTCTGGTCCTAATTAATAAGTATATACAATATTAGTTTCGATCTCGGATTTTTACTCGTGTGATTTTGATCTCAATTTACAAATAATGTTGGTAAAATAAGACTTATGGAACCCAATATATAAATAAATATTTCTAATATTTGAAATGAAAAGAGTAGAAAATTAATTAAAAATGAGAAAATAAAATTTACAATAATTTTAAAAACTTTTTTTTTGGAAACTTTAGATGTTAGAGCAAGGATTGACAGGCTCAGTAACTTGGGTGTTTGGGATTCAACCCCTTGACCTCCTGCTTAGCAGTGCGAACCTATCAAGCTCTTGGCGAGCCTAAGGTGGTCAAGTGGCTGGGTGGAGAAAGATGATCGGAATATGTTTACTGCGGGAAGTGTATAGGTATTCCGGTCAAGAGATACTGTGTGCAAGTATGAGAGTAGAGAAGATGGCCTCCAAAACCTGAAGTGTGGAGTATTTATACCCAACACTACCAGGTATCAACAACGTATGACCATGATGACCATTTATGACTCATCAATAGGATTCCAACGGGTATTAAAGATACAGATAACGTCCATATCATTATATAACCTTATTAATGCTTTGACGGTTACACTCAAGGATTAGGCTTGAGTGTCTGACTGGTAGGATGTCAGGAGTATGATACTATGAGATGAATCCCAAGGCATTAGTGTTGGTTTGGAGGAATACGGTACTTATTAGATACAAGGTATAAGTATTGGCTCTGGAGTGTCGGGCCAAAAGCATGAGTGACAGCCTAGGCGTAAGTGCTACCAAGGTGCCGGACATCGGACCACGAGTGCCGGACGCCGGGATACGAGTGCCGGACACCGGGCCACGGGTGCCGGACGTCGGGCCACGGGCGCCGGACGCTGGGGCCAAGCTACCGGACACGGGGCCAAATTCCCGGACACGGAGTCGGATTCCCGGACGTGGGGCTAAGTGCCGGGTGTCGGGGCCTAAATGCCGGATACGGGGCCAAGGCTAGGGTGCCGGGGCCAAGGCTCGGGTGTCGGGGCTAAACTCCCGGACACGGGGCCGGATTCCCGGACACGGGGCCAAGGCTCGGGTGCCGGGCCAAATTCCCGGACACGGGGTCGGATTCCCGGACACGGGGCCATTTTACCCGGACACGGGGCCTGGTGTCGGGGCCATTTTACCCGGACACGGGGCCTGGTGCCGGGGCCATTTTACCCGGACACGGGGCCGGGTGCCGGGGCCATTTTACCTGGTCGCGGGGCTTCTGGGTGTCGGGCTCTCGTTCCGGGTTCTGGTCCTTTTGTCAGATTGAGATTCAGTGGGCCGAACCCAAATGTTAGGTTTGATAGGCTATAATTATAAGCCATCAGCTACTAACACTATCATGCCCCCAGTTAGGTTTTAAAAATTAGGTTTTGAAGCCTAACTCTTCTGCTTTAGGCGATCGGTAAGTTTTTTTTTTTTTTTTTTTTTTTTTTTTTTTTTTTTTTGCGACGTCCGGTTCTTGTCCGGTGGCTAGGCAAGTAGCCGGCATACAGCCGGCCGTTTTTGCCGGCGACGTGGTGTCGTTAGCCGGCATATAGCCGGCCTTTTGTGCCGGCAACTTGGATTTCACAGCCGGCCTTTTGTGCCGGCGAAAAATATATATATATATATATATATATATATATATATATATTGTAACTGAGGCCCTCTCTTCTTTTTGTTTTTGGGAACAGGTGAGTTTACTCGTTCCAATCAGAAGCTTCGTCTATTGCGGGTAAGTTATTGTTGTTTTCTCCATCCTTGCAGCTTGAGTCTTATATTTATCTTATCAGTATTCTTGAATTGTAGCAGTTTGTTATAATAGTTTCAAAAGCTGAAATGGTTTCCCGAAAAGAGAAAGAGAATGATAAACCCCTTTTAGAGAAAGAGGTTAGGAGATGCAGTAGTGGCATCAATGATGTTAAGCTAGCGGATTTAATAACTAGGTTTCCATGCCTTAGTTCCTTCAATCCTGTAGCACCTACCATAGACCAACGAGCCACTGAGCCTCCTTCAGGAAAAATTACTTTATACACCAGCCTTCTTACCCATTTAAACCTTAGACTTCCATGTAGCTCCTTTTATATAAAAGTGCTAACTCATTACAAAATTGGATTTGCCCAAATGCATCCTGTAGGTGCTGCTAAGGTTATAATGTTTGAGATGTTGTTGGCTGGGATGAAAATTGCTTGTTCTGTAGATTTGTTTAGGCATTTTTATAAACTGTGTAAATCTAGAGACTGGTTTAGCCTAGAACAGAGAGAGAGAAGCAAAGAATAGAAGCTAGTTGAGGATCCTCCTGATAGCCTTAAGAACTGGCGGTTTGACTTTATTTTTGTGGATAGATCGTTTATTAAGCTTTGGTCAAGTGCCCTTTTTAGCTGGCCATCTAAGATACCCAACGGAGTAAATGAACTCCCCGAGCTTTCCGTTCCTAAGGCAGAGGCATATGCACGCCTCCGCCGTATGTCTGTGAAGTATAGGATATGCCCCGAAGGGGTGTTGGCGATGGCTGGAATTATTAAGGATGTTGAAGAGGAGACGGTTCCCGTCATTGTGTCGAAGACATCAAAGAAACGTGGGTCTCTTTAAAATCCTTTTTTGACTTTATTATTTCGTGAAGTTGATTGTCATTTATATCTTTTCTTTGTTGCAGTTATGGGGTTGCTAGATTTCTTAGTGGGGGATGAAGAATGTGAAGTAGAGGATCATCCGCCTGCCGTAGCTTGCCAGATGTACAAAGCAGCTGGTGTTGATTTCCCTGGTCGTTCTCCTACAGGAAGAGAGGGGCAGGGCCTGGAGGTTAAGCTTCCGCTTCCAGAGAATACTGAAGATCTCGTAGGATCCCCTGCTGGTATTATTTCAAACCTTTTGGTCTATTCATTTAAATAATAGCTATATATAACTGATGTTTTTCGTTTATGTAGGTGATGATTTTAATCCAAATGGTTACATGCTTGAAGAGAAGGATTCTTCTCGTCAGAGACAAGGTACCTATGAGTTATGATTATTTTTCTTTGTTTGTAGTAACTAACTTGTCTTTCTTTTTATGCAGTTGAGTTGGAGGATATTGGATCTGACGATGGTCATGAGCCATGCTTTGATGGTGCATCTGTGTTAGGAAAGAGGCCATCAATAGATGTTGAGGATTATGACCTTCCTACACCCAAATCTCAAAAAGTGTTGTTCCCTGCTTCTCCACTTCTTGGAACAACTCTTGTAAGGCGTTATGGGGGCCTTCAGATGGCGCCCCATGGATCTACTAGTATGGGTTTTGTTGGCACGCCATCTGGTCAACGTTTTGTGCCTGCCTGGTCATTTTGTGTGGGTGACAATGGGCAAACTGTTGGATCTGTTAGGGATTTCATGGACAATGTTGTCCCACCTCAACTTGTTATGCAGTCAAAGTTGCAAGGAACTTCTGAATTGTTGGATGATGCTGATATGAGCCTTTTCATGGCTTTATGGGACATATACTTGCTAGGCAGCGTATATGTGAAGATCATGAAAAATTGAAAGTTGATTACTCGGATCTGAAGAAAGAGTTGGAAAGTTTGGTTGTGGTTAGGAAAGATCTTGAGGCCGAACGCGAGATTGTTTCCGGCCGGGACAAGGAGGTTAGTGATCTTTCTGCCAAGATTTCCAACTTAGAGGAAGAGAGGGATGGATTGGTAGGGAGGGCGCAGGAGTATGAAAACATCCTGGGTGCAAAGGATAAGGAGTTGGCGACAGTGACCAAGTCTTTAGAAGTTGAGAGACAGGTAGTTGAGTCTCAGCGCCAGCAACTTGATGCTGCCTTTCAGGGTAGAAAAGACCTTCTTGCTGCTTTTCCTGAGTTGTTCAAGCTATTACTTGATCATCCTGATGTGATGAATTTGATGTTGGAAGTTAATCGGGCTACTCATGCATTTGGTAAACACATTGTAGGGACCAAGTTGCGATCCGTTGCCGGTGATGCAGTGCTACCCTTTCTTGATCCTTTGGCGCAAAGTCAGATGCGAGCTGCTAATGCTTTGTTTGAAAAGAAAAGTTTTCTTATCCTGGAGCGCATTTTCCAAGACTTGGACATTTCTATTGATGATCTTCTTGCTATTCTTACTCCACCAGTGTCCATGCCACCAGTGTAGTTTTTGCTCTTTTTTTTATATGTTTGAACATTTTCCCTTTCTGTTATGAATATCAGCTTTATAAGCTTTATGGTTTGGATATTTTGCTTGGCTCTATGAGTGGTTTCTTTTTAATAATAAATGTTTATCCGTTGGATATTTATCTTATGATTTGTTTGCTATTTAAGCATATTACATCAGTGATGCATTATTTGGTTAACCGTTTATTTGTATTACTCGCGAGGTATGTCGCTTCCCTATGAGAAGTGCTTATCTTTTCTCAAGTAGATGAAAAGACGTGTTCGCATGTTTTGGCTTAGACATGAGTGTCTTATTTGGCCTTATGCTTGTGATGTTGAACAATGTTCATAAAAAGATAATGCAGTGCATAATTGGGATAATATCAGACCAAACATTTTATTATAAGGCATGGTATCCATGTCCTTGACAGAAAACAAGATTAAACTTTGACAAAACATGAAAACATAAAATAAAAATTTATCAGACCTTGATCTAGGTTTAGTCATCTTCAATCATAAGGATGTGACCTTCTGGCGGTCCCGGTCGTTCAGTATTCTCCCCCCTCTTTTGCCAGGCATACGTTTTCTGGGTTGGGGTCCTGTTGGTTTGTTGTCTTGCAACTGGCACTAGGTGTTCTAACTTCCCTTCGTCCAGCGCCCTTCTTATCTCTCCTTTCAATTCCCGACAGGCATTGGTGTCATGTCCATGGTCCTCGTGAAATTCACAGTACTTGTTCATGTTTTTCTTACCAGACCTGTGTGCCATTTGTGGTGGAGGTTTAAAAGTAGAGCCTACATGCTCTGTCTGCAGGATCTCTTTCGGGGTCTTGTTGAGAAATGGCTCGGATGCAGTCTTGTCATAAGGGCTAAACCTTCAGTTGCCTCTGTCATCCCGTCTGTCATTTCTCCTATCTTCCCGCTGTTGGTCCTGTCTACCTGACGCTGACCCACCGTTCCAAAGTTTGTCCTTCTTTCCAGCCACTCCTCTTGCCAAAGAGACAGTTTCCCTTGATCTTAAGAAGTCATAGGCTCTATCTGTGGCTTCCTTGAAGGTGGCGGGAGTCCTTTTTGCAAGTTTTTTCCTGCAACTGACCAGGCAAGAGGGAAAAGGTGAAACCTGAAATTTGTTGGCTTTCTGGCAAACCTGGGATCTTTTGGCATTCCTGCGTGTACCGCAGGATGAAGTCTCGCAAAGCTTCCCCTTCCTTCTGCCGGATTAGGTGGGCCTCCAGATGTGTCCTGCGTTGTTTCTTTTGCTGAAAGAATTGATACACAAACTTTGCCTTTAGATCAGCAAAGTCCCTAATGCTCCTTTCTGGAAGGCCAGCAAACCAATCTCTTGCAAACCCTTGCAATGTTCCTGGAAACATTTTACAGGCTACCGGGTCTACCCATTTTTCTGTCATGATGGCCTACTCAAACAAGGCCATATGGTCGTCTGGGTCTCTTGTGCCGTCATAAGTGCCTACAATGGAGGGGACCTTCTTCTTGTCTGGCATCGGATATCTTGACACCCAGTCACAAAATTTCGAACTTACTATTGATACAGGCATAATAGCTTCTCTTGGCATTTCTCCTTCTGCTAGTTGCTGCAACAGTCGTAATAACTCTTGATTGGGATTTTGAGGTGGCGCCGGTGTCGGCGTGTTCTGCCTCAGGCGATCCGCGAACTGTGTTAACAGGACATCTGTTTCGGATTGTTGGGGGATTACCTGTGGTGGTGCTGGCTGCAGGGATGCCAATAGTTGAGCCAGGAGGTGATTAGATGAGGTTGGTGCCGGGACTGATGCTGCTCCTTGGATATTCTAAAATGTCCTTCTCTGCGTTCCCATGCTTGGGTCCTCTCCCGTTCCTTGAGTGCCGGGTTGGGATCCCGCCGAGGCAGGCTGCCTAGGGGCTTCAAAGCCATGAAGTTCTGGGACAGCCTGCCTAGAGGCTTCAGCGGCTTCTTCGTGCAGTGTTGAGGTACGGGACATGGGGATCTGTAAACTTGACACGTTTGGCGTTGGTATGGCAGATGCACTAGCTCCGGACACCCTTGTAGAATACAAAGGTCCATTGGTTGTTGATCGATACAGACGGGCAGGACCTGAATCCCCTAGTGTCCAATCCTCCAAGGCGGAAAATCCGTGCCTGCCTGTCCTCCCCATAGGACCTCTCTCAAACACCATGTCTGTCTCCATGTCTGGTATGAATTGACTGGATGGAATAGGCAATGAAACAAATGCACGAGGTGACGAAACAATCGTCAGTATCAGGGTGGTACTCCCTTCAGCTTGGGATGTGGTCACAGCAGTCACTGGGGGTGGTGTTGTAGTAGTTACTTCTGGGACTGAGGAAATTATTGGTGAAGAGTTCATGTCTTCCATGATGAAAAAAGAAACGAATTGAAGAAAAAACTTGTGAAAATCTGGAAATGAAGATGAAACACCGTTGCTAAAAAACGTGTCCCACGGATGGCGCCAATGTTAGAGCAAGGATTGATAGGCTCAGTAACTTGGGTGTTTGGGATTCAACCCCTTGACCTCCTGCTTAGCAGTGCGAACCTATCAAGCTCTTGGCGAGCCTAAAGTGGTCAAGTGGCTGGTTGGAGAAAGATGATCGGAATATGTTTACTGCGGGAAGTGTATATGTATTCCGGTCAAGAGATACTGTGTGCAAGTATGAGAGTAGAGAAGATGGCCTCCAAAACCTGAAGTGTGGAGTATTTATACCCAACACTACCAGGTATCAACAACGTATGACCATGATGACCATTTATGACTCATCAATAGGATTCCAACGGGTATTAAAGATACAGATAACGTCCATATCATTATATAACCTTATTAATGCTTTGACGATTACACTCAAGGATTAGGCTTGAGTGTCTGACTGGTAGGATGTCAGGAGTATGATACTATGAGATGAATCCCAAGGCATTAGTGTTGGTTTGGAGGAATACGGTACTTATTAGATACAAGGTATAAGTATTGGCTCTGGAGTGCCGGGCCAAAAGCATGAGTGACAGCCTAGGCGTAAGTGCTACCAAGGTGCCGGACATCGGACCACGAGTGCCGGACACCGGACCACGGGTGCCGGACGCCGGGCCACGGGCGCCGGACGCTGGGGCCAAGCTACCGGACACGGGGCCAAATTCCCGGACACGGAGTCGGATTCCCGGACGTGGGGCTAAGTGCCGGGTGTCGGGGCCTAAATGCCGGATACGGGGCCAAGGCTAGGGTGTCGGGGCCAAGGCTCGGGTGCCGGGGCCAAATTCCCGGACACGGGGCCATTTTACCCGGACACGGGGCCTGGTGTCGGGGCCATTTTACCCGGACACGGGGCCTGGTGCCGGGGCCATTTTACCCGGACACGGGGTCGAGTGCCGGGGCCATTTTACCCGGACACGGGGCCGGGTGCCTGGGCCATTTTACCTGGTCGCGGGGCTTCTGGGTGTCGGGCTCTCGTTCCGGGTTCTGGTCCTTTTGTCAGATTGAGATTCAGTGGGACGAACCCAAATGTTAGGTTTGATAGGCTATAAGTATAAACCATCATCTACTAACACTATCATTAGATGTTTAATTTTTCTATAAAACTAAAAAACTAATCAAATAATGACTTTTATAAAATTAAAAAAATTGATTACCGTTAGTAAGAGACTATTGACTTTGTGACCTTTTGAGGTATGATTTGACATGACACTCAAGACAGATGACAACAATAATTTATATATATGTGAACTACAAATTCTCGCTACATTAAACTTAAGAAAAATATAAAATAATTAAACCATGCAACTAAAAACCTAAAAACGAAATTGAGTTGTTATAAAAAAAACATAGTTTAATTTCAATCTCCCAAACGGACTTAATAAGTCAAATGACCTTAAACAAAGTTAATTTTCCGTATGACCCAAACAAGAATTATTTATTTTTATTTCTGAAGAATAGAAGGTGAAACTATTAGAAATAAAAATAGGTAACTATTTTTAGAGTCTGAATAACTTAAGTAGAAACTAAAAACTATTACATGTAGACACTTCACGTTTATTATGACAATTAAGAGGGAAAAGAAATTGAGAAACGATTACCATTTAATTTGTTTTATAAACCGAATGGTCAAACCATAAAACTTACTACATAATGATATCTAAAGTCCAAATGACCGAACGAAGAACTATTACATCGAACAAATATATTAACCGATTAATGAGAAACTATCATCAATGTTTTCTAATAAAATTTAATCGAAAAATAATTTTTTATCGCCGCTGCATCGCGCGGTTCTATACTAGTTCTTTAAAATGGTTTTCTTTGAAGCAACTACAAGAAGTGTTTTTGTACTCGTATTAGATGATCTCCATAGTTTACATGTGACTTGTACCAGTTAATTTAGCTTAGAATTTATTTGTGAAGGTCTACATGTTTATACATTTCGATCTTTAGTTAGACACATGCTACAAAATACGAACGATGAATTGCATAAAGCTCTGATTAGTTGTTAGATGATGAATTCAACAACTTTGATTTCTAGAAGACCAATATAACCATCTTCATCTTAATAATCACCATTTTTGTTGTTTGAAAAGACTCTTGATTAAATTTACAAGTTAGTCTAACAGTGATAGATTGATAAATTATTAGATAAAATGAGAAATAGACAAAAGTATAGATAATATATATTGATTTTAAAGGGCTACTAAAGTGAACACCTGATTTTGGTTTACATCTAATACTTGGTAGAAGAACATGGTTGAACCCACACTTTTAAGTTGTGTGTTAGTCATGTCTGTCCTCTTTTAGTCCATATGATGCTCGTATTAGCTAAGTTCGGTTAAGAAAAAAACCATGTTATGAATAATCACTACGAGAAGTTAAAAACTCTATACTCAGGGAGTGAAATCTCTCTTGGTAAAGTTTATATAAGAACACTAGTTTATTTATTATCGTTATTGATAAAAATTTCAAAATTTCATATCTTGTTGATCTAATTTATTTATTGCAATCCTTTTCAAGTTAGATAACAAGTTAGCTTTTGACCAATTACACGTCTACTTTAAACTTCTAAAAAACATCATAATTAAATTTTAAAACCATATTAACACGCTCTAATTACTTTATAGTTTTTTGTTCGTTTACTTGTTTTACTTGATTATCTATGCTAACACTCTCTTCATCTTCAAAATATTAGCACATGATAAAAATCACGGTTTGTATAAAATTTAATTTTGACACTACACACTAATAAAAAAAAAATTCTTTACTGTTTGAAATTATTTCCCGTTTTTATAGATACGTAAAAGGTGGAAAACAATTTAAGATTTTCTTTTTGGTCGAAAAAGAAGTTTTGAAGTATTATACATTTGAGTTTTGCTATCCAGTATGGGAAATGGTCCAACTTATCTATACTATATATAAAATATGAGATAGTTTTTTTAATGTAGAAAATTAAGAATAAAATGACTAAACTACTCCTTTATTATTTTTTCTTATTACTAATTTGTCAATCAATCTTTCCATATCAACTATTAAACTTCCCAAAATATATTTATTCATACATATTTATAACAAATATTTAAATAATATTTAATTTAAATTTAAATTTAGAGTTCTTTTCTATTTTTTAATTTCATATCCGAACTGACAAAACATAGTTTAATATAATATTATCGTTTACAATTTTCTTTTTGTCCCTCTACATCGCGCATGTTTCCTGCTAGCCATATATAAATAACAAAAAAAATTTAAATATTTCATTCATCTCAAACTTATAGCCAACATTTTCATTATCTAAATTCAACAATTTTTCTTTTATTTTAAATAATCTCTTGCATCTAGGCTAAAAGTTTTCTAAATTTAATAGATACAATTATTTGATAGCTCCAAAAACTATGGTTAAAAAAACTCTTATCATACTATCTAGTCGTGTCGAAAAAAACCGAAACCGAAACCGAAACCAAAACCGAAAAAAAATTAAAAATCGAAACCGGTCCAAACCGTCGGTTTGGAACCAGTTTGGATTTTCTAGCTTTGAATCGGGTTGGAACCGGGTTATACCAAATCGGGTTGGAACCGGGTTATACCAAACCGGGTTGGGAAATCGGTTACAAAAACCGGTTTATACTATCTAGCCGTTAGAAAATTCATATGACCGTTAATATGGCCGTTGGAGAGGCTTTTTTGACCGTTACGCCAGTGTAACTAGCAGTTACGTCAGCGTAACTATCAGTTACGTCACCGTAACTATCAGTTACGACAACGTAACTATCAGTTACGCCAGGGTAACTATCATTTACGCATCGTAACTATCATTTACCCTTTTTTTATTAAATATTCCAAACCGATTTTTAACCGGTTTTTGGAACCGAACCGGTTTGGACCCGGTATGAAACCGGTTTGAGCGGTTCTATTTTCACCAACGAAAAACCGGTCCAACCCGAACCGGTTTGAAACCGAAACCGGTTTGGATGGTTTGACCAAAAACCGGTTCGGTTTTCAAACCCGGTTCGGTTTCCGGTCAAACTCGGTTTTGACACTCCTATTACTATCTATAAAGCATTTGAGTATTTGTTAAAATTTAAACACACTAAAATTACCAATTTACCCTTATTGAAAAAAGTGTGGAAATAATTAAGATTATTTTTTGAAGTGAAAAAGAAAAAAGATATTGTATTATAATAATTTATATAGTTTCCAAATATATGGAAATGACAAGAATTAAACTAACAAATTATAAAGAAAATGTACTTGTATAATGATGATTAGTTGACATCTAATGTGTGTTGTTTTGTAGCAAAATGTGTCCCTTCAATGTTAAACATTTTTCGGAAATTGAGTACCCTTTGATTATTATAATAATTCTTGCATATATAATAAAGGTCATTTAACTATTCTATGTTCTTTTAAAACTATTATGAAATACAATAAACTATTTATTGGTCTTCATAAATAATAAACTTGTACTATGATTATCTATATACATTATAAAATATATGGAGATAAAATATTGAAATTTAAGCATAGTAAAATACCCTTTTAACTAAACATTTATTAAATAATTACAAATATAACTCCATAACACACATACCATATATACATAAAATTTTGAAATAATTAAATTTCTTTTACTATAAACTTAAAACAATTAACTTTTAGTGTGTAAAATTTCAGATAAATAGAGTTAATCTTTAGAATTTCTAACTAATTGAATTTAATAAATCGAAAATCTTCATCGTCTGTATAATTATTTGAAACAAAATATGTACCATCGATCTATATACTTATCATCGCCGCTGCATTGCACGAATATCATAGTACTTTTAAATCATAGAAAAACAATTAAGTTTAACTTTAAATGTTCATTTTGATCAACATATTCTATTCGCGAGAACATCAATAAGAAAATAGTATTGGCATTCAAATGTCACTAATAATTCATTAAGTCGGACTCTTTTATAAGAAATTCCAACCAGTCAACATCGTTTTAGATAATCTATTTTTCCGAACTTTTTTGAATTTCTAATTTTATAACATTTTATTTCTTGAAACAAGTGTGTGAATGAGCCATTTAGCTTGAATCGATATATTAGTGGCCTTTATTACTTTTATAATTATAGAGACATATTTTTACAATCTCGTATTCTCGCTTACGACATCCATAAAAAAAAGCATAGTCATTTCAATTCCAACACTTTTATACATAGACGAATCTAGGACGGACCAGTATAGAGAGTTGCCCCTAATTTTCTCACAATGATAAATTAATTAAATTAGGTTATTTTTTAACTTTTGTCGCTAAAAAAATCAATTTGAGACTAATAATCCTTATTTTGCCTTCACATATCAACTTGATAATTGATTTTTCTTTTACCACACATTAAAATTATATGGCTTCGCTAATACTTTGGTCACGTTAATTTCATAAATCATGTAATAATTTTAACTATATTATAAAGTATTTTCTTCAAACTCTTAAACTCTTAAAATTTAAGTAATTGAAATTACTAATCTATCCTTATTATACCTTTCACAAAATTTATCATTTAAAACAATTTACAATTAGTGACATTTCCTTAATTAGAACAATAACTAATAAATAATAATATCTATCTTTATCTTTATCTTTATTAATATATAAAATATTTTCACTTTTTATTAAAATTTTAAATTTTTAAATAAAGTATAATTAGTAGTATATCCCTTAATGAATATAAACATATAAACTAATCTTAATTTTCTTTAATTAATTCGATTACTAATTTCATAAAAAATATGCACCCATATAAAATAAAGGCAATTCAAATTAATCGATATAAAATTTGTATTCATGTAACCATTATATTTTTAACTTTAAACGTTATTTGATTGAGTAAATTTTCAAATATTTGATTTATAATCTAAATTTTATAAACTTAGTTGACAGTGTTGTGGTTCGTGTTGCTCTATCATTCTAGGAAGATGGTTATCATCAAAAGTTTATATATTCTTCTATTGGTCACCGATAATTCTTAATACCAATAAGCTGAGTAGTATTACATTTGATACTTCTAAGGTTAATAAACCTTATTACCATATTGATTATCCTTCATTACAACATTCAAAAGTATGTGTTACCATATTGGATTCATGGAAACAGACTGAATTTGAATGTCTTGAATGAAAATATTTTTTTCGGGTTGAAAACCAGAACGATAAACGATTAGAAAGCGTAGTGTCTGAATGAATTTTTAATTGTTGTTGCATCGTTGAAGGAAAATTAGTTTTTGTTTATGGAAAACATGAGTTTATACGAGAATACTATTTGAGAAATATATTTAATTCTCTTTTTGACAAAACATGAAATTATTAGACGTCACTATTAAAAAAACAAAATGACCTGAAAATTAGACTTTTGTTATGTTCGCAAATGAGCTTAATCTTCAAATGAGTCGAATTACCCAAATGGGTTGAATGATCCGAACGGAAAATATTCCGCGAGGGTGTTTGTTTCACCAAATCTATAAAAAAAAATTGAGTGAATTTGAATTGAATTCTTTTTCCATAACATGTTTGTTTGAAGTTTATGACGGAATTTAAATCCGTTGGAATCTAAATTTTTCTTTACTTACAAATTTGAGATTCCTTAGAGTAGTGGAGAAGAATTGATAAAATCGATCATATGACATAATAATTATTATCGCTGAATGGTCGAACCATAAATTGTTACCACAACATTCTTTTTATATTGTCCGAAGGGCCGAACTTTAAACTATTACACTCCACATATATGTAACGAGACAAATGATAAATTACCATAAATCGTTACCCCACTTTAAATTGTTGAATATGATTTTTTTCATCCGCTACATCGCGCAGGTACCATACTAGTCAAATATAATCTATCAATAACTAATTAGTTTAAAATATAAAATTATGATCTTTGATTAAGAATATCTAAAAATTATTGCTATCTCATCTACCGATCAAACCAAACAAATAACTTAACAAAAAAAATGCTAACCGAATATTAAACAAAACTGCTTTCATTAAAACCAACGAAGCAATTGTACATTTTGTAACAACCGTCTTAAAATAAAAGTCGAGTTTATAAACTTTTAAACTCAAACACTCACTCTTGATACTCGACATAACTTATCTTATGTGTTACGTAGTTACGTAAGCATAACTCTTTAAGCTAAGCTCGATGTAACTCATACAAATTTTAACGTAGGTTTACGTTATATAAACTTTAAACGTGTGTGTCTCGGAATCGGAATTAGAATCGGAATCGAATCAATAAACAAACCCTAATACCAATAAAACATAGAATGAACTTGTCTAAGTTCATTGCAAAACAACCGTAAACTCCAAACAAACGAAAATGCTTAACGATAACGAAAAACGAATTTTTTTAAGAAACCGACAGTTACGCAGCGTAACTATCTGGAATAGTTACGCTAACGTAACTACATATTTAAGCTAGTGTAACTAGCGTAGTGGAATAGTTACGCTAGCGTAACTAGCATATTGGTGTTTGATGAGTCAATGTTACAAGTCTTGTGGTCCTCACACGTGTCCAAACCTAAAATACAGAAACAAGCATCAAATCTCTCACCATCTCACTTTAACAAACACAAAAACACACCCTAATTACACACACACATCTTTCTTTCTCAAATTCTCTAAATTTACAGCCCCAAATTCAATACAAAACAACTCATAAACACCTCTAAAATCATTCTAATAAGTAAGGATAGCAAAGGTTACACATATTTGGGTTACAAAAACGTTTTCTTCACATTGAAGCTTGAATCTCCAACAAATCACCATCAAACAATTCTCTCCGGTAAAAACTATTTAATTTACTGTTTTTGTGAAGTTTTATAACCCATTTACATACAAGATGGGTTTTTACAAATCAATTACGGTTAAATTTTAGTATTTACGGCGTAACTATAGATACGCTAAGCGTAACTACAGTTACGCTACGTAACTGAGAAGCGTAACTACAATTACGCTACGTAACTGAGAAGCGTAACTACAGTTACGCTGGAGCGTAACTACAGTTACGTTGGGTAACTGAGATCGGTCCTGAAATCGTATATAATTCGCTGTAAAACGTAACCTTAAGCTCGATATTTCACGTATCTATCCAGAAATAACTATAATGACTTTAACTAGGTATTTTGGAACAAAATAACATTTAACATATTGAAATAAGACTAAAACGTTATAAACAAATGAAACAAAGTACTTATACGATACTTGGTATTTTAGGATTTCGTTGATTCCGATTCTACGTGACGTGAGTTCCGACATACCGACACACACTGACTTATTACAAACAAGTGAGTTACAAACCCCCTTTTCAACTATTTTATACACGTTTTTGGGGGAAAATACGAGTACTCAAACGGTATTGCTTAAATGCTATTTTACAATTGTTATTGTAAACTTATTCTATTAGCTTTATATGCTAGTTTTGCATACTTATAACGAGATACTCTTATGCTTGAAACTTATACTTTATACATGGATTGTATACGCTTGAACATTTAAACTAAAACATATTTTAGCATTGTTGAATGTTTTGCCAACATGCTATGAACACTCTAGAAACTTATACTTTTATACTTATAGTCTTACACATGCGGATTATTCCACCGCTGAGGTAATGACAACTTGCCAATGAACTAAACTTTTGTTCGTCATGTTGCGGATGTGTCCAACATGTACGTGTGATACCACTAAAATTCCCGATACTTCCAAGTGACATTAGGTGCTATTAATCCCTTTGGAAGGGACCGTTAGTAATATGTGGATAGGGCTACTATGGTAGTGAGACCCTCACAACAACGTCAAATAACGATTGTGCACTATTACTATTTGGGTAGGCTTTGAGGCTTAGCAACGAAACATTGTGTAACACTAGGATCGTCACATAGCCGTACACTATGTGGTCGATGCCTACATACTTGAAACATATGCCACGTTACCTGTTTGGTACAACGCGCATATGTAAACCTTTATACTTATACTTTATGCCTCGTTACCTAGTTTGATACAACGCGTATAAACAAAACTTATATGCTTATTCTTTACGCAAACGTTATGTGCTTCAAAACTCTATATGTTTATACTTACTTGAAACATATGCCACGTTACCTAGTTTGGTACAACGCGCATATGAAAAGCTTATATATACTTATACTTTACGCAAACATTTTATGCGTCAGAAACTTTATATGCTTTTACTACACATTGTAGCTCACCAACTACGATTCTCGTAGTTGACATTTTACTCGTATTTTCAGAGAACGAGTAAGTGATTGAAGATGCTCACTGTTGGATTGCTTTTGCGGGTTTGCTAGAGACTTCAAGAATAGGGAATGGTTCGGGTGGTTTGGATGTGAATGTTTATTTCGAATTCGATTTGTAAACGTAAATATAATACTTTTTTATAATTCAATGTTGGTTTTATATATGTAAATTTGGTACATAACTATATACTTGTGCAAATGACAATCTCGCTCTTCACATCCGGTGTTTCCGCTTTAGCGGGGTGTGACAGACTTGGTATCAGAGCTCAAGGTTATAGTGAATTCCGATTTTTTTTTTAAATCAAACTATAACCAGTTTCTAAACAACATATTTTATTTAACCAAAACGTGAAGGCATTGTTTAACTTAAATTATTCGGAGCCTGATCACCTACGAATAATTTGGACTAAATTATGCCAGAACGGGATTGGTAAACATTTTAAACGAACATTGCCTGGGATATTCTTGAAGTCAGACTGTATGGATGCTAAACTTAAGATACTCTATATGCTCAGTTATTACTAACGCTAACATGAGCGGTAACATCGATTCAATCTCATTTACCTTTCTATGATGCGATGAAAGGACGAATATAACAATGTCAAACATCAAGGTGGATACCTGATGTATACTCACGAGAACTCACATTTTCCTACAAACTCGATATACATTAGTGATACATTATCGAGGTATAGGAGCATTGAGCTAACATTAACCTATACATACAAACGTACTATTACATTACCGTATAACGAATTCGGATCCGGACTGGTTTATACTGTCCCATGCCGACTATATCTCTCGTTCATTAGATGGAGACGAGACATTCTCGACTATCAGCATCGTATACACTTTATTACGCTGATCTTTCCGCTATGCCTTTTATGGAAAATGAGAAGTATTCTCACATAAGACACATGAGTAAAGTTACCACTCGACAAACTAAGTGATGCACCCAAGATACCCGGTAGCTAAGAATTGACACCGGAAGAGATGATGGGTTCATACAACATGTTTATAGATCTTCGAGGAATAGTCCAGGAGTTGATGGACTGTGATATTCGTATTCACGAACTATAACTCGACATTCTTTATACCAAATAAATGGTGCATAGGACACTTCAGACAACTCGATGCTAGTTATGGAATTGCATCATGTAAGAGTTTGATAAACGCTATTATCGTTCGCTCGCTTTAGACAAATATGTAGTCATGTGATTGTGACAGTATTGTGCAATGTACACACACATAGTACTACATTACAACAAATACATAACTACTTTACCAAATCTCAACTATATATATATATACACTTATGCTATATATAGTTACTTCTCTTTCTATAACAAGAAGTGCGTATTAATACGTTGAGTTTACGCAACATAGAAATCTTCCGTCGCACACATCTTCTAATCTTAAATACATGATATGTCCCTAGCATAAACATGTATATCTCATACCTTACCTTTATTTATTGAAATTATTATTACGAGAAATAATGTGCAATAGTTTATGGTACTCGATTAAAGGACTAGCATTTATGAAATCGCAAGGATACTACAAATTTATTTTGGGAATCGTTGGTCAGTGTGGATTCCTAGATTTTAATACGAATCTAAGGTGACTTCAAAACAAGTGTAGGTCCGATTTAACACAGGAACGTATTAACAAGAACGCGCAACGGATTGATTAGACGGAAGAGATAAACACGAATAATCAAAGATAAACCAAATATTATTAATAAACGTTAATGATTACAATGGTTTAAACTGAGAAATCGTGGTAAGGCTAAGGAGAAGATTGAACATAATCTTCTCCCTAATCCGGTGATCGGCCGGATCGGGGCGCCTCAAAAACCCTAAAAACCGCTGCTAAAATCGCAGCCCCTCTCCAAAACTCTTCTTTTAAACTCTTAACCTAAAAGATGCAGAAAATTCACTATATATAGGACTGTTTCTCATCCGTACGGATGAGGCTCTCGTCCGTACGGATCTGTTTCTCATCCGTACGGATGAATGTTAAGCAAATCAGACCAAATATAAGTGTTCATCCGCACGGATGAGACTCTCATCCGTGCGTATGAACCCACATCCGCATGAATCAATGCAGAAGGTGAATTTCGCACTTTTACAACCAACTAGGTGTACAACATTACAAGTAAACATTAATAATGTGTTTGCAAAGCTATGGACATCCAAAAAGTGCATCAACAAACTCCCCCTTGGACATAGCTTGCAAATTCTTGTAGACACCTCTTGCAATCTTCAGTCAGTCTCTGCCGTGGTATCAGTATTTCTTGAATCTTCAAGCTTCATCAAAGTCTTCCCGAATAAACATGACAAATCAAACTTCGAACACCAACGATTTCCGCTCGTTGTTGTCGAAATGCTAACTGGACATTCTGTAGTTTCTCTGACTTCACTTGAATAAACATGCGGCACATAATACCATAAGCAGTAAGACTCCCCCTGAGACTGAACTCTACAGACTTCGATACGATCATTTCAATAATGTGACAATCTTCACATACAGCAATCTGCTATGAACTACCAACTGTAAATTTCCCCCTCCAGATAAGCTCATCCCAATATGTAGACATTGTAGCTCAAATCGTCTTCATCATGACTTAAAATGTATTAGGCAAAAATTAGAGGACTCCATTCACAACTAATAATCCGTAACAAATTGGCACATATTCAGATTCATCAAAGATCATGCACCATAACCTGTGATTGCGAAACAATAACCAGATTCCCTCCACAACGGAATCACAATAAACGCGGAATAAATAAATAAACGTTAATGGCCCATAAATAACCGGATGTTCCCGATTACCCCACAAAAATCTTCATAATACTGTTTTTCTCCACAACTTCACTTTAAAACTGACCCGATAAAATAAGGAGATTACATACCGGATCTAGACATGATACAACCGAAAGTGAAGGTTCTGATCCTCATCCGTACGGATGAAATACCCGTTCGTGCTAATGAGGACTTATCCGTACGTATAGACATTTAATCTCAACTGATTCTTTCAAGCGCACGGATGAAGAGTTCATCCGTGCGGATCAGCTTCTGGTTCGTACGGATGGATCTATCCGTTAGTCTTGAAATGGAACACCTCATTCGTACGTATGACTTAACTCATTTGCACGCATGAATTCACATCCGTACGAATGAACTTACATCCGCACGGATGAAGTTCGTCGATAGCTGGTAAAACAGTCCGCCGACAGAAAACCCAAAATCCCTTTTTGGTCATTTTGATCGCGATTTTGACCCCGTAAAATGCCCAGAGACTCCAGATAACCTGATTTACAAACCCTTTCAACCATACCATCAATCCAACCTCAAAACATAACAAAATCGATCCGAAAAAATGAAGAAAAAATCTAAACCTTTTAACGTCTTCAATCCCGTTTGATCCAGATCAAGAGCACGGTGTTAACCGGCTCTGATACCAATTTGTAGGTCCGATTTAACACAGGAACGTATTAACAAGAACGCGCAACGGATTGATTAGACGGAAGAGATAAACACGAATAATCAAAGATAAACCAAATATTATTAATAAACGTTAATGATTACAATGGTTTAAACTGAGAAATCGTGGTAAGGCTAAGGAGAAGATTGAACATAATCTTCTCCCTAATCCTGTGATCGGCCGGATCGGGGCGCCTCAAAAACCCTAAAAACCGCTGCTAAAATCGCAGCCTCTCTCCAAAACTCTTCTTTTAAACTCTTAACCTAAAAGATGCAGAAAATTCACTATATATAGGACTGTTTCTCATCCGTACGGATGAGGCTCTCGTCCGTACGGATCTGTTTCTCATCCGTACGGATGAATGTTAAGCAAATCAGACCAAATATAAGTGTTCATCCACACGGATGAGACTCTCATCCGTGCGTATGAACCCACATCCGCATAAATCAATGCAGAAGGTGAATTTCGCACTTTTACAACCAACTAGGTGTACAACATTACAAGTAAACATTAATAATGTGTTTGCAAAGCTATGGACATCCAAAAAGTGCATCAACAACAAGGTAGGCTTTGAAAGTATATCCTAAAACAAAGGATCATTATGAAGATATGATCACATTCTTATGTTATGGTAAAACATGGAATATTTATTTTTCAAACATGTTGAGGTTGTGTTCTACAAGGAAATCATCTAAACTCCTCTGCTCTATGATGAGATCTTATTCATACAAAGCGACATAGGTAGGACAAGGTTAAACCTTATACCTGAAAAAACTTACAACCGAGGTTATGGCTCATTTCTATTTAACCAAGAAAGTGCCAAAGGAAACCGATTAGTAGTAGGGAAGTACCCAGAAGTATTTCCTTGTGACTTTCCCGAACTATTACTAGCCATCAATAAATTTAAACATTAACTCAATACTTGGCACAACTCATGCGGTCCGATCATCTTACAAGTTAGAGCCTTCGTGATGAAAGCTGGGGAAGCAAGTCACGACCCGCGAGTGATTGCAGATACATTTTCTATTCAAGATGCTAAGATATTCTACTTAGATAAAACAATTCGTATGCCATTAGAGGATGGTAAAGAGCTAATTGTACAAGGAGATAAGCCGGGACAAATTTCAAAACTTATATCGGTTATGAAAATGCAAATACCTGAATAAGGGTTGCTTTGCATTGTTAGTAAATATAAAAGATAAACAAACAAAAGCAACAGACCTTAAGGATTTACCGATAGTTAGAGACTATCCGAAGGTATTTCCCGAAGAACTATTAGGATTACCACCTCAGAGACAAGTGGAATTTAGAATTGAACTAATTCCAGGAGTAACACCAGTGGCAAAGACGCCATATCGTTTAGCTTCAACAGAAATGCAAGAATTATTCAATCAAATTAAGGAGTTATTGGATAGGGGATTTATTCGACCCAGCTCATCACCTTGGGGTGCGCCAATTCTTTTTGCTAAGAAGAAAGATGGATCATTTCATTTGTGTATCGATTACCGTGATTTGAATAAACTAACCATAAAAAATCGATACCCACTTCCACGAATCGATGATCTATTCGATCAACTCCAAGGCGCAACCTATTTTTCAAAAAAATCGATTTAAGATCTGGATATCATCAAGTTCTTGTTTCCGAAGATGATATTCCAAAAACCACATTCCACACTAGATATGGACACTTTGAGTTCTTGGTGATGCCATTTGGACTCACAAATGCACCAGCTATATTCATGGATTTAATGAATAGTGTGCCGACCATATTTAGACAAATTCATTATTGTATTCATTGACGACATCTTAGTATATTCACGTATGAAAGAAGATCATGCAGAACACTTGAAAATTGTTGCTAGAATTACTCAAAGAACAACAACTGTATTCAAAACTTTCTAAGTGCGAAATATGGCACCGTGAAGTCAAATTTCTCGGTCATATAGTCAATGGATCCGGAATTTACGTTGATCCATCAAAAATCGAGGCTATAGAAAAATGGGAAACTCCTAAAAGTCCGACAGAAATCTGCCAATTATTAGGATTTTGCTGGATATTATCGGCAATTCACTCAAAATTTCTCTAAGATAGCCAAACCATTGACAAGGTTAACTCAAAAGAACGAGAAATTCAATTGGGGAGATGCACAAGAAAAAGCTTTCGATATCTTAAAAACAAAAGTGTGCTATACTCCTATTCTATCTCTTTCCGAGGGAAATGAAGACTTCGTTGTATACTATGGCATCTAACCAAGGGTTAGGTTGTGTGTTATTGAAGCGAAAAAAAGTTATAGTGTATGCATCTTGACAACTTAAGAAAAGTGAAGTCAATTACACTATGCATGACTTAGAGTTGGGAACAATAGTCTTCGCTCTCAAAATCTGGAGACATTATCTATACGGTGCGTTAGGAATCTATATTAAACCCGATTTGAGAATGCGTATAGAAAATGCTCAACAGGAAGCTTTGAAAGCAGACAATAAAAAGGTTGAAACATTACATAATTATGATAAGGATTTTGTAATGAAGAATGA
Source organism: Senecio squalidus (assembly GCA_910822075.1). NCBI lineage: Eukaryota > Viridiplantae > Streptophyta > Magnoliopsida > Asterales > Asteraceae > Senecio > Senecio squalidus. The sequence continues at coordinate 15,994,599 of CAJVGC010000065.1, read as the reverse complement.
CGGTGTTTATTATTTTAACGATCGGGCATGGATCCCCACACTTAATAACTTGAGGAAGATCGTTATGGATGAAGCACATCGGACACGATACTACATTTATCCAGAGTTGAGCAAGATGTACAAAGATCTCAAGGAACATTACTGGTGGCTCGGTATGAAAAAGATGTTACTTTATACATAGAGAAATGCCTAGCTTGTGCAAAAGTAAATTCTGAATATTAAAAACCATCAGGATTACTACGACAACCAAAAATTCCCAAATAGAAATGGGAGCAGATTACAATGGATTTCGTTACTAAATTACCTCATATGTCGAAGGGTAATGACATGATCTGGATTATAGCAGATCAACTAACGAAATCAACACACTTTATTCTCATCAAGGAAAGTTTTAACGTAGAATAACTTGTCCAGATATAAATCAACGAGATAGTAACTCGTCATGGAATTACCACATCAATTATCTCAGATAGAGATACTCGTTTTACTAACAGATTTTGGAAGGAAATCTAAAAATTGTTTGACACTAGATTAGACTTAAGCACAACTTATCGTCCGCAAACTGACAAACAAAGCGAGTGTACAATACAAATCTTAGAAGATATGCTAAGATCATGGGTTATTGACTTCGGAGGAAGTCGGAATAATCATATACCACTAATAGGATTCTCCTATAACAATAGTTATCATGCTAGCATAAAACGTGCACCATTTGAAACTCTTTATAGAAGGAAAATGCCGATCTCCACTGTGTTGGTTGGAACCAAGAGATCGACAACTAATCAGCATGGATGTAGTGCAAGAAACAATTGATAAAATCACAATGATAAAGGAACGACTAAAGACAGTTAGAAGTCGTCAAAAGAATTACGCAGATGTGCGTAGAAAAGACATAGAATTTCGAATCGATGACAAAGTAATTCTTAAGGTATCACCTTGGAAAGGTGCAATACGCCCGGGAAAGCATAGAAAACTTAATTCAAGATATGTAGGACCATTGAGATACTCGAAAGAGTAGGTCTATTTGCGTATCGTTTGGAACTACCTCAAGAGCTTGGTAGCATACATAACACTTTTCATGTATCAAGGCTGAAAACGTGCTTGGATGCAACACTCATTACTTCTTTAGAAGAAGTTTAACTAAACGAAAACTTCAATTCATCGAAAAAAGAAAAAAAAAACGATTGAAATCATAGATCCCTTAAGAAACTAAGGCACAATCGAATTCCTATTGTTGGGTTATAACTTAGTCAAAATAGTTTAACTCCTAAACAATACTTCTAACAACGGATAAAGTAACTTAAAAGATTAATACGAAATCTATTAAGAAGTTACTGCGGAAGACAAGTTAATGCGGCTGTTCAATAAGTTAATACGGATATCATCATTACTACGGAAGAATCAAGTTACTACGGTCAGACTGAAAGTTACTACGGAAGACCAACTTGTCATGCAAGTATAATCTAATAGATAGAGTTAGAATTAGATTATGTTTCCTTTTGTAATTAGATAATGTTTCTTTTCTAGATAACGATAGATGTAGATTTCTAGTTTATCTAGAACTAGCCTCAAGGTCTATAAATATAGATCCTTGTAGAATAGAAGAAATACGTTGTATTGATATCTTGATTAATACAATTGAGGCTTAACATTCAACGATAATTATTGTTCGACAACTTGTAAATATTAAAGTGTTCATCCGCTGCCGAACTTCTTTAATAGATCAAGATCTTAACGAAGGCAAACTATAAGCTATATTAGCTTATTCGATCATGACAAGTGGTATCAGAGCACATGAGGTGCTTTAGATCCATTGATCAAACAAGTTGATAACCCTCATACGCAAGAATCAAGATAAACATCATGGCTGATGTTTCATTCAACAAAGTTCCTGTTCTGAATAGCAACGAATTCGACTTATAGAAGCTACGAATCAAACAACAGATCCTACTGTCTGACTACACAGTTTGGGATGTCATCATCAATGGCAACAAGACTGCTGCCAGCCAAGGCGCTGATGGACAACCAGGTATATTGGTCCGTCAACCAGTGACTGACCTGGAAAGAAGAGAAAAACAAACGGAGATCAAGGCTCTCAGTATTCTTTTAATTGCCATCCCCAACGAGTATCAATCACAATTCGAAGAATATCAAGATGCCAAATCTCTATGGGAAACATTGGAGAAAAGATTCAGCGGAACAAAGAATACTAAGAAGAACAAGAAAGCTCTTCTTAAACAGGAATACGAAAATTTCAATGCCTTGAAAGACGAACGAATGACTCAAACGTTTGATAGCTACAAAAAGCTCACATGAGAGATGGTCAGCGCAGGAATTAGATATGACAAAGATGATCTCAACTGAAAATTCATAAGAGGTCTAGGTAAGGAATGGGTTATCTACATGGTTTCCTATAGACAAGGAGACACATTGGAAGAATTGGAGTTGGATGACCTATACAACGACCTACGAGTATTTGAATCCGAGGTGGAAGCAGACAAACCTCACAATAGCAGCCACAATATTAACAATGTTAATACTGCTCTTGTCACTACATCTGGAGGAACAAAACATGAAAGTGGTGAAGAGATCTCTTTTGAAGCTTTCATCTCACAAAGCTCAAATCTCACCAGTGATGACGTGAAGCAGATACATCAAGATGACTGGGAAGAGATGGACTTAAAGTGGCAATCTGCCATGCTAGCTCTTCGTGCAAGGAGATTTGTGAATCGAACCGGAAGAAGGTTCAATCCAAGGAACAATGAAAGAATTGCTTTTGATAAAAGCAAGGTGAAATGCTACGAATGTAATGAACAAGGACACTTTGCAAGGGAATGTCCAAATAAGTCAAAATCCAACAATCCACGAATCACACAAGACAAAAATCAAAGTGCACTTATGTCACAGGACATATTTGGATACGATTGGAATGACTTAGCCGAAGAAACTAGTCAAAACAGGGCGTTAATTTCTGAAGAATTGGATCCTGTTTCTGCGGAAGATATTACTACTGTTCACCATGCATGCATAGCAGTAGTAATGGATGCTGAAGACACTGTTTCTACGTAGGACACAGTTACTACGGAGCTAGTTTATACTGAAATTAGCAACGATGTTCTTGGATATGACTGGACCGATGATGATCAAGGAGCAACTCAAGAGGATGCTCTAATGGCAATCGACTCATCATCAAAGGATTCCGAAACTCCATCTCTCATGGCCGAGGTAACTACTAAACTATGTTCTTTTGATTGTAAAGATATAATTGTTAAATATAAAAATCACAATCAATTAATGAGTGATTCAATCAAAATCTTAGAAGAACAAAGACGGTCAGCTGCTAGAGTCATTGATAACTTAGAAAACCAAATTAAGTCACACAAAATAAATGAACAAAGTTATCAAGAGAAAATTAGTTTAGTTGAATGGCAAATAGAGGATTTACTAGTTAAACTTAAGATGGCTAGGGAAGAGATCAAAAGATTAGAACAAAAACATGATAAAGTTGAGTTAGATGTAGGGAAATTAGAACATGCTTCAAAATCAGTGAATAATCTAATCCAACAACAAATTCATGGAAAGGTAAAAGCTGGTTTAGGATACAAAGAAGTTGCCTCTCCATTTAACCAAAACTATATCCCTCCATCCATAGATGAACCTAGGATTCCTATCTCTCAGATACCTCCAAAAGAATCATTCAATGTTGATCCAATCAACTATGATGAAGTTCTAATTGTCGACTTTGTTGAAGAGAGTAAGCTGAACATTGTGAAAAATAAGAATATTCCTCTAGAAAATCACCTTATCACAATAGAAGGTATTACTCAACAGTCTTCACAAAGTCTAGTGTCTATGCCACGCAATGATCCCATCAAGAAGGTCAAAACATCCACTGAAAGTGAGACCAAAACAGCCCCTAAGGAAAAAGAAAAGACTTGGATTCATATAGGCAAAAGAGGAAATCAACGTAATATGAATCAAGTACAAACACAAAGAGGGCAAATTCCTAAAAGTTCTGTTAAGGGATGTTTTATATGTGGAAAATTAAATCACTATGCAAAAGTTTGTTATCACAATCCTCAAAATCAATTGCAAGTGATTCAAAAACCACATCACGGGTTGGGATACATTAGAAAATCTGAGCATAAAAACAAACCCATGAATAGTAGTAACAAAATAAATCATGCACACAATAAATTTGTTACTATGAATTCAGGAAGAAAACGTGTTAACAAAAGTAACTCATTTTCTAACAGTAGAAATAGAGTTCCTACTGCTAGACAAAATTTTGTTTCTACTGCCAAACTTAATACGGTCAAATATAATGGTGTTAATACTGCTCGTATTAATACTGTGAAAAATAACTGTGTTAATACTACTCGTGTTAATAATGCCAAAGGTAACTTAGTTACTTCGGCTCATGTTAATACTATGAAACAAAAGCATGTCAAACCAGTCTCTGTTCCTACTGTTAAACCAAAATCTGTTAACACTAAAATTGTTTCAAAAGCTAAAATAGTCAAACAAGTGTGGCAACCAAAGATCAAAGTAACTCAACCACCTGTTCCCATTGATTTTTTAAAACTAGTCCAAAGGAAGGTGAGCTACTTTGATGAAATGGGCAAACCCAAGTCAGCTTTGGCTTGGGTTCCCACTAGAAACTAACTTCCATTGTTAATGTGCAGGTTCAACCAACAAAAGAAAGTGAGAGCAGTTGGCATGTAGATAGTGGCTGTTCCAGGCACATGACAGGCAACATGTCATGCCTACAGGACTTTGAAAAGTTCAATGGAGGATATGTTGCATTTGGAGGCAATCCAAAAGGAGGAAAGATTTCTGTAAAAGGGACAGTATGCAATGGAACAATACACTTCAAAAATGTGTATTATGTGCAACAATTGCAGTATAACCTGTTGAGTGTCTCTCAAGTCTGTGATGAGAAGCACACAACTATCTTTACTGCATCTGAATGCATAATCATGAAGCCAGGATATGTTATAGACCAGAGTATGATCTTACTCAGAACACCAAGAAGAGACAATGTCTATTGTCTAGACATGTCAAAGGTCTAACCCACTTCATATGAGGCATGCTTTCTCTCAAAAGCTACCTTAGATGAATCCACTTTGTGGCATAGGAGAATGTCCATATGAACCTGAAGAATATCAACAAACTGGTCAAATCAGGTTTGGTTAGAGGTCTCCCCAACAAACAGTTTAATCTTGATGACAACTGTTTAGCTTGTTTGAAGGGTAAACAACACAAAACTTCTCACAAGTCAAAGGAGATCAACTCTAACACCACTCCTTTACATTTACTCCACATGGATCTATTTGGTCCTACTAATGTAAAGAGCATTGCCAAGAAATCCTACTGTCTTGTCATCACTGATGATTTTTCAAGATACACATGGGTTTTCCTTCTGGGGTACCAAGGATGAGACAAGTCAGTTACTCATCACTTTCATCACAAAGATTGAACATCAAGTTAACTTAAAAGTCAAGAAAATCCGATGTGATAATGGAACAGAATTCAAGAATCAAGTGATTAATGATTTTTGTGAGAAGAAAGGAATAGAGAGGCAATTCAGTGCTGCTAGAACTCCTCAACAAAATGGAGTTGCTGAAAGAAGAAATAGAACATTGATTGAAGCTGCTAGAAGCATGTTGGCAGACTCCAACTTACCAATCTTTTTCTGGGCCGAAGCTTAAATAATACTGCTAGCTATGTCCAGAATAGGGTACTATTAGTCAAGTCTCAAAACAAAACTCCATATGAACTCCTCCACAAGTGACAACCTTTGATTAGTTTCTTAAGAGCATTTGGATGTCCATGTACAGTCTTAAATTCCAAAGACTATCTTGGTAAGTTTGAGAGCAAAGCAGATGAAGGAACTTTCGTTGGATATTCCTCACAGAGGAAGGCATATCGTGTTTATAATCACAAAACAAAGATCATCGAAGAAAGCTCTAATGTGACATTCAATGAACATACTCCTACTAAGAAGGGTCAAGGACCAAAATGGGTTTTCGATTTGGATGCATTAACCAAATCCTTACACTCTAATTTTGACTTTCACTCTTCATCAGTTCCTACGGATCCTGTTACTACGGCACAATCCGTTCCTACGGATCATGTTCCTGCGGATCCAGTTACTACTGCTCCAATAATTGGTACTGCTCGTTTGGATGTTATGGAGTACATCAACCTCCTTGTTTCTACGGAGGATCCTATTCAACTTTTTGATCCCATAAACCCAGATGAAGCAGAGACGTCTTCCCAACAAGAGGAAGAACATCCACATGAAGATGAAGCAGTTCCTAAGTCCACACCTATTGCTACGGACGATGCCACACGCCCCAATGGAGTCCCACACTTAGTTGAAGAGGACGAGAATGGAGTTGACCAAATTTTCACTGAAGAATTTGAACCATACACTCAGGACATACCCTCTTCAGTTACTACTCCTCCATCTACTGCTTATTACCCAAGCAATGATATGCCCGATTTGAATGATACAAACTTAGGAGCTGAACTAAGACTTGAGAAGATCCCATCTTCTCGCGTTGCAAAGAACCACCCACCTTCTCAAATCATTGGTAATATTGACTTCTCAATAGAGACTAGAAGCCAAATAAAGCCCAAGAAGGATCCTGTGAAAGCTCTTCTTAATACATGCCTGTTTGCCTGCTTCCTTTCTCAAATGGAACCAAAGAAAATACAAGAGGCATTACTGGATCCACATTGGATAGAGGCATGTCAAGCTGAGCTACTACAATTCAAGATTCAAGGAGTATGGGAACTAGTGGAAGTCCCATTTGGTAAGAAGGTGATAGGAACAAGATGGATCTTCAGAAACAAGAAGGATGAAAGAGGCATTGTCATCAAAAACAAAGCTAGACTGGTTGCACAAGGCTACACACAAGAAGAGGGAATTGATTATGAAGAAGTCATTGCTCCAGTGGCTAGGATTGAAGCCATTAGACTGTTTCTAGCTTTTGCCTCCTTCATGGGATTCAAAGTCTACCAGATGGATGTCAAGAGTGCATTCCTCTATGGAGTCATTGAGGAAGAGGTATATGTCAAGCAACCCCCTGGATTTGAGGACCCTCAACATCCTCACATGGTCTACAAACTAGTAAAAGCTCTATATGGGCTTCATCAAGCACCAAGGGCTTGGTATGACACACTTTCATACTACCTTCTTCAAAACAACTTTCAAAGAGGAACCATTGACAAGACACTCTTCTTTAAGAAATCTCACTCAGATATCCTTCTTGTGCAAATATATGTTGATGACATCATCTTTGGCTCTACCAAAGATTCTTTGTGCAAAGAGTTTGAAGAATTAATGCACACAAAGTTTCAAATGAGTTCAATGGGGGAACTCACTTTCTTTTTGGGTCTACAAGTCAAGCAGAAGGAAGATGGCCTCTTTATCAGACAATCCAAGTATGTCAAGGACATTCTAACTAAATTTGGATTTCTGGATGCCAAGATAGCAAGCACTCCCGTAGAAACTCACAAACAACTGACTGCTGATCTTGAGGGGGAGGATGTGGATATACATAATTACCGATCAATGATAGGCTCCTTAATGTATCTCACAGCTTCAAGACCAGACATCATGTTTGGAGTTTGTGTTTGTGCAAGATATCAAACAAGACCCAAAATGTCACACCTAATTGCAGTCAAGAGAATCTTTCGTTACCTAAAGGGCAAGCCTAACTTAGGCTTATGGTATCCTAAAGACTCTCCTTTTGATTTAATTGCTTATACTGACAGTGATTATGGTGGTGAAAACTTAGACAGGAAATCAACAACTGGAGGATGCCAATTTATTGGCTCACGACTGGTGTCATGGCAATGCAAGAAGCAAACAACTGTGTCTACCTCTTCCACAGAAGCTGAATACATTGCAGCTGCTAGTTGCTGTGCTCAAGTGCTATGGATACAAAATCAAATGATGGATTATGGCTATTCCTTCATGAACACACCAATTTTCATTGACAACCAAAGCACTATTAGCATCGTAAACAATCCAGTCAAGCACTCCAAGACAAAGCATATAGAGATACGCTATCACTTCATAAGAGACTGTAACGAAAAGAAATTGATTCATGTCGAGAAAATCCACACCGACAATCAGCTTGCTGACCTTCTCACAAAGGCATTCGATGTGGGAAGATTCACATTCTTGATTACAAGTATTGGAATGATCAACATGGATTGATATCATCTCTTTTATCTCTTAGTATTTCTATTTTAAAGTCCCTTAGAGAAGCAGTAGTAACCTTAACACGAGTGCCTTACTCTTTAGTATTGTACTATGTTACTACTGCAATAGTAATAGTAGATACAAATTTTAACCAAAGTTTTATTAGTACGGCCAAATTGGCAGTATTAAGGGAAGGTTTAACTACTACTGCCCTTAATCTAATAATACGGACGGAATGGTTAATACTGCTTAGTATTGGTGTTACTACGGAACTCTGGTTAATACTGCCAGTAATTCACATTACTACGGACAGTCCAGTTAATACGGCTCATGTACCATTACTACGGACATTAATCAACTTACTACGGTTATTATTTGTTAATACTGCAATTCACCGTATTAAAAGGTTTCTTAAACAATAAGTATTCCTTAATTAATGGTGATTTGACAAGTCAAAATACAACTTGTAACTAACTTTTACACGTGGCACTTGGTTATTGGACCTAATTTTTAAAAGTGAGGCGCGAGGTACAACTACAATTGACACGTGGCAATCTCCAATTGCACCGTTACTTTTAATCATCACCCGCGTCAAATCCAAATCGCCAAGTTGTTACTTTTTCACCGTATAAATAGGGATCTTTTTAACCGTTTGAGAACTTACCTTTCTTAAAGAACCCTAAATCTTCTAAAAGTTACCGTTACCATCAAAAATCCCTAAATTTTCTTTCAATACTAGATAAATTCTGTGTCTAAATTGCTTGTTATAATCCTTATCGTTTATACATTCTTAACAATGGCTGAATTACAGTTTCATATGACACACAACATGGTGGCATTCTTGATCAAACTTAATGACAATACCGATTTCCACCCCATTATCGACTTCTTGAGGCAGTCCCACATTAATCTGGCGTTAACAATCAACCCTGAAATCAATGAATCACACATAAGGGATTTCTGGACATCAGCCGAACTTAATACTGATGGGGAGGTACCTGTCATCAATGCCACAGTGGATGGCAAAACAATCACAGTTTCAGAGGCAACCGTGCGCACACATCTACAACTCGGTGATGCAGCAGGTAGAACACATCTTTCTAATGATACTATTTTTGCAAATTTTGAAAGAATGGGATATGAGGGGGACTTACACATTTCAACTTTTCAAAAAGCTAAGTTGTCCCCCCAATGGAAATTTTTGTTGCATACTTTGCAACAGTGTTTATCTCAAAAACGAACAGGTTGGCATGAAGGTAGCTCTTCTTTAGCTACTTCCATGGTGTGTTTGGCTACAAACCAAACATTCAATTTTTCAAATTTAATTTTTGAGGGAATGAAATGGAACTTGGTAAATCTTAAACATAAATTTTTAATGTACCCAAGGTTCCTTCAACACATTTTTAACAATGAATTACAAGATCTGAAAATGTTTTCTATTCTTATGCACATACAAGAAAAGTTTTTACAAACATGAGAAAAGTTAATAAAGGTAGTTCTTCAAATGTGACACCATTGTTCTCAACAATGATGGTGGTCACAAGTTCACAAGATGAGGGACAAGTGACTGCACCTCTTTCCCAGCCACCATCTTCTATTGCAACAACCAGAAGCACCACTGCAATTTCAGTTGCAAGTGCTGAGGTTAGAACCCCTGCGGTTACAACTACAGTTTCTACTGCAAGTGTACCTCCAGTTGCTACTGTGAGTTTTACTCCAGTTGCTACTGCCACAGTCACCACTATTGTGACTTCACCCACAGTTTCTACACCTCACTCACCATCCACAGTTGCTTTCTCTAGAAGACCAAAGAGGGTTCCTCGGCCTCTTGTGTCTCAAACTACCCACACTCTCACACTCAAATATCTTTACCTGAAACATCTTCAGGAAAGACACATTCAGGGGAACACATTGAGCATACCCCCTTGCTCACTGAGGTGGTCCATAAGGAGGGGAGGTGACCATTTGGGGAGGGCTAATACTACTGCAACACTCACTTCTTATAGTGAAGCTCAGGACAGTATTAACATATCTAAGACCCAAACCAAGGCAACACTAACCTTTGATGATGACTGGCTCTCATCTTTGGGAAGTGGTCCCTGGTGCCAAGAAACCACGGGGGAGATACTTGTTCTTGCTAGGCAAGAGAGTGTCTTTACACCCTATGATCAACCACCTGTTGGTACCCAACAGGAAAGGGGTGAGGGTAGCTCTAATCAACACCAGTAATTGATGGACATGTACAATATTGTCATAGCTAGGGTGGATAAACAAGAGGAAACTCTTGCCACTCTAACAGGTTTGGTGCAACAGTTGCTGGCTCAGCAGGCTCTCTTATCAGCTCAACTATTGCCCAAAAGAACCACCACACGAACCATTGGAACATCTCCAAGGCAATCAAGCTCTTCTTCATCTGGTGATACTCCTCCAGCTGACAAAAAGGGGGAGAAAGAAAAAGAGACATTTATTTTATCATCTGAAGAGAGCAGGGGAGAAGAAAGAAAGAGTGACGAAACAGTCATTACTGCAACCTCCCAACAAACTGAAGATATGGAGGTAGAAACAGAGGATGTAGATATGGAGATTGATAGTACTCCTAAGGGGGAGACAGAAAGAGAAAGAGAAGATATGCTGGTAGATGAACAAGTGGTTGAGGGGGAGCAAATGGTTGAAGAAACAGTAGAAGGGGAACATACAATGGAAATAGAAATGGAAGACACATCAATTTCTACCAACCCCATGGTTACTACTGACCCTATGGTTACTACGGATCCACAGTCAACTGCCATTACTGCGGATATAGTTTCTACGGAGAAAGTTACTACGGATGCTGAGATGGTTTCTACGGACACCATTACTATTGCCAGTATTCCAGTTTCTACGTAGAGCCCTGTAGATATACAACCACAGCTGTTTACTACAACTCCTCCAACATTCTACCTAGCTCCTCATACCTTTCAAGCTATTCTTTCTGAAGCCACAACCATCACTACCACAGCATCTACTGTTCATGCTCCTACTATTGATCAACAAGTTGCTGCAGATGAGCTAATACAACAAGAGATGGCAAGAACTTTTTTCATGTCTGATGAGTCCACATTAGCATCACAGCTTGACAAGATCAAAGAAGACAAGAAGCAACAAGAAAAGGAGAGAGCAGAAGCTGAAAGGAAGAAGGTGATAGCTGAAGCAGTTGCTAGACAAAGAGCAGCAGCAGCTACAGTTCCAAAAGAAGGTCAACTTGCTCTGTCTGAACAACAAGTTAATGTGTCTGTGCCTGTAGGTAGATCTGGATACATCACTGTGAAGGGAAAGCTTCAAAAAGTTAACCTTGATGATCCAAAACACCATGACAAAGGCAAGGCAAAGGTTGTGGAGAAATCCAAAGAAGAGAAAAAGGAAGAAGAAAGGCTTAAAAGAGAGAAGGCTGCTGCAGAAAGAGATGAGATAAACTTGAAAGCAGAACTGGAAAGGGAGAAAATTGAACAAGAAAGAGCTTCTGCTGAGTTCCTGAAGAAGCTTGCTGCTGAAGAAAAACTGAATCAAGAACCTACTCAGGCTGAAAGAGAAAAGCTAAGGAAAATTGCAGAGGAGGATGCAATTCATGCTCAACAGATGGCAGATGAGCAGATTCAAGAAGTACTTCAACTTAAAGCTCAAGAAAAAGCTGATGCAGAGCTTGCCAAGAAGATGCTTGAAAGAGATGAACTCCTCTCCTACAAAAGAGAGCCAAAGTCAAGCCTGAAAAGAAGAACATATTTGGGAAGAAGGAGTCCACAAAAGCCAAGCTAGCTGAAGATAGGCAGAAATTTGTCTCCTATCTCAAGAGAAAAGGTTACAATGGAAGGTCTTTAGGACCTATGAAGATGGCGAGCTTGTTGGAGTTAGTAGAAAAGGAAAAGAAGAAGGATGCTCAAAGATCAGCTGCACTTGCCAAGATTCAAGAGAAAAAGAAGCAAGACATGGAGAAGGCCATGAAGATTGCTCTTGAAACTGGCAGAAAAATAATCCATGCACAAGGAATGGAAGCACCAAACCCTACTGTTGTTAGTACTGCTCCAGCTGTGTCAAACCCACTTGAGAAGCCAAAGAGGAAGAAGCTTGCATCTAAAAGAATTCCTCTTGCAAAGAAAACAAGAGAAGAAACTACTACTGCTCCAGATGCTTCTCAAGAAAGTCCTAACATTCCTTTTATGGATGTAAAACAAGAACCAGTTAATGTGGAAGAATAAGATGATAATTCTAAAGCTACTCAAGAAGATTGTTCATCTTTCATTAACCATCTAGAAGGACTAAGGTTTACACCTTTAGCTGTGAAGCCTCCTATGATCATCGACTGGAAATTTATTGGTGGACAATTGGGGACAGAATATGAGGTCACAAGGCAAGACAAATCAAAAACAGTTGTTCCAGTCTTCCACTGAGTGATAAGAGATTTTGCAAGAGATGACTTAGAGAGAATGTACCGAATAGGAAAAGTCAAATACTCTCATCGCAGAGGTGAATGTTCAGGTACTGATCATGCTATGGATTGTTTATGTGGTTTGTTTGAACCAGGATATGAGAAGAAAAGTTCAGTGTTCAAGAAGGGAGGTCCATCAAATCCAGTAGTCAAGTGGTTTGTCTATGAACGAAGTGGTGTCTACTCAATAGTAAGAAAGGATGGAGCCATGGAGTTTTACTTGGTGGATAAACGATATCCACATGGACTGAAGACTTTGGAAGAACTGATTAAAGTCAAGTTATATGGACTTCTTGATTCAAGAGTGGCACATGAACTAGTTTGGAGCATTCTGGTACAAATCACAGAAGAAAGAACAAAAGGAAAGAAAGCTGAGTGGCAAGACAAGGAAGAAAGAAGGAATATGTAATTAACTTGAAAGTAGTTAAACTTGTTCTGTAATGAAATAGTTAATACTGTTGAAGCATAGAAACTTGTACTTTTGATTGGATATAAAAGTTCAAGGTTAGAGGGAGATTGTTGGGTTATAACTTAGTCAAAATAGTTTAACTCCTAAACAATACTTCTAACAACGGATAAAGTAACTTAAAAGATTAATACGGAAGCTATTAAGAAGTTACTGCAGAAGACAAGTTAATGCGGCTGTTCAACAAGTTAATACGGATATCATCATTACTACGGAAGAATCAAGTTACTTCGGTCAGACTGAAAGTTACTACGGAAGACCAACTTGTCATGCAAGTATAATCTAATATATAGAGTTAGAATTAGATTATGTTTCCTTTTGTAATTAGATAATGTTTCTTTTCTAGATAACGATAGATGTAGATTTCTAGTTTATCTAGAACTAGCCTCAAGGTCTATAAATATAGATCCTTGTAGAATAGAAGAAATACGTTGTATTGATATCTTGATTAATACAATTGAGGCTTAACATTCGACGATAATTATTGTTCGACAACTTGTAAATATTAAAGTGTTCATCCGCTGCCGAACTTCTTTAATAGATCAAGATCTTAACGAAGTCAAACTATAAGCTATATTAGCTTATTCGATCCTGACACCCATAGTAAGGGTACGTTGGAACGCAAGACGTGGCCCTGAACATACATAAGAACGAGAGGATCAAACGATGCGAAAATATCCTCATCTTTTCACTTCTCCCACAAGGAATGCTACAAGTTGAAATTCCGGGACGAAATTATTTCAACGAGGGGAAAATGGGACAACCGTTTTAAAACAAAAGTCGAGTTCATAAAATTTTAAACTCAAACACTCACTCTTGATACTTGACATAACTTATCTTATGTGTTACGTAGTTACGTAAGCATAACTCTTTAAGCTAAGCTCGATGTAACTCATACAAAACTTTTAACGTAGGTTTACGTTATATAAACATTAAACGTGTGTGTCTCGGAATCGGAATTAGAATCGGAATCGAATCAATAAACGAACCCTAATACCAATAAGACATAGAATGAACTTGTCTAAGTTCATTGCAAAACAACCGTAAACTCCAAACAAACGAAAATGCTTAACGATAACGAAAAACGAATTTTTTTAAGAAACCGACAGTTACGCAGCGTAACTATGCAGTTACGCTGGCGTAACTATCTGGAATAGTTACGCTAACGTAACTACATAGTTACGCTAGCGTAACTAGCATACTGGTGTTTGATGATTCAATGTTACAAGTCTTGTGGTCCTCACACGTGTCCAAACCTAAAATACAGAAACAAGCATCAAATCTCTTAACATCTCACTTTAACAAACACAAAAACACACCCTAATTACACACACATCTTTCTCTCTCAAATTCTCTAAATTTACATCCCCAAATTCAATACAAAACACCTCATATACATCTCCAAAAACATTCTAATAATCAAGGATAGCAAAGGGTTACACATATTTGGGTTACAAAAACGTTTTCTTCACATTGAAGCTTGAATCTCCAACAAATCACCAACAAACAATTCTCTCCGGTAAAAACTATTTAATTTACTGTTTTTGTGAAGTTTTATAACCCATTTACATACAAGACGAGTTTTTACAAATCAATTACGGTGAAATTTTAGTATTTACATCGTAACTACAGATACGCTAAGCGTAACTACAGTTACGCTACGTAACTGAGAAGCGTAACTACAATTACGTTACGTAACTGAGAAGCGTAACTACAATTACGCTACGTAACTGAGAAACGTAACTACAGTTACGCTACGTAACTGAGAAGCGTAACTACAGTTACGTTGGGTAACTGAGATCGGTCCTGAAATCGTATATAATTCGCTGTAAAACGTAACCTTAAGCTTGATATTTCATGTATCTATCCAGAAATAACTATAATGACTTTAACTAAGTATTTTGGAACTAAAATAACGTTTAACATATTGAAATAAGACTAAAACGTTATAAACAAATGAAACAAAGTACTTATACGATACTTGGTATTTTAGGATTTCGTTGATTCCGATTCTACGTGACGTGAGTTCCGACATACCGACACACACCGACTTATTACAAACAAGTGAGTTACAAACCCCTTTTTCAACTATTACGTGTTTTTGGGGGGAAATACGAGTACTCAAACGGTATTTCTTAAATGCTATTTTACAATTGTTATTGTAAACTTATTTTATAAGCGTTATATGCTAGTTTTGCGTACTTATAACGAGATACTCTTATGCTTGAAACTTATACTTTATACATGGATTGTATACGCTTGAACATTTAAACTAAAACATATTTTAGCATTGTTGAATGTTTTGCCAACATGCTATGAACACTCTAGAAACTTATACTTTTATGCTTATAGTCTTACACATGTGGATTATTCCACCGCTGAGGTAATGACAACTTGCCAATGAACTAAACTTTTGTTCGTCATGTTGCGGATGTGTCCAACATGTACGTGTGATACCATTAAAATTCCCGAGACTTCCAAGTGACATTAGTTTCTATTAATCCCTTTGGAAAGGACCGTTAGTAATATGTGGATATCGCTATTAGGGTAGTGAGACCCTCACAACAACGTCAAATAACGATTGTGCACTATTACTTTTTGGGTAGGCTTTGAGGCTTAGCAACGAAACATTGTGTAACACTAGGATCGTCACATAGCCGTACACTATGTGGTCGATGCCTACATACTTGAAACATATGCCACATTACCTGTTTGGTACAACGCGCATATGTAAACCTTTATACTTATACTTTATGCCACGTTACCTAGTTTGGTTCAACGCGCATAAACAAAACTTATATGCTTATTCTTTACGCAATCGTTATGTGCGTCAAAACTCTATATGTTTATACTTACTTGAAACATATGCCACGTTATATAGTTTGGTACAACGCGCATATGCAAAGCTTATATATACTTATACTTTACGCAAACATTTTATGCGTCAGAAACTTTATATGCTTTTACTACACATTGTAGCTCACCAACAACGATTCTCGTAGTTGACATTTTACTCGTATTTTCAGAGAACGAGTAAGTGATTGAAGATGCTCACTATTGGATTTCTTTTACGGGTTTTCTAGAGACTTCAAGAATAGGGAATGGTTCGGGTGGTTTGGATGTGAATGTTTATTTCGAATTCGATATGTAAACTTAAATATAATAATTTTGTATAACTCAATGTTGGTTTTATATATGTAAATTTGGTACATAACTATATACTTGTGCAAATGACAATCTCGCTCTTCACATCCCGTGTTTCCGCTTTAGCGGGGTGTGACACATTTAATTACTAACATTTACATTTACAATGTTAGTGGCTCTGTTCCTAAGCCACATTACCAACCGATTTTGGTAAAGTTATTCTTTTTCTCTTTTCTAAAGTCGTTCCTAAGAAACATTAATGTTCGGTTCGGATCGAAATAATTATGTTTAATTTTATTTAGAATTAAATGATATAAAAATTGTTACCAAGTTTTATTCCATATTAGAAATATCGTTCCCAAGGTTAAAAAGTTAAATAAATCATAAACTAATTACGTTTTTCGTCCCTAAGGTTTGCTTTAATTACGAATTTCGTCCCTAAGTTTTGCCTTTAATTACGGATTTTCTCCTAAGGTTTGCCCCAATTACGGGTGTCTATTTGAAAAAATTGGACGACTTATGCAACTTTTTGAACTTAAGGACACAATCCATAATTTTCGGTAAACCGTGATATCGCATATTTATACATATATTTATATGCGATATACGGTCGATTTTCGTATTAAAACATGATGGATAGGATAGGTTTTTGCATTTAACCGTGTGAAAAGTGTTTTATTCAAGTGACAAGTTAATATGATCGGGAAGTGGAAGATTGGACGAGAAATGCAAGTAAAAGAGCGAAAATATGAAATTTTGTGTCCTGTGAAGGGGTGCGACGCACTGAGTAGGTTGGTGCGGCGCAGTTAACGAAAGTCAACATAAGAATATTCTGGAAACAAGGCCAGTGCGACGCAGTAAGTAACTCTGTGCGACGCAACGTGAATTTGACTTGGTTTACAATTAGGAAACTTGGTAGTGCGGCGCAGTGATTAGGTGAGTGCAACGCAGTGAAGAGTTTTATGGCAATCCGGCTTCCTATAAATACAAACCGGATTTTATCAAATAATATTCAGTTTGTCATAGTCGATTTTGGAGTTTAATAATCGGTTTGGGAGCTGCAAGGAGAGTTAGAAGCCTAGTTTTGAAGCAATATCTTCAACATTATCGTTTTTCGCGATTCTTACTTTTACTTTATCGAGTTATTGGTATTATGTTTACTTCTATTCTATTTGTTTACTTTATTATGAACATGAGTAGCGAATAACTTTACCACTTGTTTGGTAAAGGACCTTTTGTGATGATTTAGCTTAATTGTGATTGAATATTTTTAGGTGTTTATGTTTAATCGAAGAACCTTTATTGTTTACGTCTTAAATATTGTTCAAAGTTACTTATATTCAATTTGTTAGTCGATATTCTATGTATTTGAGAGAAATTTAGAGTTAGGTTATTTAATTGAACGAAGCAAATCAATCGGTCTTTAATTGGTTTAGAATTGCTTATATTCGAGAGGACTAGTATTAGTAACTTATATAATTACACAAAAACTAGAAAGCTAGTTAATAATTTTAAGAGACTGGATTAGAAAACTACAGAAGCTATTCGAGAGGAAACTTTATAAGATTAAATCATAAAACACCGGCTTGTTTCTTAATGCTTATTATCTAGGACTTTTACTGTATTCGATAGGAATGGTAGAGTTTGAAATAATTAAAGTTAATTAGGTATTCGAGAGGAACTTAATTATACATTAGAAGTTAAAAACAAACATTCAATTACGTAAGTTAAATTATATCATTAGTGAAGTTACCAAACGAGTGTATTCTCCTTAACTGATAACAAAAACAATCAACTTTTCAACGAACGATTACTTAAAACAACTTTTTCTTACACCGGTGCGTTTTACGATTTTTTGTTTTTGTATTTGTAGGAATTCAGGAAGTTGATGAACACAAGGTCTTTTGGGTTACCACTGAAGAGTCTTTATCAAATCTAGGAGTATCGAAAAGACGCAACAAGAAGCAAGCAAACCAAGCAACTCAAATTTCAGAAGTTTTTCGACCTTTCTCACCAGTCAAATTCGAAGACACCGAGTCTTCATTGGGAGGTGAAAGTAGTTTCAGAGTCAGAATTTGAGGACATATCTTTAGAAGAGAAACCGAAACCACAAAAAGTTGAGATGGATCCTTTAGATGTATCGATGCACCGAATAATTGCAGCCGTTGCAGTGCCACCCACCCGAGGGTCGACTATTTCCACCCCGAACTCGGGTGAAGATTTCATAGTCAAGGGTCATCATCTAAAGATGATCCAAGTCAACACATTCGATGGGCGTTTCAATTCAAATCCACATAAGCACGTAGCCAAGTTCATGGAGTTATGCGAGATTTTCAAATACGGAGAAGGAAAGAGTGACAACGTTAAATTAAAGTTGTTCCCTTCGTCTCTCACCGGATATGCGAAAGTGTGGTTTGAAGAGATAGAGGGAAACACAATCACGACTTGGAAACAGATGAAGAATCATTCATCAAGATATTTCCCCCACCCGCATTGGGCAGGATATTATTACGATACATTCGCGAATTTAGACAAGAAAAAGGAGGGATATCCACCGAAGCATGGAGTAGGTTGAAAGAGATGTTGAGGAGTTGTCACGGGCACAGTTTGGGCAAAGACCATAGCGTGGAGATATTTTTCTATGGTTTGAGCAAGGAATCTCAAAACGAATTAGACCTAGTTGGAGGGGGAGATTTCATGTACAAGTCAACAAATGAAGCTGACAACCTTATGGAAGACAAGTTGGTGATTAGTTTATCGAGGGAGTATTGTGATGATGGTAGATGAAGAAGAACAAGGGGCACCTTTGCTCAAGCGGAGAGTAGTAATGATGTTTTTTCAATCGTGAAGGAAATCAAAACTATGTTGGACAAGATTTAGAAGCGCATGGGAAGATTAGATAAAGATGTTCACATGGTGATAAATGGATGCGAGAATTGCGGAGGACCTCACTACGCTAGTGAGTGTGATCGACAAGTGGAGGATGCCAATTACGCACAATATGGCTATCCTAATTGGGGAGTAAATTGGCAAAACCGCGGAGGTAACTACAACCGTGGTGATAATCAAAACGGATGGCAACGAAACAATCAAAGATCACCACCAAGACCAAGATATGATGTCAATCCACAGAAGGATGAATATGATCAAAGATTGAAAGATATAATGAAGACGTTCACACTCAAAAGTCGAAGAATGAAGCGGTGACAACTCAATTTAAGGTATTAAATGATCATATCGAGCAAGGGCAGAGAAATACACAAACTGCAATTCAGGACTTGGAGAGGAGATTTGATCGTATGAACGATCCATACTCAAATAAGCCACCTGGCCAATTGTCAAGGAATACTCCACAAAACCCGAGACCGTAAAATAATCAAGGAAACACTTCAAACAATCAAGGGTCGAAGTATCAACCTCCAGGGATGAGAGACGAGCATGTTAACGCAATTATAACACGCTCACGTGCTGAGTATGGAAGAAATCGAGACGAGAACGAAGAAGAAAAAGCTGAAAATTCGTCAGATACTGTACCGCAGTACCCTTCACTGCGAAGCAGTGAACCTGAAAATGAGCCTGTTGCGACGCATTCAACACCATTTCGCCGCAGTGAGAGGTTAGACCCGGGGAAGATTCGGAGATCGAGGATGACGAGGAAGATTTACCTCATGTTCAATCTGAAGTAAAAACACCAGATGCAGTGGAGGATCTACCAATCAAACCATACAAGCCACGCATTCCTTATCCTCAACGTTTGAGGAAGGAAAAGATGAAGGAACAATACAAAAAGTTTTGCGATATGATTAAATCTGTTAATATTAATGCTCCGCTTGTTGATTTGATTGCATGGATACCGAATTACGCGAAGTTCATCAAGGAGCTTATAACGGAGAAAGGGAAATCATCGGAGGGACAAGACGCTTTCTTAAATGCGGAGTGCTCGACTTTGGTGAAAAACAATAAGCTTCCACCGAAGTTAGATGATCCACGAAGTTTCTTAATTACATGCAATTTTAGTAAAACCTATAGTTGTAATGCATTAGTGGACCTAGGATCTAGCATAAATTTAATGTCTTATTCATTGTATGCTAAACTTGCTTTGGGGGTTTTAAAACCGACTAGAATGAGTATACTACTAGCCGACCGTTCATTTCAATACCCATTAGGAATTGCTGAGAATATGCTAGTTCAAGTAGGAAAATTTACTTTTCCGGTTGACTTTGTGATTTTTGAAATGGAAGAAGACATTAAAGTACAACTAATCTTAGGGGGGGGGGGGGGGGGGGGGCATTTTTAAACACTGTTGTTGCAATTATTCGTGTTAAAAACAAACAAATTTCTTTGGGAGTTGGGAATGAAAGAATTACTTTTTCGTTAGATAGGGCTATGAAACATTCTTATTCCCCTGATGAAACATGTTTTCGGATTGATGTGTTTGATGATTTAGACTGGCAGGAAATACTAGAGTTGGAGGCCGAGATGAACGAGGAGTTGTAAAATGAGAAGATCGAGGAAGAAGAAGTTGAGGTTGAAGTGAACGAGGAATTGAAGATGGAAAATGAGAAGATCGAGGAAGAAGAAATTGAGGTTGAAGTGAACGAGGAATTGAAGATGGAAAAGAGCATGAGGATCCAGTCTTCTATTAAAGAACCACCTACCGGCTTGGAGCTTAAACAACTATCGGTACATTTAGAATACGTTTTTCTTGAATGTACCAATTTATTACCTGTTGTTATTTCGTCATCACTTTCGGGTGACGAAAAGTTAGATTATTGACGATCCTTAAAGGTCATAAAAAGGCCTTTGTTTGGAGTATATCCGACATACTTGGAATTAGCCCTGAATTTTGCAAACACAACATTAATTTTCTTGATAATAAACCCGTTGTACAAAGACAACGGAGGCTAAATCCAAATATGACGGATGTCGTTAAAAAGAAAATTGTTAAGTTGTTGGATGCAGGAATTATCTACCCTATTTTGGATAGCCCATGGTTGAGTCCTATTCAATGCGTGCCAAGATGGGAGGTATGAACGTGGTGGTGAACGATGTGACAACCACGACTTTCGAGGTATTATTCCGACTTTTCCATATATCGTTTTATTTATCGATATCTTTTTTTGACCCTATTATTCATTTATTTTGGTTATTTTGCGTTTGTCGCGTATTTCGTATTATTTGAGTGCGTTATGCATTTTTTATGTTTGCATTTTGTCGGGGTATTATATTATGTGGTTTCCGCGTGAAAACGTATTAGAACCTAAGTGCCTGGTAGACGTAAGTATGCTCGTAAGTTAAGTTAGGGTAATATATTGCCTTCGTATATACGATTAAGGTTAATGTTAAAATATATTTCAAAGTTAGTCCCCTATCGACAAATCTATTACAAAGTTGGTCTTTTAACGGGACTTAACGTTAAATGTATTACAATTTCAGTCCTCTAACGGTGAAATAACGGAAAACGTTAAAGGCACTTCGCCGTAGTCCGCTTGTCGCTATGACGTAGTGGCCTGTTTTTCAGATATATCCGAAAACGTCATATCACTAGTTTTTGGACCACACCACCACCCATCCCGAGCCTTCCACCTCCTTCCTGCACTTTTGGTTGTATGTGAGCCAAAAGTGGATATTGTCCAAGTATTGTTTTCATCCCATTTTCATTTCATTTCAAAACCATTTTTTCACTCTCTCTCTCTAAAACTCTCTCCAACATCTCTCTAGAAATCCAGAGATATTCACCAACAAAGCACCCCATTTCAGCTAGTTTTCATCACCAAATCGAAGTATTCATTCCATATTCGTCATCCCTTCACGTTTCCTTCATTTTTGGTAAGCTATCTCAAACAAATCTCTTAGCTTTCTTAGACTTTTACTAAATTCCGTCTAAGGGTTTATAAAAACATATGAAAATGGAAGAAACTTTGAATTTATAACATCCTCACACACAAAAATTACATATTTGTAACATCTAAACTTTTATCTATATAAACATATATTTTTCTTGTTTAAATACCGAAAATATATATAACTATTTGTCTATAAAATGTATTCTGAAACATAAGGTTGGATAGTTATGGAAAAAGATACTTAAACGAGGTAAACAGAAATGATTGTTTCGTAACCTGCTGCGCCGCAACACCCCTGTGGTGCGCCGCAACGAGGTAAACGTAACACAAAAATATGAAGCGTAACAAGCACGGTGCGCCGAAACACCTTGGTGGTGCGCCGCATCACCTTTTTTCGTTACCGTAACACCTGCTCCGTAACAAGCTACCGTAACAACCTTAGTTGCGTGACACCCCAAACTACCGTAACACCATGGTTGCACGAAACCCTTGGGACGCAACACCATGGCGTAACACAACTCGTCCCGTAAAAACCATTTCCCGTAACAAAACTATTTGGCGTAACAAGGCTATTGCGTCGCAGTCATTGCCCACTGCGACGCAGTCGGGCTTCCATACGCATTTTATTTTCCGTTTGTTTCAAACTTGTTTATGTAAACTAAATATTACGGGTAAAACATTATACTTATTCAAACTTACGTTTTGGACTCAAAACGTTATCACGATCTTAAAATATGACATTATTTATACGATTTTTGTTAACTTGTATATATTTCGATAAAAGTTATACGTTTCTCCAATAAACGTTCGTAATCGATAAATTTTGTAATAAAAGTATGATGTTGTCTTTCGACACCTTATAAAACGGTATTTGACTTAAAACGTTCTCAAATGCTTTAATATGACTTATTTCGTCAAATATTCCCATCGTTGACATGTTGGTCAACTTTGACTCGTTGTCGTATACAGTTGACTTTGACTAAAGTCAACCTTCCGCATATTTATGAATTCGATGAACGATATCTTTTAGTAGTCATTATTGAAGTATTATTACTTTCCTATTCGTCTATAATAACACATCAAAATATATCATATCATATTATATAACGTTAATCGTGTAAGACAAACCCTACTAGACTTAGAGATACTTAGACTTATTTGATGTATTTATTTCTAGGGCACTTAGGCGGAGGAGATGTATCCGATTGAGTATTCTACCCGACGTATTGTATTGGTCGCTATTGTTATTCGTGAGTTATTCGTTGCCCTTTTTGCTGTTTTAAACTTTGGGCATGTTAAGCATTAATAAATCTTTATATATATCTTGATTATGCTGGTAGATTATGATGCCTTTAGATTTAGTGTCCCTTACTTATACGGCCTTGGTGGTAGTATAAGGCCCTCGTGCAAACATGTTAACTCTTTTGAGTCATCGGTACGTATATATAGATATATATTGGTTTTACGGACCCTCATCGTTGATATGGGATTATATCGGTGTGTTGTCCCTATGAGTCGATGTTATGGTCGTTTAATTTCTTGATTCGGCCTTAGTTTGACACACTAAGGAGGAGGGTTAGGTTACCTTTGATGTAAGGTTCAAGTGCAAATTGATATCTAAGGATTATACATAGATCTTACTAGATTCATGAATCAAGATATTACTACTTCATTACCGATTTTTATATCCATCATTTATGGGTCAAAACTTATCGAAACTTTTATACTTATATGTTTTATTAAAAATGCGAATAACCCACCAACTTTATGTTGACGTTGTATTTTTAATGCTTTCCGGGGATTTGAGGTTACAATGTGTTTGAGGATATGCTTTTGATGACTACTTGGATTATATTGCTTGGAATTTGCTTTGTCTATGTATTAATTCCGTCGTATCCAGAATTTTGTAGTCGTATTTTGTAATTTGATTCGAATTATGTAACTTTGTAATCAGATTTTAATTATCTATTGATGATTGTATCGTTATCTTATGTTGATGTAACCTTTGAATCTATGATACTGTAATTAATGTACACCTCGGGTTTCCGCCTGAGCGGGGTGTGACAGAGATTGGTATCAGAGCCAATGGTTATAACGAACTAAGTGACATTATGTGAATCACTTAGTCTATGACCATAGGCTTGTTTGACCTATCTGATTTACTTTTGTGTGCATCTCTTTTATTTGAGCCTATATGTGTTCACCTTGCTTTATATGCTTTACTTTATTCATATTATGTTTTGGCCTAATTGATTTAGTCGCACATTCTTATTTTATTCCGTTTTACGTTCGTAAAAGATGCCTCCTAAGAGAACTTCAGCGAGACAGTCTGCTAGACGAGGTCGCCCTAGTGCGAGAATGAGCAGTGCGATCCCGAGTGGTGCTACTCCAAACACTTATGCTCCAAACGCCACTGCGACACCAGATATTAGCCAGATGATTGCTGAGCAGATAGCTGCTTCTATGCCTACTATCGTGGCATAACTTAAGGAGACTCTACTCCAGGGTACCGGTACTGGATCCGGTGACCCCGTAGTTGCTGGTACAGGATCCGATGGTACGAGATCCGGGTGTGATGGTTTTGACGTCAGAGGTTCTGGACGTGATGGGTCTTATGTAGGAGGTACGATGCATATTAGCACGGGTGGCCCACAGATTGTTATTGAGGATCCACCTCAGGGATGCCCGTACAAGACCTTCTAGGAATGCAAGCCTGTTGATTTCAAGGGTACTAAAGATGTTGTAGCTACACTCCAGTGGTTCGAGAAAATGGAGTCGGTGTTTGACGTATCTGGTTGTGCTTATGAGGATCAGGTCAAGTACTCGACGTATCTATTCCAGGGAAAGGCCCTCACTTGGTGGAACTCCATTGTGCGAACTCAGGGTCGTGCAGCAGTTAGCTTGATGATGTGGGAGAACCTTCGTTTGCTAATGAGAAAAGAGTATGTTCCAACACACGAAATGCAGAGTTTGAGCAAGAGTTATGGAACTTGACGATGCAAGGTTCCGACATTCGTGGGTACACAAACCTTTTCTACGATTATTGTGTATTGGTTCCGAGGTTGGTGAGCACTGAAGAGGATCGAATTGCTCGCTACATCAACGGGTTGCCCCAGACTATCCAAGACAACATTATCTCCTCCCGTCCTGGTACTCTTCAGAGTGCAGTTGAAATAGCTTGCTCGTTGACTGAGAGCATGATTTGTGGTGGTATACTTCAGCGAACAATGATTCTAAAAGACTCAGGCAGGTATGATAAGAAGTTCAGACCCAACTCGAGGAAGGGAAGGCGAGATCAGGATCAAGGCTCCCAGCCGATCCGATCTTATGCTGCAAATGGTACTAGTGGTCTGACTAAGCTCCTAAAGTGTGGGAAGTGTGGAGGCGCTCATGTCGAAGATGTTGTTTGTTGGATATGCAATAGATGCAAGAAGCTGGGTCACACCGAACAATTCTGTAAGAACGAACCCGGTTCGTGCTATGAGTGTGGAGATAAGGGGTCGTAACAGGTGTCCCAAGCTGACTACTTCTGCTACAATTCCTCCATCTACTTCTGGTTCGGGTGGTGATATTGCGATAGGAAGAGTGTTTTCTTTGGGATCTTCAGAGGCTCGCCAAGATCCTACAGTTGTGACTTGTACATTTCTTCTCGATAATTACCCTGCGTTTATACTGTTTGATTCTGGTGCCGATAGGAGTTTCATATCTAGCGAGTTTTGACCTTTAGTAGCTTGTGAACCTAGTCCCTTAGAGCCTGCTTATGAGGTAGAAATAGTTTATGGTAGATGTGCACGTGTTAATGAAGTTCTTCGTAGTGTTCCCCTTACGTTAGACGATATTACTTTTTCCATCAATCTTATTCCGATGAAGCTTGGTAGTTT
The DNA here is from genome assembly GCA_910822075.1 of Senecio squalidus. Taxonomy (NCBI): domain Eukaryota; kingdom Viridiplantae; phylum Streptophyta; class Magnoliopsida; order Asterales; family Asteraceae; genus Senecio; species Senecio squalidus. The sequence goes on along the minus strand of CAJVGC010000065.1, from coordinate 15,968,582 downwards.
TGACGTCGTCGTCGGCATGGATTGGCTAGCCTCTCATCGTGCAGAGATTGTTTGCTACGAGAAATTTATTCGTATTCCGAGACCCAGTGGTGAACCGTTGATTATTGATGGAGACAAGGCCGAGAAACGCCTTAAAGTCATTTCTAGTTTGAAAGTGTGCGAGTATGTCCCAGGGTTGTTCTTTATATCTTGCTCATTTAGTGAAGAAAGATTTTGCGATGATGATTGATGACGTACCGATTGTTCACGAGTTTGCTGATGTATTTCCAGAAGATTTACCTGGACTTCCTCTCCACAGACAAATTGACTTTCGTATTGATCTAATTCCCGGAGCAGGGCCTGTGGCTAAAGCTCCTTATCGTTTAGCTCCTTCTGAGATGATTGAGTTATCTCGTCAGATTAAGGATTTGGTTGGCAAAGGCTTCATTCGTCCTAGTTTCTCCCCATTGCGTGCTCTCTTTCTCTTTGTTAAGAAGAAGGATGGATCCATGCGTCTATGTATTGATTATCGGGAGTTGAACAAACTGACAGCGAAGAATCGTTATCCTCTTCCTCGTATCGATGACTTATTTGATCAACTTCAGGGTTCTTGTTACTTTTCCAAGATCGATCTTCGTTCCGGTTATCATCAGTTGAGGATTCAAGATGATGACATTCCTAAACCGCTTTTCGTACTTGATATGGTCATTACGAGTTCATGGTTATGTCATTTGGTTTGACAAATGCGCCCGCATCCTTTATGGACTCGTCCTTATCTTGACAAACTTGTTATTGTTTTCATCGAGGATATTCTTATCTATTCCCGTAATCGTGAAGAACACGAGGAACATCTACGCTTAGTTTTGGAAACTCTTCGGAAGGAAAAGTTATATGCGAAGTTTTCTAAGTGTGAGTTCTGGTTATCCGAAGTTCAATTTCTTGGTCATGTAGTTAGCGCGAAAGGTATTCACGTTGATCTTGCAAAGATCGAAGCTATTAAAAGTTGGGTTGCACCAGAATCACCGACTGAGATTTGTTCATTTTCGGGTCTTGCTGGTTATTTTCGCCGATTTACTAAGAACTTCTCCAAGATTACTTCTCCTATGACGAAATTGACACATAAAAGCGAACCGTTTATTTAGGCTCCCGAGCAGGAAAGTGCATACCAGCTATTGAAGAAACGTTTGTGTGACGCTCCGATTCTTAGTCTGCCGATTGGTACCGAGAATTTCGTTGTATATTGTGATGCTTCACATAAAGGTTTGTGTTGTGTTCTCATGCAGAATGGAAAGGTTATAGCGTATGCTTCTCGCTAATTGAAAATCCATGAGCAGAATTAAACAACGCATGATCTGGAATTGGGAGTCGTTGTTTTCGCTCTTAAGATTTGGAGACATTACCTCTATGGAACTAAATATACAGTATTCACGGATCACAAAAGTATCCAGCACATCTTCGATCAGATAATGTTAAATATGAGACAGAGACGTTGGGTTGAATTACTAAACGACTACGATTGTGATATTCGCTACCATCCGGGTAATGCGAACGTGGTTTCCGATGCGCTGAGTCGCAAGGAGATGGTTAAGCCGGTTCGGATTCGTTCGTTAGTGATTTCTATTCAGACGAGTTTGAAAGCTCAGATTATTCAGTAGCAAAAGGATGCATTGTCGGAGAATCATCTTAAGGACGAACGGTTATTTAGCTTAGCTCTGCAGTTAGAGCCGAAGGATGACGGAGTTATGTATTTCCTCGATCATATTTGGGTTACGGTGAGTATTCGCCAGTTGATTTTGGACGAGGCTCATAAGTCCAACTATTATGTTCATCCTGGTTCCGACAAGATGTATCAAGACCTGAAAGAGTTTTATTGGTGGCCTGGTATGATGCCCGCGATTGCAGAGTATGTCAGCCGATGTTTGACTTGTTCTAAGGTCAAGATAGATCATCAAAAGTTTTATGGGCTTCTCCAGCAGCCGAAAATTCCAGAATGGAAATGGGAGCGTATTACCATGGATTTTATTACGAAGCTTCCAAGATCTTCCAGTGGTTATGATAGTATCTGGGTTATCGTGGATCGTTTGACAAAGTCTGCTCATTTTCTACCGATCCGAGAGAATTATCTGATGGAGAAACTTGTTCGTTTGTATATTACCGAGATCATGTCTAACCACGGGGTACCCGTGTCGATTATTTCCGATCGCGATGCTCGATTCATTTCTCGTTTTTGGCAGTCTTTTCAGCGTGCTACGGGTACAAGATTAGATATGAGTACCGCTTATCATCCGCAGACAGATAGTCACCGTAGACAGATAGTCAGGGTGAGAGAACTATTCAAACTTTGGAGGATATGCTTCGTGCTTGTGCGATTGATTTCGGAGGCAGTTGGGGCGTACATTTGTTGTTGATCGAGTTCTCGTACAACAATAGTTATCACTCGAGAAAACTATGGAGGTGTTCATGGAAGATGTCTTGGTGTTTGGAGAATCGTTTGACTCGTGTTTGGAGAAATTAGACAAGATGTTAGGAAGATGTGAAGAGGCGAACTTGGTGCTCAACTGGGAGAACTGCCACTTTATGGTTCGAGAAGTAATAGTTTTGGGGCATAAAATTTCTAAGGTTGGGATTGAGGTGGACAAAGCGAAGATTGAAGTTATTGCAAAGTTACCACCACCAACAAATGAGAAGGCAATTCGGAGTTTTCTTGGACATGCGGGATTTTACCGAAGATTTATCAAGGATTTCTCGAAGATTGCTCGTCCCATGACGAGATTATTAGAGCATGAGATAGCATTTAATATTTCGGAAGATTTTTTGCATGCATTTGAACTACTTAAGGAGAGATTGACTAATACAACGATATTGGTGTCACCGGATTGGTCACTCTCATTCGAATTGATGTGTGACGCTAGCAACATTGTTGTAGGATCCGTTTTGGGACAAAGTATCGAGAAGCATTTTCGACCTATATACTTTGCGAGCAAGATAAATTTCGAATTGAGAAGGGGTTACTAGCGGTTGTTTTCGCGTTTGATAAATTTCGATCATACTTGGTGTTGAGCAAAATATTTGTTTTCACATATCATTCGGCGCTAAGGTTTTTATTTACTAAATTAGATACAAAACCTAAATTAATCATTGGATTTTATTTTTTCAGGAATTTGACATCGAGATTAAAGATAAGAAAGGAGCGGAGAATGTAGCCATGGATCATTTGAGTAGATTGGAGAACCCAAGTTTGGGGGAGTTGAAGGAGGAGGAGATTAACGATACATTTCCGGAAGAGATGCTAGGTTACGTTGATGACAAAGAAGGCAAAGATGTTCCATGGTTTTGTGACCATTGCAAACTATCTAGCAGAAGGGATTTTCAACAAAAGTCTAACTTCCCAACAAAAGAAGAAGCTATTTGTGGATGTTAAATATTACTATTAGGTTGAGCCTTATCTCTTTCGGATGTGTGCGGACGGGATGATTAGAAGATGTATCTATGCCGGAGAAACTCGAAGAATATTAGACGAATTTCATCATGGACCTACCGGAGGACATTACGGACCAACGGTGACGAGAAATAAGGTTTATGATACGAGCTTTTATTGGCCTTCGATTTTCAAGGAACCTTACACTTTGGTGAGGACGTGTGACGCGTGTCAACGTCAAGGAAACATAACGAAGAGAGACAAGATGCCACAACATAGGATTCAAGTGTGGGAAGTTTTCGATATTTGGGGAATTGATTTTATTGGAGCATTCAAGCCTTCAAACCGGAACGTTTATATCCTTGTTGCGGTCGATTATGTGTCAAAATGGGTTGAAGCAAAGGCATTACCTACTACCAATGCTAACATTGTTGTTGATGTTCTTAAAAGTTTATTTTGTAGGTTTGGAGTGCCGAAAGCTTTAATTAGTGATCGAGGAGCCACTTTGTAAATGCACAATTTGCAAAGGTGTTGAAGAGATATGGAGTAAATCATCGATTTGTTACATCGTATCATCCAAAAACGAGCGTTCAACTGGAGAACACCAATCGGGCGATAAAGAGGATATTGGAAAAGACGGTGAACAATAATCTGAATATTTGGTCGAAGAAATTAGAGGATACATTATGGGCATTTAGGACGGCATACAAGACACCAATTGGGACGACACCGTATCGACTACTCTACGGGAAGACATGTCATTTGCCGGTCGAGATTTAGCACAAGGCGTATTGGGCATTGCATAAATTGCAATGTTAATATGGATTTGGCGAGTGATATGAGGTTTTTACAACTTCATGAGTTGGATGACTTGCGATTACACACCTACGAGAGTTCAAACCTTTACAAGGAACGAACGAAGGAGTTTAACGATAGGAGGATTATAAGAAAGGGATTCAAGGAGGGCGATAAAGTGCTTTTATTTCAATCGAAGTATAAATTCAAGGCTCCGAAGTTACGAACGAAGTGGACGGGTCCTTATGTCGTGAAACGTACCTTTGCATCGGGATACATGGAACTAATCAATGATCGCTGAGAGTTTTTCATTGTGTCGGGACAAAGAGTGAAACTATACCATGAGGAGGATGAAGAAAATGGTATGATGATAGGATGGCTTCTATGCTATTGACGCTTAATCAAGAGGCATTTCGAGTCAAACTAACGACTCATTCGAAAAACAAGCGCTTCTTGGGAGGCAACCCGTGTTTGTTTTAACATTTTCGTAGTTTAAATTTTTAGTTTTCAGTTTATTTCTACTTATTGTTTATATTATAGGTATTTTTAACGTTTCTTGTTTAGTTTAAGTTATTTAGGTACGAAGAAAAACAACGAAAAAAAAAAAAGAAAAAAAAAACAAATACAACAAAAATATGTCAGGTGCTGCGCCGCATCGTGTGGAACGGGAGTTCAGATTTTGGTTGATTTTGACAAAATTATAACGGGAAAACACGTGTTCTGTAACGGCCGTTACGTTGCCGCAAGACCCCCTTTCTCAAGTTGCGCCGTATTAGCTGAAGTTAAAGACGAAAGTGGTCACGGAAAATAATTCAATGCGACGCAGTAAAGATGAATTGCGCCTCAGTATCTGCCACATCCGGGTTTTATTAAAACATGGCTTGATAATTATTTAAAACATATTTTTGCTTGAGGGAAAGCAAAACGGTAAGTTTGGGGGGATTTGATATTGCATATTTATACATATATTTATATGCGATATTCGGTCGGTTTTCGTATTAAAACATGATGGATAGGATAAGTTTTTTCATTTAACCGTGAGAAAAGTGTTTTATTCAAGTGATAGGTTAATATGATCGGGAAGTGGAAGATTGGACGAGAAATGCAAGTAAAAGAGCGAAAAGGTGAAATTTTGTGTTCTGTGAAGGGGTGCGAGACATTGAATAGGTTGGTGCGGCTCAGTCAACGAAAGTCAACATAAGAATATTCTGGAAACAAGGCCAGTGCGACGCAGTAAGTAAATCTGTGCGACGCAACGTGAATTTGACTTGGTTTACAATTAGGAAACTTGGTAGTGCGGCGCAGTGATTAGGTGGGTGCGACGCAGTGAAGAGTTTTATGGCAATCCAGCTTCCTATAAATACAAACCGGATTTTATAATAATAATATTAAGTTTTTCACAGTCGATTTTGGAGTTTAATAGTCGGTTTGGGAGCTGCAAGGAGACTTAGAAGCCTAGTTTTGAAGCCATATCTTCAACATTGTCGTTTTTCGAGATTCTTACTTTTACTTTTATCGAGTTATTGGTATTATGTCTACTTCTTTTCTATTTGTTTACTTTGTTATGAACATGAGTAGCTAATAACTTTACCACTTATTTGGTAATGGACCTTTTGTGATGATTTAGCTTAATTGTGATTGAATGTTTTTAGGTGTTTATGTTTAATCAAAGAAAATTTATTGTTTACGTCTTAAATATTATTCAAAGTTACTTATATTCAATTTGTTAGTCGATATTCTAGATATTCGAGAGGAATTTAGAGTTAGGTTATTTAATTGAACGAAGCAAATCAATCGGTCTTTAATTGGTTTAGAATTGCTAATATTCGAGAGGATTTAATAATAGTAACTTAGATAATTAGACTAAAACGAGAAAGCTAGTTAATAATAATGTATAATATATGAGTGAATTGAGTTTTAAATATATTTTTCATTGGTATAATTTTTATCATCTATTATATAGTATAAACAAAAATATTTAAGGTCAAATTTAAAAAAGAAAGAATTTAAAAATTGAAAGTAGACACTTATTATGGGACGGAAGAAGTAATAAAGTAAATATGTTGTTTTAAAATAACTGATTTCAAAATTAATACATTAAGTATTTAGTAAGAAAAGTAACTTTTTTCCCACTTAAAATACAAAATGTACACGACATGTCTATGTTAAAATATGCATTAACTATGATATTAAAGAAAATATAAAGTATTAGTAAACCTTTTGATAAACTTAGAATTAAATTGTGAAATGTGTGAGGTGAGACAACAAATGAAATTTTTAAAAGACAAGGATCGTGTCCATTAAGTTGGCTTTGGTTGGTGGGGGCCTTGAAATTTATGGACTGAGGGCCTTACTAATTGGGCTATAATATCAACAAAGCTTGGGCTGATTTCATAGGGGCAGGCAGGGACCCCCTTGTGCCATAGTGCATACGCCCTTGATAAAATCTATACTCTTATAATATTAAAATTTGATTTCGTCGACGATTCAAAAAATCTGGCTAACAAACTGCCCAAACTATTAACCAGAGCCAACTTTATTCCTTCAAACGTTCAAAAGTTAGTAAACATATCGGTTTAAACCTACAAATTTAAATTAAGTTTATTAATCCTGTTATCGTTCTTCGTTGTTTTACATACATGTTGGCATGCATTGATTCGATTCTTAAAACTTTCACAGTTTGAAATTTTTTGGAAGAAAACAATGTCTCAGCTGAAGGAGAATACTCCCCCTGCTGCCCCGGTTAAGTTCTGCGAATGGAAGAAAACCGAGGAATATGGATTTGTGGATAATGCAATGGAGTACATGGAGTTATTTGTTAATGCATCTTTGGATGAACACAAGGCTTGCTACAAGGAAACTTGGAATAAGGTAATAACAAAACGAAGCACAACGATCAGTTATCGTATTTAGTTTTTCTATAACAGATGTTAATTAGAACTAGTGATTTTAAACAACTTGAAAAAACCCTAATCTTTTCTTTATTTTGAATTTTGATGATAGATGATGGAAAGAATTCAAGAAGCAAAATCTCAAGTATTTAACTATGGAGACACTCCTTCGAAGAATTAATCAATTGGCTACGACTTAGTACGAATTTACTCGAATGTTTTTTTCTCTTTCTAGGTTGATGTGTTTAGATGTTCTTGAGAATTACAGAGGATTTTGTTTGTTTTAACGCGCTTCTATCTTTATGTTATGCTCAAAATTGTTATTTCTTAGAATGAAATATCGAGACATCTTTGGTAGAATTCTCCCCTAAACTGAAACTCAATTGACGTGTTATAATCATGATTTTCTCCAAGCAAACAATTAGATTGACAAGAGAATCACAAAACAGAATTCTAAGAAAGGATTTTTGGTGGTAGACGATTTTACCTAATGTAGGTTTAATCACTGATAATGAGATTACTTTGAAATTGGATCAACAGCTTGTAGTTTCCACAACTTGACCTTTGATAATCATTTTGCCTAAGATAGTATGAATCTACATGAAAGAATTGTCGTTCCATTTCAAAGTGGTGGCAAATTTTTACCCGTTTGCTTGGCAAATGGGTAGAGTAATGTGGGTCAAACGGATCGAAACCATAGTTGAGAACTCTATCAAGCTTGCATACTTTGCTGAAGTACTTCTCTAATATTTCCACATACAGTGAAAGTATATATCTCGAGACTCGAATAATAAAAAATCATCAGGTCTGTTATCCATAAGAAACAAACAAAACATGAAACGTACTTTTCACTTTTCATCTTGAATAGTATCGCATATCATTTGGTATAATATGACTTTACTATGATTAAAAACAGGTAGAGAATATTAAGTACCGTATGAAACATATTAAGTTGGGTATTAAACATATCAAGTTGGGTTGACCGGCAAACACTTCATTATCCATGATGCATCAGAGCTTGCTTGAGCAAATAATTAAGTACGTGTATATGGCAATACAAAATTTGTAAGAAAATCCATGCCAATTCTGGATACGAAAGTTAAACTAAAAAAAATTCAAATCAATAAGATGTGAGGGATTTTGAACATCTCCCAACGAAGAGATTAACACTCGTAACTCCTGAAAACGTCAATAGCTGCAGAAGGCCAGGTTACATTACAAATTACACTCCCAACCTGGCTCTATTCACACAATATATTATTATAGATAATACACAAGACATACGTCAATACAATCAGAAAAGCCTCATACTTCTTGAAGGTAAATAAATAGATAAACAAATAACTTTACAAAACAAACAACAAACTTTACAACACATTTTTTTTTCCTGCTTTAACAGGTTATCGTCTGTTCAATGAAAATCTGGCATCTCCTGGAGAATTTGAATTACCTCCAGATCCAACATCTTCATGTGAAAATAAGATGGGCAGCAACTTTAAAGACCTGAAAGCGATATTTGAAAGCATACATCTCGCTAAAATAACTCACAGCTTAGATGTTATGCAGGTTTTGATTCAAAGTTACCAAATGAATTCTATCTTATTCTCCTTAGGGCTGAACCTTTTCCAGTAGCCTTCATAGTCTGGGAATCCCGGAAGCAAACAAAGTGCACAATTGTGTTTCCATTAGGATACACAGCAAAAACACTGGTTCCTATCTTCTTGTTGCAAAGAGAACACATGCTGTCTGCTGTGATCTTCACATCTGCTTTTCTTTGTCCATAAAGTTCATCTTTAGCCTGCAGATTATATGGAACGGCTGTTAAAAGAAGGTCGTAATTTGCAATGATAAGTTAGAAAAATTAAAGGTTTTGTGAGCGTAAAGGGGAAATCCGTCTAATGAAAATTGTCATGTTTCACTTTTGTATATAGGGAGTATTTTGGATGTTTGTAAAATTCAGATTATTTCAGACACAGACGAATAAAATGACCAAAACAAACATTCTTATATATTGTTGAAATAATCATGTTTATACATGATATTTTATTCAACTATTATCCACTCTCAAAATACATCTTTGTATAAATTATATGTTAACAATGTTTTTAAAAAAGATAATCATATATAATTCCAATTATCATATATTTTTTTACAACTACTAATCTACTATTAACATGTAATCGTGGGTGGGGGCAAAGAAAAATCAATTTGGTCACCAGTATGAACATCATAATCACGTTGTAAAATTGATTATCTTTCAGTTTTCATGGGATGGAATAAGTAATAATTATACTGTTTCCACAGCGTATAGATACTTATCAACCCACTACAGAAATGAAGAAGTTGAATACTTATAGAAATAAGTTTAGAATTCTATGCCCATATATATGTTTGAGCACATATCATCAAATGCTATATGCTTGATGGAAACTGAGGTTTCCATTTGAAAGAACAAAATTACCATTTGATCATTCCTCGTCACAGACAGAGTAGTCACGTTTTCAATATCGTGATATTTCTAAGACAAGGGAGAGCATAAGTACCTGGAGGTTCTCACATTCTCTGAGTCTCTTGATAACTGAATAGTTCCTATGAGCTTCACTGGTTTTTTTCAGTAGAGGTCCAAGAAACGGAAGCAAGTTCTGACCAAAATAAAATTCAAAATATACTTGTTTTATTTTAAACACACACTATCAAGAATTATTAACATGTAAAACAAGAATGATTGAACTTAGGCAGAAACGAAAAAGAGGATTAATGAAATATAAAGGTTCATTATAGGTCGACTTGATATGTATCAAGTATAGGCAACAGGGTGGGTCAGTTGGGTAACGGGTCACAAAAGTTTAGAGTGAAACAGGCCATTAAGGACATTGTATGATCTAAAAATAGGGTTTGGGCGGCTCTTAACCTGTTTGACCCAATTAGCCCATTCCCCTTTTGAGAGAGAAAAAAATTATTTGACCAGCCTGAGAGAAAAAGACAATCCTTTAATCTAATTAAATTCCAATAAAAATCATACAGAAGCATAGCTATATAGTTTACCTCTAGTTGACCAAGATTAATTTGTTATCACCATCAGACAGATAATTGTGTTTAACAACTGTCATAAAGATCAGACTCCTAGGAAGAGCTGGCGAAATAAGTGGGTTGGGTGGTTTTAGTAACGGGTAAGATTGAACCAGGTTAAATGGTTATTTTCTAATGCTGGTCACAATCCGGCGGAGTCAAATTGGGTCAACAAGCCAACGCGCAAACACTTGTTATTTAGTTATTTGATATTTAGATTTAATATATGATTACTACAATCATATACATAAAAGTGTAACTTTAAAAAAAAATGGTTGATGAGGTTAATGAATCTGAATATAGTTTGATTACTACAATCATATACATAAAAGTGTAACTTTAAAAAAAAATGGTTGACGAGGTTAATGAATCTGAATATAGTTTGGATGACTTTCGACCCCATATACTTGTTTGAGATAATACATGGCCTAAATTGACCCATACGTAGGTAAATAAGTCAAATAAAGAATTTCCAAGCATCATAGAAAAACAAAGGTAAGCTGGTTACCTGTAGCTTAGTTTCTTTAGGTAAGAGCTTTAGGGCCTGTGCTCCATGGACCCGGTCCCACCTTTGGTTCAAAACATCAAGGACCTCGTCAAGCATGATTTTGGAAATCCCTTCCGCATTCCCATCCCCATCCCCTTCACCTTCACCATCACTTTTCCCACTATCTGTGCCACTCGCGCTGATTCTAGTATCTTCTGCACCTTCAATATCTGCTATTTTCTTACCTAAACCTCTTCCTTTACCTTTAACTGATGTCCAGCCACTCTTGGGAGTTGGAGTCGATACTAAATTATTTATTCTCTTTTCAATATTATTAGTGGTTTTCTGAGGATTCAAGTAGATTTGCAGTAAAGTGAGGTATATGTTGCCAGAAGCTTTTGCAGGCTGTTGACGAAGTCCTAAATCATATACCCGATCACAGTACGCCAGTGCCAAGTCTGGAACATGAAGCTGGGAATACAAATATTTTCATAAAAAAAAATGACTTTTTATAACAATAAATAACCAAAAAGTCTTATTTGGCACTATCAGTTTCCTTGATAAATAATACCTTATGAACATAAATGGATAATGCAAGTTCGTGTTGATTCATTTTCCCTAATAAGATTGCTCGTTCTTCATACAGGGCATCTTTTGGTAGTCTTTTTAATAAAACCTCTGGAGTATATCCTGAAATACCCTCCAATGCAGACAAGAGTTTTTTTCTTGTTGGGGTACAAGCTTTCTCATCCCACTTCTTCTGAACAGTGAGATCATCATACCAATCGAGCACCTCTGAAAGATATATGTGAACCTACAACATAAACATCCTTGGTTTTCAGGGAAGTAGTACTTCATCAATTAAGAAGAGTAAAGAATAGACAAGGATTTGAGGCACCAATTACGTACATACTTTTTCCCACCAAAAAAAGTGAAAAACTATGGAAAAGAAAAGATCTATTTTGGGGGTAAACGAGAATTTTCCAGACCCACGGGTTGCAGCGGGATTTAGAAAATCTTAAGTTAAAGCGATAAGCGATTTTACATACATTTTTAGATGCCAATTTAAAGCGGGATTTGATTTGCTTAAGTTTTTTTTTCTATTTTTTTTTTATGAGAAGGAATCATATGATTTAAACTCATATTTAAAAAACGGCCCAAACACTAAACTTAATAAAAATAACCTCCTCGACTTCGAACAAGAAGACTTTCAATAAAAACAACAAACATTTTTTCATCAATTAACTTAGTTTGTCATTAGAGTTTTTGGTTTAAAAAAAAAAAAATATATTCAATTCACCAAATAGTCAAATATATCTTAGTAAATGTTAGGATGTTAATGTAATAATAAGTAATAAGTGGCCTCTTAAACAAGAAAAGATAAAGTTTTCCTTCTCATGTGAAAAAAAAAACATATCAAGTTGATGAACCTGTCCCAAATAAAAACACATCACTTTTTATTTTTGCTTGTCCCAACATAGCAATATTTTCAGATTTATGTTCTCTTTTCTGTCTAGTATAACACTAACACGTATCGTAATTCCTTAAATCTGGTTTCAAACATAAGAAGTACAAAACAACAGAATTTTTTGGTATAAGATATATTACAACTGCTTTTTTCTTCAGAAGCTATGTCCTTTTCATTTGACTTAACCACTAATAGCATAATGTAGCAACTTGTCACCAATTATGATCCCCTAAAGAAAGATATAACTGCCACCGCCACCAAATAATTATTTCTTATTTTTGTTCCCATTTGTGCCTGTTGAGGGCCAGGAGTTCAGGAAGTCGAATGTAGATATGTTGTTACTTCGTCATTCATATTTCCTAGTGACAGTATTAAAACATGGTGAAAACATAGGGGGAAAAAATACCATTTCATTCTGTAGGTTCCCAGAGATGCCATTTTCATTCATTGAGAGCATCAACTCTAAGTATGTCGCCTGCATGCTGGGAGCGTGCTGTTTTAAGTATGAGTTAACCAAGTCTGCAGGAATATTTCCTGACAGGAAAAGCTCAATTGTTTGCGTTGGACAACTTTCGAGAACAAGCATAGAGAATTCCAGGACAATCATAGGGTCAACCCCACAAAGAGGCTGCAAAACGAATCCATTTGAGTAAGATATAGGAATGAAAATAATACAAATGATAATATATCTTATACTATCTTAAGAACCTTACTTTGAGATATTCAATTATCATCTCGGGCTTAAACTTTTGAGTGAGCTCAATTTTAGGTTCATCTGATTTGGACTCCTCTACCAAGTGATGGAGAAGTTTGAGAGCTTCACGATGCAGTGAGTTGTACTTGTAAAGCTCTAACAAACATAAAAACTGGTTTCCATTTCGCAATATCTCCTCACATATTTTCACATCACAATAGTTTAGACCTTTTAGTAAATCTAAAGCAGCAGCAGCCTGTCCAGTCAGAAGCAGGGCCTGCAGAAGTGCAGTGTCCAATATGGCTGCCATTTCTCTAGCACCCGAGTCAAGGGGAATGTTTACTCGGCCCTGAAGAACAATAGATTGTACAGTTAGATATAACTTACTCACTCCAATCAGATAGAACAGTTAAGACTTGCTAATGATTTTTCATCTGGCAGGTCGGGTTAAATAGGTTAACATATTGATGTCTAAATAAAAGTTTGAGTTACAATGAATCCTGATAAGTTTATTTGATGTATACTATTGTAATTCATTTAACTGTTTCTTGTTTAGCTTATAAATTATATTACTTCAAAAAACTCATTAGAAAGTCATATTTCATTTAGTACTCTATCAGACAGTAGGATTAAACTTGTTTTCTGCCATTCACACAGTCCTTTCAGAAGACGTATCAGACAGTCCTTTCCATTCATAACCAAAACCAGACAAAGAATTCAAATCATACAGGCCTTTAATCCATTCAGCACTAAAGTACTACTTTTATCAAACAGATCCTAAATCTCCACTGTTCATTAACCCAACCTGACAAATCAATCATCACATTTATTAATCATCATTCATCAAATTCTATTGCGAGATAAATTTCTTGTTACCTTGTTTGTTCTCTTCGTTCGACTGCTTTCATAAGGAACAAAGGTGTGCCCAACAGCATCTGATATAGCCTCCTCTGTTCCTTCAGCAGCAGCCTTCCCGATTATGTGGTTTCTCTTCTTCTGTAGGAACTTAACCAGGCCCATTAAAGTATTATGAGACATTTTCTTGGACTCAAGAGCTGACTTCTCATCATATTCCAGAAGATGCGAAGATGAAGAGTCCTCATCCGACAAACCTGAGGAGGCTCTTGATAAATATGCCTCCCCACTCGCATCCAGAAACTTATTATCTGGTTCCGCCGCCATAGATGACTTGGGAATTATAATAGATGGATATAAAGAGAGCACATACGTAATCTCTACTTGAGATGCCACAAAGTGATCCATGGCCTCCTCATAGCTCCCGTTTTCAAACAGATAATGTGCATATCTGTAAAACAGAATACCACATAATTACAGTATATGAAATTAAAACAGTCTTCTGGTGTTAAGTAGACATGTCCGCAGATTTAAAACTGACATGAGCTCTAGAAGAAAACTTGATAGCTACATTAAGCTCTATAACAATTCTGTATATCAAATTTTACCTTGAAAACCCAACATGTATAACCCTCTATATGGAATGTCAATAGTCAATAAAGTTATTTCAGTTTTCAACAATGATTACCCTGTTTAAACATGTTTTAAAATCTCCAAAAATGAGAGTCATTAAAAAAGGATTTGAGAAAAATCATTGACCACAACTAGGCCATGCACCTTTAAGTTGCAGAACTTTGTCCAAAGCCTATCGACAAAAGTTGAACATATGCAATGATCCCACATTGAGGAAGTCAAAATGAGCTAGTACAAAGCCCTTTTTGGTGCATTTCAGGAGTTAACTTCTATTAACTATATATAATCTAACACGGATATGAAACTCGTCAAACAAGCTCACTTCTTTGAAGAGTTATACAAAAAAAAGAAAGCTTTTTACATCATGTTATTACAGGATTTCAAAACTAACGACACGTCAGAAGTTCTTTTTAGCTAGTCCGTTTCTGACATTTCAAATGCGCATAAGGCAAAACAGCATATTTATATTTGTAATTAGACAGGGTGTGGATAACTAAAACGATGGCCATTAAATTACCTAATATGAATTGACTGCTCCTTTGAGGCTCGAAGGCCTGAATCCTCTGGTGGAAGTAACTTACACAATGCCAAGGCTTCCTCAAAATTCCCGGATGCTGTCAATTGTACAATCTGCGTTGACATACAATATTTTAGCTTTATGAAGGTTGTGCCCTCATCAAAAATTGTGAAATTTTAGGCCCTAAAAATCAACTACATTGTCCAGTAAGAGAAATAGCAGAATCACTATTTTTCTGAGAAACTCATAATGACTACCTAAAGGAGAAGAAACATGTGAATCTTTAGGATTATTTTCATAACCAATTGAAACTTTAATAATAAATACATCTTTTATTATCCTATAGAGTGCATCTGAGGCTGTAGAAGTATCGTAGCTATTAATTAATCTGTTAAAGATGATTTATAGTTCAGATTTGAACAAAATAATAAGCTTAAGTAATACAAGGTTCATTTTTCACTACTAATTTTAATACTTATTTAGTTAATTCACATTTGTGAATTTCAATAACATATCCATAAGAAAACCTTAAAGAGCAAACGCATTTTCCAGCATATGTTAGCGCATTCATATGTAGTTAATTTGCACCTTATGCAAATGGATTTATATGCAAATGGCAACGCTGAAATGTTAAATACCGAATGAGATACTTACTTTTTCATATCTCTAAGTAGTTTTTAATCTAAATGTATAATATAAAGCATTCAAACTTAAATAAGATCCAAACGCACAGTCCCAACTATGTTTCTGAGTTTAAGACAAACCTGAGCGCCAAGAGGAACAGGAAACAATCCATAGATAGAATTGTTTAGGGCAACAATTACAGCATTGTTTCCTTGGTGAATACGGCGGACATCACGAAGAACAACTGTTTGTATCAATGGGTAAGGAACTCGTAAAGACCGTATCTGCAAACCTCAAGTTGGCTGTAATGTGAGTCCTAAAACCCTAATCGCTTACATAAAAATAAATAAAAAGTGAGGATACCTCTATATGTCTTGGTAAAAGAGCAGTAGCATAAGGCTTCTGAACAATAACTACCGCCGGGGCCTCAGACCAACATATTCTTCCTTCTTGAAGGAGCTTGCCATTTTGGTCCACAAGCACACCAATGTTATCCTAAAAGACGGAAGTCACAAATGAGGTTTTCACACACAAAGGAAGAAAGAGAGAGTATACACTCTTCAATACTACCTTCCCTAAAAGAAGTTCTCCGGATGGAAGAGAGACGACTAAAGGCGGAGCAATCCTCCCGGAAGGAAAAACCTCGGTTAAGGCACCATTAGTCGCATTCAAAATAGTGTATTCTCTTCTAATCCCTAAACATATATTCTCACCACACCAAGACATGGACTTGACAGTATCCGGTACACTAAATTCCTTCACTTCCACAAATCCGCGGCCTCCTATTAAAACAAAACTTCATAAGTAATTCCACATTTCAACATAACCACTAACTTAAACAAAACAATTAACCGAAATTACCTTCATGTCTATAAATGCAAACTCTCTTCTGTCTAGCAAAACACAAAAAGCCTCTCCGATCATCCCACGAGTAAGCATTGGCACCTTTGGCCTTGGTAATCACCGCAAACGTCTCCAAATTCGGTAACTTATGAAACGAAATCGATTCGGATAACGAAAGTAAAAGCTCTCTAGACGGCAACACTTCCATCCCCAACATAGGTCTCCTGGAGAAGCCATTAACCGTTCGCTCCAACACGTAGGGTTCTTTCTTTAATTCTATAGGTTGAGATCGATGATCCGACGGTGGAGATCGGTCGTCGGATGAGGTGGAGGATTGTGGAGCGTAGATTCGTAAGGATCCGTCGGAGCAAGCGATGAGGAGATTTGAACCGTAGGATTCAACGGCGTCGATTTTGGTTGGGCAGGCGGTGATTAGTTCTAGTGAATCGTAGGCTGTGTGGACCATGGTTTCCGGTTGAAGTCAAACGCCGTCGCATTGATTGACTATTTGCAGGTCCCGCGCTTTTGGACTTCAACAAGGTCTGAGGTTTGTGGGTATTATTATTTATCTGAAATATAGGTTTTATTTAAAGTAGGAACACATAAACACCTCTTTTAACCGGCCTTGCAACATATCATCAGGAGTTATATGCAGCTTAAAGAGGAACATAGAAACTCACCGATCTACTAATAATTGTAACGAGGTGAAGCATCTCACATATATGCGGCGTAGAGAGGAGTAGAAATATTGGGTGGAACTAGAAGCTCACCGATCTACCAATAATTGTAATCACATGTATATGCGGCTTACAAAAGAGTATAAATATTGGGTGGAAAAATGAGTGTTATAAAATTTATATATAAATGCAAAAATATAGTCGTTAAATATTGTTTATATCCGTTAAATATTGTTCAAATCCGTTAAATATTGTTCATAGTCGATTAGTCGTTGATAATTAAAACAAGTCTTAACTAAACTCATCCTTAAAGTTGCAGAAAAATAAGAAGAAATCAAATACATAGACATGTACCAAAACTTAAAAATAATTTACAAACCGAAAACAAAGCAAATTTTCAACGAGATTGAATCTCTTCAATCCTCGCTCTGTGTAAACTACACGAATCTGTCATTTTCATCCTCTTGTCGTTGTCGAATGGTAGGGATTAAAAGTATCCAGATTAAGATTAAGGATGATTAAGTTTGCTTAAATATTTATTTCTGGTCGACTCCACTATCAAAAAGAATATTATTGTCGGTCGCCTAATCTACGATCCCCTTTGAACCCTATACCATATTAGTCGCGGAATAACCAATATGTATGTATATATGGTGAAGAATAACACAAATAACCAAATGATTGATATTATTAAGCTTACGTATTCAATTACAAACACGAATAATATCAAAGCACTCGATTACAAGACTTTAACACTCAAAACTCACAATTACGCTAGGTAAGAGATAACCAACGTAACTATTCGTGATGTGACAGCTCTGACAACTTTCAACAACAACATTTATGATACCGAGGTTGCTATTTATAGGGATGACCCAACAACCTAAATAGTTACGCAGCGTATCTATCTGGGATCAGTTACGCTGCGTAACTGAACAGTTACGCTAGCGTAACAATTAGTTACGCTGCGTAACTGAGTTACTCAGCGTAACTGCCTACATAAACGCGTTTTGGACTTTACAACTCGATCTAAATACATTCTAACTCGACAACACATTCATACTGAATACAACTACAGACATTTATGCTCCAACAAACTCCCCCTTGGATGTAGTTTGTATTCTTCGAAATTTTCTTGAACTTTTGGTGTCGAGAGATCGAGAGTTGATCCTTTAAACTTCACAGAAGCCTTGTACGGTCTTCAGTCTGCAACCGATGTCGTGCGAATCTTTCTGGCAGCTAGTCTTCATCATTAAGCAACACGGCTCCATGAAGATCAGTTTCGAGTCCTTGACTTCCTGGAAGTGATAAACTCTTCGAGATCCGATCTTTAAACTCTGCAAACCTAGCTTACAGAGACAAAACTGACCAAATACGTGTTTTTGTTCTTTAAACTGATAAAAAAAAATTCGTTTTTCAGAAAACACGTGATAAAACCTTTTAACCTTGTACGATACGTGACAACGAAGAAAATAAACGCAGAAATAAAATCTTTTTGGATTTTTTTTTTTTTGTTTGTTTGTTTTCTTAACCTAAAACCGAAAATCTTTTTGTGGTTTTCATCTATAAGCTATTTACACTACTTTAGCAACCTACAAAGAGCAAATCTTTTTTTTTTTTAGGGATTAGTTTGCTTTTAGGATCATATCGCAGAAGTCAAATCACAAGAATTAGCCGATTATTAGTATGTTTGTCCTCTTAAATACAACATAGACATCATATAAAAAGTCTTCCGATTATTTAAATTACATCTGTTTATATGGATCCCACTTATATTTACACTTAGCTAAATTCGAACTTCCCTCAAAGCGTCATCAAAACTCCATTATTTATTTCGGAAAACTGTCACCTTATTCCTAGATTATTAACTACTCTAAGTATTGAAAAAGTATACATATAGTATTAAGTTTAAGCACTTATGTCATTTTCATTATTTGTTAGCTTTATTTAAGCTTTATAAGCTTTATTGACTCGTGAATTCCTCCCTCTGTCTCTGCCGTTTATCAAGTAAGCATCAAGAGTTACGGAATTCTTATTTGACTCTACTCTCCCCCTGTCTCTGCCGTTTATCAAGTAAGCATCAAGGGTTACGAGTTTTACTTAGATTCAATTATTTATAACTCCTCAACCTTTATACTAACTCCAGGAAACTATGATTTCGCAACCTTATAGAATCCAGGAGCGCCTCAAGGTATTTTTGAGTTTTAATAATCATATAAACTCTTTGAGTTTTAGATAAAAGCGACTTATTCTATTTTTATTTTTTTTGTTTTTCTCTCAATTTTTTTTTTTATCTTTTCCTCGCTTTTTCTATTACTCTCAGATACTTATTAATATATTTATTATAATATCCTATGGTGACAGATTCCAGGCACACCGAAAGTTTTCAGCTTATCACTGAGATGAACAAACTTAACCGTGTTACCCATTAAAAACAGTTTCGGAAGATTGTTTAGATGATATTAGCCGTACCTACTAATACATCGAACAAAAACTTATGACTCTGTTTTTTTTTTTTTAAATCTGCGATGTACTATCATTTCCTAAGGTTTGTCGTCGACATAAATCTGAACAAGCAGTAAGTGTTCTTTTCGTTTCTTCGTAAACAAAGTTTGGTCGACCGTGCCTCTTGTAAATCCGTTGTTTATCAAGTAGTCAGGAAGTGTACCGTACCAAGCTCTCGGGGCTTGATGAAGACCATAGAGGGCCTTGTTGAGTTTGAAAACGTGATCAGGATGTTCATAATCCTCGAAGCCCGGTGGCTGAGTGACATAAATGTCTTCACGAATTTCACCGTATAAGAACGCACTCTTCACGTCGAGTTGGTAAACTTTGAATCGTTTGTGGGAAGCGAATGCGAGGAAAAGTCGAATGGATTCCAAACGAGCAACTGGTGCGTAGACTTCATCGTAATCTAGACCTTCAACTTGTTCGAAACCTTGAACGACTAAACGAGCTTTATTCCTCACTATCTCGCCTTTATCATCTCGTTTGATCTTGTACACCCACTTTGTTTTCAAGATCTTTTCTCTTCTCGGAGGCTTCACCTTTTCCCACACATGCAGCTTTAGAAACTGTTGAAGTTCTTCTTGCATAGCTTCCACCCAGAACGGATCATCTAGTGCTACAATGACATTCTTTGGGTCTACTTGAGATAGAAAGCATGCTTCGAAATCTTCTAGAAATGCGGGACGTTTCTTTTCTCTGATCGATCTTCTCGGAGTTATGACATTTTCAGCCTCAATTACTTCTGCAGCAGCCTCATTTTCTTCTTCAGCTTCAATTACTTCTTCAGCTTCATTTTCTTCTTCACTTTCTTCCTGAATTTCCACATTCTCCACGGCTGGAGCTGGAATCTGACTTCGTGTCTGAATGCCTTGATGTGGATCGCCGATAATATTCTCAACAGGATTTGTGGTGTGAATCCTTGACTGAGGAAATCCCATGTCATTGATTGCTGCTTCAAGATTAGAGACGTCAACATTAGTTTCGGTACTAGGTTGAACACTTTCGTTGACAGCAGGTTCCTCTTCGTCACTTTCTTCCGAAGCATTTTCAAGCTGAGCTGCTGAGTCTACAAAATCACTGTCTGAATCATCGGATGCAGTTTCATAGATTGGTGAATCTGGCTGAGTCGGATCTGGTTGAATTGGAAGCTCAACGACTATATCCTGAATCGGAATCGGAGCAGATGAAGTGGTTGGTGATGCATCTTCACTTTGATCGTGAAACTGATAAAAGAAGGTATCGTCAAATTCTCCCCCTTGCATCTTGACCACTTCATTTTCTTTAACCGGAATGGACACACCATGATAGTCGAGATTGAAGGACTTGAATAGCAAGTCATAATCAAAGAAGTGTTCTGGACCATCACCCGGTGTAGATGGAGTATACCTAAAACAAGTAACCTCATAAGCTTCCTCGATCGTTCCCGTAGTCTTATCAAAAACCCGTTTACATGGAGAGTCTGCCGAATAGCCGAGAAAATAACCAGGATGAGTCTTTTCACCAAACTTTTAAATTCTTTCTTTCGTAATCATGATCTCACAAGGACACCCGAAAGGTTTGAGAAACTACAAATTCGGTTTTCTTTTGTTGACCAATTCGTAACTTGTCTTGTTGTGACGCTTGACCAAAGAAACCCGATTAAGAACATAGCAAGCTGTGTTGACTGCTTCAGCCCAGAAAGAAACTGGTAGCTTAGAATCCGAAAGCATCGTACGAGCTGCTTCGATGAGTGTTCTGTTTTTCCGTTCTGCAATTCCATTCTGCTGCGGAGTTGTAGGAGCGTTGTATTGATGAGTAATACCCTTTGATAAGCAAAACAGCTCCATTGCGTTGTTCTTGAACTCCGTTCCATTGTCACTCCGGATCGATCTGACCTTTAACTCGAGAAGAGTTTCTAGTCGAAGAAGGAGAAACTTTAGTCGTTCAGCAGTTTCATCCTTCGTCGCTAGGAAGAAAACCCATGAGAATCTCGAGTAGTCATCGGTAACTACCAAGCAGTAAGATTTTCCTCCCTTTCTCTTTACACTTATTGGACCGAAAAGATCCATATGAAGCAATTCCAGAGGATCTGAGATAGAGTTCATGAGCTTTGAAGGATGCGATTTCTTGTGTTGTTTCCCCTTTACACATGAAATGCATGAATCGTTCATCGCAAAACTCATGTTGGGAACTCCAGTGACTAGCTCATGCTTTACTAAGTAATTCATTCGACGGAAGTTGATGTGAGCCATACGTCTGTGCCACATAATCGACTCCCGTTCCGAGGCTTTAGACATCAAGCACAGGTGCTCTTCACTTGATGAAACATTTGTCATGTCGAGACAGTAGATGTCGTTTATCCTCGGAGCTCTAATCAATACCCAGTCTGGATCGATCACAAATCCCTTGCGAAGAATCATACACTCCTTATCCGTGAACAAGGTAGTAAACTTCTCATCACAGACTTGCGAAACACTGAGTAGATTGTGCTTTAACTCTTCACAGTAGTTGACATTCTTGAAGGTCACCACACCGTTAGAGATCTTTCCTTGACCCGTAATTCTGCCACCCTTTTCCCCAGCGAATAGGACATTTTGTCACACCCCGCTAAAGCGGAAACACGAGATGTGAAGAGCAAAGATATCATTACACGAGATATAATAAATACAAACGGTTTTTAAGTCATTGAAGTCATAAAACGTTTACAAAGTTCAAAGATAACCAAGTATTTAACAATACAGTACAACCACGATAACATATGTAAAACTTCAAAAGACATTCCCAAAGTAACTAAATAAAGTCTTCCCGATTCTTAATCACGTGACCTTCCTGACCCATCACAAGAGGTATGCAGTTAACGTCCTTACATTGCGTTTCCTGAAACATGAGAGCAAATGTCAACTACAAAAGTAGTGAGTGAGTTACCGTTTTACTAGTCCTTGACTAAAAGCGGTTTTGGCAAAATATAACAATATTTTGTAAAAATATGTTTTAAGAGTTTCCTCAACAGAAACAAGTGTTGAAAATATGATTGTACTAGTAAGAGCATCAATCCCTTGGTATAATATGCCCGTAAGCGTTCGCGAGAAGATGATCCGTCGAGTAGCGGGTACTTGAGGTAACACTCAATACCAATCGAGAAATAAGCACTTGGGCTAACACCCAAGATTTATCGAGTAAGAAACACTTGGACTAACATCCAAGATCAACCGATGAATAAGCGTTTGAACTAACATCCAAGATCAATCGGTTAATAAGCACTTGGACCGACATCCAAGATCAATCGATTAACAAGCTCTTGAGCTAACACCCAAGATTAGTCGATTAATAAACACTTGGACTAACATCCAAGATCAATCGATTAATAAACACTTGAACTAACATCCAAGATCAATCGATTGATGAGCACTTGAGCTAACACCCAAGTAGAAACGATTTAGGCTAACTCTAATGTGTACCTAGGCTAACACCTAAGTAAGGATCTGAGTAACATGTACTTAGGCCAACACCTAAGTAAGGGTCTGAGTGATATGCACTTAGGTCAACACCTAAGTAAGGATCTGAGTGATGTGTACTTAGGTCAACACTTAAGTAAGGATCTGAGTGATGTGTACTTAGGTCAACACCTAAGTAAGGAATGACTGTTTCCTAAGTATCGATACCCATACTAAGCGGCTTAAACAAGCTAATAGTATGTAAGAAGCCGAGCGCCGTTAGACAAGAGGCACTTACGAATCGCGTTATATTCTCATCAAGGGTGGTCTCGCATACAAGAAATCATAGTTTAGTATAGCCAATTAACGGGGGCAAGCCAGTAAGCCGAATAAAGGGGGAAAGTCTCTAAGTTTATTGTATGCCAATCGGGGCAATCAAAACTGTTTACGCATATAAGTTTCACACAACGTTTCCAAAATAGACCAATAATTCATAAAGTGTTCCAAGAGTTCATAACAGTTTCAAAACGTTCATAAGAGTTGCAAAAGTTCATAAGAGTTTCAAAATGTTCAAAAATCTCATGTTTCCCCCAAAACGTTATGCAAAATACAGTAAATGAGAGGGGATGTAACTCACGGTTTGCGAAGAATAGCACAATAGAGAGAGAGCGGTCGGAACGGGTCGAAATGGGTCGGGATCACGGAACTCCTATAGTAATACCAAGATTTAATAAGTACCAATGTTTATAACTTTGTTAGTTAACGAAATGCTTTTATTATAAGTGTTGGTTTTAAGTCTAACGAAAATCGGGCAGCGTTTCCGCGCCAAAATCTTTAAATCCAATTTTTAGACACTTTCCCCGCTTAGCGATTTTCATAACCAAAGTTTATATATTAACACCAAACACAATGTTATATAAACATGTTCAAATAGTCCCTTTTTACACAATTTAAGCTCATTACAGGTTATAAGACTCGGTTTGAAGAAATAAGCTCAAGATCACGTCTTATACCGAAAATTGAAAAATTTTCTGCTGCTGGTCTTGGAATGTGCCGCGTTCGCTAGGAATGCGCCGCATTCGTTTGCAGGTTCATGGCCAAAATCGTTTTTATGCTAAAAATTGGTATTTTGATGGTGGATTTCGACATGCAATGATAGATACATCCAAATACTTGATGTTTTACAGTTTCTATTGAGTTTTTTAACCACAAATTCATGGATCTAAACATCCATTTTATAAAAACCCGTTTTTGTATATAAATGGTCATAAATCATCATGAAAACTCGTTTTTAGTTGTTAGATCGTACATGCAAAGAGTGTATATTGTAAAAACAGAAGGTTTGAAAGATTTATACCGAATAGATTGTGATTTGAAGAAGGTTGAAGTATTCTCTTGGTGGTTTTTGACCCAAAATGCTAGAAATCGATTTTTAACCCAAATAGATGAAAGCTCCTTTCTTCCTTCTTGTTTATGAACGATTTGTGGGTGATTATTGTGGTGATGTTACTGTGTTTATGGTGTGAAAAACCTCTGTAAATGAAGAGGGAGGTGTGTGTTTCTTGAGAGAGTTCTTGTAGAGAGAGATAGTAAGCAATGAGAGTGTGTTTGTATGTGTTTGGTGTGTTTGTGATTTAAGGTAGTTGTAGTGGTGATTAAATGGGTTCACTGGACCTTAGCAAGGCCCTAGGACATGTTTAACCCGGAGCCAAAGTGTTGGGCTCGGGTTTAAGTTCGTTTGGTTAAGTTTTGAGTTAACAAAAATATTGCTGGACTGCACCCAGAATGCGGCGCATAAGGTCCTTATGCGGCGCATTTGGGTCAGTTTCAGCAATTTTCCGTTTTTCGTTTGTTCCACCGTTAAGCATTTTCGTTAGTTGAAAGTTTCCGGTTATTTTAGATAGGAACTTAGACAAGTTCACTAAGTGTTTTCATGGTATTAGGATTCGTTTTATGATTCCGTTTCCGATTCCGACTCACACCCGTTTACGAGACAAGTAAAGATAAGATTAAATCATAGTTAACTCAAAGATAGAGAATGCGGTTTTCACCGGAAATAAGACGGTTGTCACACATTTCCCCCATCAACCACGATGTAGTCAGTCAATAGGTGGAGATCTCCCGTCATGTGCCTGGAACAACCACTGTCGACAAACCAAACATTTCTGCCTCCAGCTCGCTTCGGTCGTCCCTGCACATATAATAGAGAATCAGTCGGTAATGGGGACCCAAGCCGATACAGACTTGGGTCGTCCATTTTCATCGGGAATGATCACATCAACCTTTTTGAGTGTTTTCTGGTAATCGGTCGAGGTCGATGCGTCATCCTGATGTTTGACTTGGACTGAAGAAGAATCAACTTTGGATTTGGTCAGTTGATCCTTCTTTGGTGTGTTACTCTTTTCCTTAGAAACAGGACGTGATGCTTTACGTTTCAAGATCAAACCTTGTAAACGTGGGCAGACCTTGGCAATATGTCCCTCGTTTCGACAATAATAGCAGATTCTAGGATCATTTGAAATGTCCGTCTGAATTGGAGAAGTTAGAATCTTCTCTTTGGGAACTGCTTGTCGAGGAGCTGCCTTGGTCTGAGGAATTGGTCTAGACACTTTGGGAGGCATCGTTTTAGGCTTAGAAGAAGAAGCCTCTCCCGTAGTGAAAATCTTAGTCATAGGGGTTTGGACGGTGAAAACAGGTTTGTTTTCTTCAACTTTCTCCTTACCCTTAGACTTGGACTTGCTAGACTTTGACTCAGATTTGGACTGCTTAAGAGTCCGTTTTTCTTCACGCACTTGAAGTTTTTCAAACTTCTTGTCCATCTTAGTTATAAGACGGCTCTCAAGGCGGTGAATGACCTTTTCAAAAAGACTCTCTTGATAGGCAGTTAAGTGGACGTCTTTTAGGTCATTTAGGTCTTTGGACTTATGGTCTGGACGTTCTAAAACGACTTTAGACTCATTTTCCCTAACGCTTGCTTCTGGACCATTTACTTCAGCTTTGGGAGCTTCAGAGGTCATCGAAGAGGACTGAGATAAGTCTTCGGACACACCATCGACCGGGATCGGGGTGAAGTGCTTTGGTGGTGGCATACTAGTATACCCCAATCCACCCTTGTCTTTGGAGTTTGTCCTCTGTGACTCGATCAACTGATTCAAAATTTCTTTTGAATGGGCAATTGCAGCTAACTTTGCATTCAGAGTATCAATTTCACACTGTTTTTTAGCAACAGTTAGTTTTTCGGCTGCAAGTGCATCGGAAAACTCTTTGATTTTGGAGACATGACGAGTAATTAAGATTTTTAAATCCGAAATTTCAACCAATTTTTCTTTCTTAAAAACATTTAAGGTTTTGTTTTCTTTGGTTAAAGCATCGTTATTTAATCTTAAAGCATTAACTTCAGCGTTTAATTCTTTTGCCGATTTACTCCATACAGCGAGTTGGGCCTCAAGCTCGCTGCAGTTAGAACACGTAGCTTTGAAGGGATTGATGTCTACCTCACGCTTCGGAGATGAAGCATCTGATGTAGAAGCCATAAGCGCAAAGCGTTCCGTTCTCTGAGCAATGTCTTCAAACGCATTCCAATCAACCTTGTTATCGACAACCATAAGAGCGGTTTCGTCTTTTTCAGCATCTTGAATACGAAGGTTTCGAGTAGCTGGACCCTGATAACCTCCTTGCTGATAACTTCGACCTTGAGGAGGGGTTTGATAACCCTGGTTCTGTCTACCGTATCTATCTCCTTCGTCATTTCTACGATCTTCTCGTGAGTGTTGACCGCATTCTCGAGCAAAATGACCATAGTTGTTGCATTTGAAGCATTTGACTTTCGATTTGTCAAATCCCATTCCGGTCTTTCGATCTCCCCTATGTATTTCTTCCCAGTTCTATTGAGGAAGTTCTTGATTCTCCTAGTCATCATCGCCATATTCCAACGGATATCCATTTCCTCAATATCATCTGGATGGACTTGATCGTAGTCTTCCTCAGTCAATACGGTATTTGCTATCCGTCCGTCGATTAGATCATCATAAGCAGTAAGAAAACATGATTGCAAGCGTTCATGTTCAGCATTCAGAGGCCCAGAGGCACTAAACGCCGTCTCTTTTCCTCTGCCTTGAGACTTCAGGAGGGGAGCCGTTTCTTTTCCCTTTGACGAACAGGTTCCACAAGTGGGGCAAGCAGAGTCGGTTGAGCTTGACACAGTTGGACTGAGTGGAAAACTGGATGAAGGAGGCAAGTGACTTGATGGCTGAGGTACTTGAGCAGACGAGACATCCGAGAGGAAAGCAACTCCCAAATTTTCCCGAAGTACCTTCTGAGTGTATACATTGCTACCGTAGGCTTTCTCCTGCATTTCCAAGTTAGCTATCCTAAGCTTGTCAATAAGATCTTCAAAATCATAATCACGCAACTCGGATTTATCCTTTAACAGCAAAACACGCACTTCCCAATGAGGTGGTAAACTATCTAAGAAACGTGTATTAGTCTGAAATTTATCATATTCAACCTTTAACTCATACAAATCGTTTATCAATCTACAAAACCTAGAAAACAACATATCTAGAGTTTCGTTTTCGCCACATTTGAAGTTATCGAACTGTCTCTTCAAAATGTCGGCTTTGGTAACCTTCATTGCTTCAGTTCCCCCATATCTCTTCAAGATGGCATGCCAAAGATCATGAGGATTGTCGATCTTCCTGAATATAGCTTTCATTTCATCAGTTAAGCAGAACTGAATAGATCCCAAAGCCTTCTGATTTTTGAGGAAAGCCGCTTTCTCGTCATCCGTATACGTATTCATAGCCCGATAAGTTCTAACTCCGGTACCTGCGTTAAGATCCGAAGGAGCTTCATATCGTGTCAAAATGGGAGTCCACATGCCTGGATCGGTGCAAGCAACGTAGGTCTTGAAGTTCATCATCCATTCTTCGACACTACGATTCGGATTGTACATAGGAGGAACCTGAGGATTTCGACTAGATTCCATGTTGAATGAACCCGTGTTCATAGTAAGAGCCATGTCAAATACAAACCAATACCCGAATCAACCTCAAACGAATACCCGAAACAAACACAATACCCTAGAAGAAGAAGAAGACCAGAAAAACCCGATTATTACCGAAGAAGAATACCAAACCAAAACACACAAACGATTCCCGAATACCCCGAACTTAACACTAATCTTCAAACGTCTTCACACAAGTCTTCACAAACAAAGCCCGTAGAATCAGCAAGAAAACTAGAGAATCCAACCTAACAACTACCTAATGTTTCTGTCGAAAATCGGGCAGAGTAACGGCTAGAAAAAACGAAGTAAACGAACGTCTTCAGTGAACAGTTACACTGGCGTAACTGCTATAACTCCCAGTTACGTTGCGTAACTACCTAGTAGCGTATCTGTCTTCGAGCAACAATCTTCGAGTAACGTAATTATCTTCAAAGTAACGTAACTAGCAACGTATCTGCAGTTACGTGACGTAACTAGTAAGTACGTTGCGTAACTAGTCTTCACGTAAATCTTCAACGTAACAATCTTCAAAAATCAGCGTAACTAAACGTAACTGTAGTTACGCTATGTAACTGTTTCCTGACAGTTACTCTAGCTGAAAATTTCTTCCGACCGTCGAAAACGAAGAAAAACACGAAACTAGGAAACCATCTTCTGCGGATATCAAGAATAACCCAATGTAAACACAATATCTGAAACCCGAGACTAAACTACAGCTAGAAATGCCTAGATCTAAAGAATCCGAAATAAAGTACAACTTTCCCAAATCTTAGATCTAATCCAAAACAGCCCCAAACTTCACCAAACGGATTCAAAGACCTCTATAACAAGTATAGAGGCTCTGATACCACTTGTCGGTCGCCTAATCTACGATCCCCTTTGAACCCTATACCATATTAGTCGCGGAATAACCAATATGTATGTATATATGGTGAAGAACAACACAAATAACCAAATGATTGATATTATTAAGCTTACGTATTCAATTACAAACACGAATAATATCAAAGCACTCGATTACAAGACTTTAACACTCAAAACTCACAGTTACGCTAGGTAAGAGATAACCAACGTAACTATTTGTGATGTGACAGCTCTGACAACTTTCAACCACAACATTTATGATCCCGAGGTTGCTATTTATAGGGATGACCCAACAACCTAAATAGTTACGCATCGTAACTATCTGGGATCAGTTACGCTGCGTAACTGAACAGTTACGCTAGCGTAACAATTAGTTACGCTGCGTAACTGAGTTACTCAGCGTAACTGCCTACATAAACGCGTTTTGGACTTTACAACTCGATCTAAATACATTCTAACTCGACAACACATTCATACTGAATACAACTACAGACATTTATGCTCCAACAAACTCCCCCTTGGATGTAGTTTGTATTCTTCGAAATTTTCTTGAACTTTTGGTGTCGAGAGATCGAGAGTTGATCCTTTAAACTTCACAGAAGCCTTGTACGGTCTTCAGTCTGCAACCGATGTCGTGCGAATCTTTCTGGCAGCTAGTCTTCATCATTAAGCAACACGGCTCCATGAAGATCAGCTTCGAGTCCTTGACTTCCTGGAAGTGCTAAACTCTTCGAGATCCGATCTTTAAACTCTGCAAACCTAGCTTACAGAGACAAAACTGACCAAATACGTGTTTTTGTTCTTTAAACTGGTAATTTTTTTTTTCGTTTTTTCAGAAAACACGTGATAAAACCTTTTAACCTTGTACGATACGTGACAATGAAGAAAATAAACGCAGAAATAAAATCTTTTTGGATTTTTTTTTTTTTATTTTTTGTTTTCTTAACCTAAAACCGAAAATCTTTTTGTGGTTTTCATCTATAAGCTATTTACACTACTTTAGCAACCTACAAAGAGCAAATCTTTTTTTTTTGTTAGGGATTAGTTTGCTTTTAGGATCATATCGCAGAAGTCAAATCACAAGAATTAGCCGATTATTAGTATGTTTGTCCTCTTAAATACAACATAGACATCATATAAAAAGTCTTCCGATTATTTAAATTACATCTGTTTATATGGATCTCACTTATATTTACACTTAGCTAAATCCGAACTTCCCTCAAAGCGTCATCAAAACTCCAGTATTTATTTCGGAAAACTGTCACCTTATTCCTAGATTATTAACTACTCTAAGTATTGAAAAAGTATACATATAGTATTAAGTTTAAGCTCTTATGTCATTTTCATTATTTGTTAGCTTTATTTAAGCTTTATAAGCTTTATTGACTCGTGAATTCCTCCCTCTGTCTCTGCCGTTTATCAAGTAAGCATCAAGAGTTACGGAATTCTTATTTGACTCTACTCTCCCCCTGTCTCTGCCGTTTATCAAGTAAGCATCAAGGGTTACGAGTTTTACTTAGATTCAATTATTTATAACTCCTCAACCTTTATACTAACTCCAGGAAACTATGATTTCGCAACCTTATAGAATCCAGGAGCGCCTCAAGGTATTTTTGAGTTTTAATAATCATATAAACTCTTTGAGTTTTAGATAAAAGCGACTTATTCAATTTTTTTTTTTTGTTTTTCTCTCAATTTTTTTTTATCTTTTCCTCGCTTTTTCTATTACTCTCAGATACTTATTAATATATTTAATATAATATCCTATGGTGACAGATTCCAGGCACACCGAAAGTTTTCAGCTTATCACTGAGATGAACAAACTTAACCGTGTTACCCATTGAAAACAATTTCGGAAGATTGTTTAGATGATATTAGCCGTACCTAGTAATACATCGAACAAAAACTTATGACTCTGTTTTTTTAAAAAAAAATCTGCGATGTACTATCATTTCCTAAGGTTTTTACAAACTTTCTCCCCCTCTTTTTATGTTTTTCTGATTTTTAGAGATTTTCTGATTTTTCATAACTATACAAATCCTAAAAACTTAAAAAGAAAAGGTTTCGAAGTCACGATCAAAGATTTAGGTTTTTATCATTTTGGACGCTTTATACTCAATTGAGATTATTAAACTTTGACTCAATGAGTTTTCAAAAACTTTATACTCAGTCGAGATTATTTAACTTTATACTCGACGAGTTTCAAAACTTTATACTCTTTTGAAAAGAGTTTTGCATTTAAGCAAAACGGTTTTTGTTAGAGTTCGCAACTGTTATGTGTTGCGAAGTCTAAACACTTGAAACTTTAAAATATAAATATGTTTATTAAACTTGAAAATATATGTTTGTAACGTAAAACGGTCCACGTAACTCAAATAGGAACCGAGAACCTACCGAACCACGTATCACACACAAACAATCATAAATGCAAGTAGAATAAACACATTTATATCAAAAGGATGTATCAAAAAGTACAGACAGAATAAATAGTGTTTGAGCTAGGAATAAGAAGTACCAAAAATATCCAGCTAATCTACTTCAAACAAAATCTAAGTTGCGTCTTCTTTCACCAACGACATGTTCTTCACTTTGATCGTGAAACTGATAAAAGAAGGTATCGTCAAATTCTCCCCCTTGCATCTTGACCACTTCATTTTCTTTAACCGGAATGGACACACCATGATAGTCGAGATTGAAGGACTTGAATAGCGAGTCATAATCAAAGAAGTGTTCTGGACCATCACCCGGTGTAGATGGAGTATACCTAAAACAAGTAACCTCATAAGCTTCCTCGATCGTTCCCGTAGTCTTATCAAAAACCCGTTTACATGGAGAGTCTGCCGAATAGCCGAGAAAATAACCAGGATGAGTCTTTTCACCAAACTTTTAAATTCTTTCTTTCGTAATCATGATCTCACAAGGACACCCGAAAGGTTCGAGAAACTACAAATTCGGTTTTCTTTTGTTGACCAATTCGTAACTTGTCTTGTTGTGACGCTTGACCAAAGAAACCCGATTAAGAACATAGCAAGCTGTGTTGACTGCTTCAGCCCAGAAAGAAACTGGTAGCTTAGAATCCGAAAGCATCGTACGAGCTGCTTCGATGAGTGTTCTGTTTTTCCGTTCTGCAATTCCATTCTGCTGCGGAGTTGTAGGAGCGCTGTATTGATGAGTAATACCCTTTGATAAGCAAAACAGCTCCATTGCGTTGTTCTTGAACTCCGTTCCATTGTCACTCCGGATCGATCTGACCTTTAACTCGAGAAGAGTTTCTAGTCGAAGAAGGAGAAACTTTAGTCGTTCAGCAGTTTCATCCTTCGTCGCTAGGAAGAAAACCCATGAGAATCTCGAGTAGTCATCGGTAACTACCAAGCAGTAAGATTTTCCTCCCTTGCTCTTTACACTTATTGGACCGAAAAGATCCATATGAAGCGATTTCTTGTGTTGTTTCCCCGTTACACATGAAATGCATGAATCGTTCATCGCAAAACTCATGTTGGGAACTCCGGTGTTTCGCAAGTCTGTGATGAGAAGTTAACTACTGTGAAGAGTTAAAGCACAATCTACTCAGTGTTTCGCAAGTCTGTGATGAGAAGTTTACTACCTTGTTCACGGATAAGGAGTGTATGATTCTTCGCAAGGGATTTGTGATCGATCCAGACTAGGTATTGATTAGAGCTCCGATCACAAATCCCTTGCGAAGAATCACAAATCCCTTGCGAAGAATCATACACTCCTTATCCGTGAACAAGGTAGTAAACTTCTCATCACAGACTTGCGAAACACTGAGTAGATTGTGCTTTAACTCTTCACAGTAGTTGACATTCTTGAAGGTCACCACACCGTTAGAGATCTTTCCTTGACCCGTAATTCTGCCACCCTTTTCCCCAGCGAATAGGACATTTCCCCCATCAACCACGATGTAGTCAGTCAATAGGTGGAGATCTCCCGTCATGTGCCTGGAACAACCACTGTCGACAAACCAAACATTTCTGCCTCCAGCTCGCTTCGGTCGTCCCTGCACATATAATAGAGAATCAGTCGGTAATGGGGACCCAAGCCGATACAGACTTGGGTCGTCCATTTTCATTGGGAATGATCACATCAACCTTTTTGAGTGTTTTCTGGTAATCGGTCGAGGTCGATGCGTCATCCTGATGTTTGACTTGGACTGAAGAAGAATCAACTTTGGATTTGGTCAGTTGATCCTTCTTTGGTGTGTTACTCTTTTCCTTAGAAACAGGACGTGATGCTTTACGTTTCAAGATCAAACCTTGTAAACGTGGGCAGACCTTGGCAATATGTCCCTCGTTTCGACAATAATAGCAGATTCTGGGATCATTTGAAATGTCCGTCTGAATTGGAGAAGTTAGAATCTTCTCTTTAGGAACTGCTTGTCGAGGAGCTGCCTTGGTCTGAGGAATTGGTCTAGACACTTTGGGAGGCATCGTTTTAGGCTTAGAAGAAGAAGCCTCTCCCGTAGTGAAAATCTTAGTCATAGGGGTTTGGACGGTGAAAACAGGTTTGTTTTCTTCAACTTTCTCCTTACCCTTAGACTTGGACTTGCTAGACTTTGACTCAGATTTGGACTGCTTAAGAGTCCGTTTTTCTTCACGCACTTGAAGTTTTTCAAACTTCTTGTCCATCTTAGTTATAAGACGGCTCTCAAGGCGGTGAATGACCTTTTCAAAAAGACTCTCTTGATAGGCAGTTAAGTGGACGTCTTTTAGGTCATTTAGGTCTTTGGACTTATGGTCTGGACGTTCTAAAACGACTTTAGACTCATTTTCCCTAACGCTTGCTTCTGGACCATTTACTTCAGCTTTGGGAGCTTCAGAGGTCATCGAAGAGGACTGAGATAAGTCTTCGGACACACCATCGACCAGGATCGGGGTGAAGTGCTTTGGTGGTGGCATACTAGTATACCCCAATCCACCCTTGTCTTTGGAGTTTGTCCTCTGTGACTCGATCAACTGATTCAAAATTTCTTTTGAATTGGCAATTGCAGCTAACTTTGCATTCAGAGTATCAATTTCACTCTGTTTTTTTAGCAACAGTTAGTTTTTCGGCTGCAAGTGTATCGGAAAACTCTTTGATTTTGGAGACATGACGAGTAATTAAGATTTTTAAATCCGAAATTTCAACCAATTTTTCTTTCTTAAAAACATTTAAGGTTTTGTTTTCTTTGGTTAAAGCATCGTTATTTAATCTTAAAGCATTAACTTCAGCGTTTAATTCTTTTGCCGATTTACTCCATACAGCGAGTTGGGCCTCAAGCTCGCTGCAGTTAGAACACGTAGCTTTGAAGGGATTGATGTCTACCTCACGCTTCGGAGATGAAGCATCTGATGTAGAAGCCATAAGCGCAAAGCGTTCCGTTCTCTGAGCAATGTCTTCAAACGCATTCCAATCAACCTTGTTATCGACAGCCATAAGAGCGGTTTCGTCTTTTTCAGCATCTTGAATACGAAGGTCTCGAGTACCTGGACCCTGATAACCTCCTTGCTGATAACTTCGACCTTGAGGAGGGGTTTGATAACCCTGGTTCTGTCCACCGTATCTATCTCCTTGGTCGTTTCTACGATCTTCTCGTGAGTGTTGACCGCATTCTCGAGCAAAATGACCATAGTTGTTGCATTTGAAGCATTTGACTTTCGATTTGTCAAATCCCATTCCGGTCTTTCGATCTCCCCCAATGTATTTCTTCCCAGTTCTATTGAGGAAGTTCTTGATTCTCCTAGTCATCATCGCCATATTCCAACGGATATCCATTTCCTCAATATCATCTGGATGGACTTGATCGTAGTCTTCCTCAGTCAATACGGTATTTGCTATCCGTCCGTCGATTAGATCAGCATAAGCAGTAAGAAAACATGATTGCAAGCGTTCATGTTCAGCATTCAGAGGCCCAGAGGCACTAAACGCCGTCTCTTTTCCTCTGCCTTGAGACTTCAGGAGGGGAGCCGTTTCTTTTCCCTTTGACGAACAGGTTCCACAAGTGGGGCAAGCAGAGTCGGTTGAGCTTGACACAGTTGGACTGAGTGGAAAACTTGGAAAACTGGATGAAGGAGGCAAGTGACTTGATGGCTGAGGTACTTGAGCAGACGAGACATCCGAGAGGAAAGCAACTCCCAAATTTTCCCGAAGTACCTTCTGAGTGTATACATTGCTACCGTAGGCTTTCTCCTGCATTTCCAAGTTAGCTATCCTAAGCTTGTCAATAAGATCTTCAAAATCATAATCACGCAACTCGGATTTATCCTTTAACAACAAAACACGCACTTCCCAATGAGGTGGTAAACTATCTAAGAAACGTGTATTAGCCTGAAATTTATCATATTCAACCTTTAACTCATACAAATCGTTTATCAATCTACAAAACCTAGAAATCAACATATCTAGAGTTTCGTTTTCGCCACATTTGAAGTTATCGAACTGTCTCTTCAAAATGTCGGCTTTGATAACCTTCATTGCTTCAGTTCCCCCATATCTCTTCAAGATGGCATGCCAAAGATCATGAGGATTGTCGATCTTCCTGAATATAGCTTTCATTTCATCAGTTAAGCAGAACTGAATAGATCCCAAAGCCTTCTGATTTTTGAGGAAAGCCGCTTTCTCGTCATCCGTGTACGTATTCATAGCCCGATAAGTTCTAACTCCGGTACCTGCGTTAAGATCCGAAGGAGCTTCATATCGTGTCAAAATGGGAGTCCACATGCCTGGATCGGTGCAAGCAACGTAGGTCTTGAAGTTCATCATCCATTCTTCGACACTACGATTCGGATTGTACATAGGAGGAACCTGAGGATTTTGACTAGATTCCATGTTGAATGAACCCGTGTTCATAGTAAGAGCCATGTCAAATACAAACCAATACCCGAATCAACCTCAAAAGAATACCCGAAACAAACACAATACCCTAAAAGAAGAAGAAGACCAGAAAAACCCGATTATTACCGAAGAAGAATACCAAACCAAAACACACAAACGATTCCCGAATACCCCGAACTTAACACTAATCTTCAAGCGTCTTCACACAAGTCTTCACAAACAAAGCCCGTAGAATCAGCAAGAAAACCAGAGAATCCAACCTAACAACTACCTAATGTTTCTGTCGAAAATCGGGCAGAGTAACGGCTACAAAAAACGAAGTAAACGAACGTCTTCAGTGAACAGTTACGCTGGCGTAACTGCTGCGTAACTCCCAGTTACGTTGCGTAACTACCTAGTAGCGTATCTGTCTTCGAGCAACAATCTTCGAGTAACGTAATTATCTTCAAAGTAACGTAACTAGCAACGTATCTGCAGTTACGTGACGTAACTAGTAAGTACGTTGCGTAACTAGTCTTCACGTAAATCTTCAACGTAACAATCTTCAAAAATCAGCGTAACTAAACGTAACTGTAGTTACGCTACGTAACTGTTTCCTGACAGTTACTCTAGCTGAAAATTTCTTCCGACCGTCGAAAACGAAGAAAAACACGAAACTAGGAAACCATCTTCTGCAGATATCAAGAATAACCCAATGTAAACACAATATCTGAAACCCGAGACTAAACTACAGCTAGAAATGCCTAGATCTAAAGAATCCGAAATAAAGTACAACTTTCCCAAATCTTAGATCTAATCCAAAACAGCCCCAAACTTCACCAAACGGATTCAAAGACCTCTATAACAAGTATAGAGGCTCTGATACCACTTGTCGGTCGCCTAATCTACGATCCCCTTTGAACCCTATACCATATTAGGTGCGGAATAACCAATATGTATGTATATATGGTGAAGAACAACACAAATAACCAAATGATTGATATTATTACGCTTACGTATTCAATTACAAACACGAATAATATCAAAGCACTCGATTACAAGACTTTAACACTCAAAACTCACAATTACGCTAGGTAAGAGATAACCAACGTAACTATTCGTGATGTGACAGCTCTGACAACTTTCAACAACTACATTTATGATCCCAAGGTTGCTATTTATAGGGATGACCCAACAACCTAAATAGTTACGCAACGTAACTATCTGGGATCAGTTACGCTGCGTAACTGAACAGTTACGCTAGCGTAACAATTAGTTACGCTGCGTAACAATTAGTTACGCTGCGTAACTGAGTTACTCAGCGTAACTGCCTACATAAACGCGTTTTGGACTTTACAACTCGATCTAAATACATTCTAACTCGACAACACATTCATACTGAATACAACTACAGACATTTATGCTCCAACAGTTTCACGATCAAAGTAAAGATGCATCACCAACCACTTCATCTGCTCCGATTCTGATTCAGGATATAGTCGTTGAGCTTCCAATTCAACCAGCTCCGACTCAGCCAGATTCACCAATCTATGAAACTGCATCCGATGATTCAGACAGTGATTTTATAGACTCTGCAGCTCAGCTTGAAAATGCTTCGGAAGAAAGTGACGAAGAGGAACCTGCTGTCAACGAAAGTGTTCAACCTAGTACCGAAACTAATGTTGACGTCTCTAATCTTGAAGCAGAAATCAATGACATGGGATTTCCTCAGTCAAGGATTCACACCACTCATCCTGTTGAGAATATTATCGTCGATCCACATCAAGGCATTCAGACACGAAGTCAGATTCCAGCTCCAGCCGTGGAGAATGTGGAAATTCAGGAAGAAAGTGAAAAAGAAAATGAAGCTGAAGAAGTAATTGAAGCTGAAGAAGAAAATGAGGCTGTTGCAGAAGTAATTGAGGCTGAAAATGTCATAACTCCGAGAAGATCGATCAGAGAAAAGAAACGTCCCGCATTTCTGGAAGATTTCGAAGCATGCTTTCTATCTCAAGTAGACCCAAAGAATGTCATTGTAGCACTAGATGATCCGTTATGGGTGGAAGCTATGCAAGAAGAACTTCAACAGTTTCTAAAGCTGCATGTGTGGGAAAAGGTGAAGCCTTCGAGAAGAGAAAAGATCTTGAAAACAAAGTGGGTGTACAAGATCAAACGAGATGATAAAGGCGAGATAGTGAGGAATAAAGCTCGTTTAGTCGTTCAAGGTTTCGAACAAGTTGAAGGTCTAGATTACGATGAAGTCTACGCACAAACGATTCAAAGTTTACCAACTCGACGTGAAGAGTGCGTTCTTATACGGTGAAATTCGTGAAGACATTTATGTCACTCAGCCACCGGGCTTAGAGGATTACGAACATCCTGATCACGTTTTCAAACTCAACAAGGCCCTCTATGGTCTTCATCAAGCCCCGAGAGCTTGGTACGGTACGCTTTCTGACTACTTGATAAACAACGGATTTACAAGAGGCACGGTCGACCAAACTTTGTTTACGAAGAAACAAAAAGAACACTTACTGCTTGTTCAGATTTACGTCGACGACATCATTTTCGGCTCAACGGACGATTCTATGTGTAAAGACTTCGAGAAGTTGATGACATCAAGATTTGAAATGAGTGCTATGGGTGAAATGAATTTCTTCTTGGGTTTGCAAGTTCAACAATCTAAGAAAGGGATTTACATTCATCAAACCAAGTACGTGCAAGACATATTAACTCGATTCGAGATGCTGAACTGCAGACCGGTTAGCACTCCCCTCGAGATTAATCACAAGCTTGGTCCAGCACTTCACGAGGAAGTCGTAGATTTGAAGCTATATTGCTCGATGATAGGCTCTCTGATGTATCTGACGGCTTCTCGTCCGGATATCACATTTGCTGTGTCTTTGTGCGCGCGTTATCAAGCTGCTCCTAAGGCATGTCATTTGAAGGTTGTGAAGAGGATTCTCTGCTATCTCAAGGGGAAACCAACTCTCGGTCTTTGGTATCCGTATGATGATCAAAACTTCGAGCTGACGGCGTTTTCTGATTCTGATTATGGGGGTTGCAACTCAGACATGAAGTCCACTACTGGCGGCTGTCAGTTTCTTGGTTCGCGTTTAGTCTCCTGGCAATGCAAGAAGCAAACTGCGGTATCTTTGTCATCTGCGGAAGCTGAATACATTGCAGCCGGAAGTTGCTGTGCTCAAGTCCTTTGGATCCAGCATCAGCTTCGCGACTTCGGTTTGATTGTCTCTCGCACTCCTATTCACATAGATAACACTGCAGCAGTGTGCATCATACGCAATCCGGTACAACACTCAAAAACGAAACATATCAGTATTCGTTTTCACTTTATTCGGGATTGCTATGATAAGAACTTGATCACATTACTTCAAATCGCTACTGAAGATCAAAAGGCCGATCTTTTGACAAAAGCTTTTCACAAAGGGTCGTTTTGAAGAATTGATCAAGTTAAACCGTCTCACTATTCAAGAAATCGCGTAACACGAACCTATTTTGTAAATATTTGAGTCTTTAAAATTTAAAAAAAAAAAAAAAAATTCAAAAAGATTTTTGGTTTTAAGTTGTAGTTTTAATTTCTAAGTCTTTTAAAATTAAAAAAATTCAAAAAGATTTTTGGTTTTAAGTTGTAGTTTGATTTCTAAGTCTTTTAAAATTAAAAAATTCAAAAAGATTTTAACGTTTCTTAGGTTTATAGCTTTTCTTTTTCTATTTTACGGTTCTCGTGTTTTTTGAGTGATTTGCAGTAACAGGGAGAATCTTATGAGCTGACATACGTTTTATGGATCACATTCTTCCGGATAGACGGTTTTTCGAAGGACTCTTGACGAGTTGAAGGCTCCAAGTGCTTACATATGCTTGATAGATCACATGCCTTCGCCGTTGAGTTTAAAGTTTCTTGACGATCTGGAGACGTCAAGTTTAAAGGTTCTTTATCACCGGATAAAGTGTAAAGGTTTGAAAATGTGGTCGTTTCATCTCTAGGATAGAGTTTTAAAGGCTAAAAATTTGTTTTCTATTATTAAGTAATAGTTTAAAGATAAAAACGTGACTTAAAATAAGTTTAAAGACGAAAAACGGGCGAAAAACACATAAGATTAAACTGGCCTGCGTAACTGTTTTTTTAAACAGTTACGCTGACGTAACTAAGAGATACGTTACGTATCTATGTGTGTGTACTTGTCAGTTACGCAGCGTAACTAGATAGTTACGTTTGCGTAACTAAGAGAGAGAAAGGGTATATAAAGTTTGAAAAATCACAGTTTCATAAAATTTTCAAAACCCCTTTCTAAAACCCCTTTTCTCTCTCGGCGATTCTGCTAATTCGAGTCACTTTCACTCGTTTTTCATCATTTTCTAGCTCGGAATCATCATCAAAGAATCAAGGTTTGTTTTTCTCGACCTCATTTCGAGTTTAAAGGGGTGTTTGGATATTATCAGTCACGGTTTTGGGAGGGATAATGGGTTGATCAAAATTAGCTCAAATATACTGAAATTGATCATTTACAAACCTCAACAAAGTGATTTCGAAAGTGTTAAAGGCTATTGATTAAGGTTTAAAGCTTAAAATCAACTCAAGATGAAAATTTTATTTTCGAATCCTAAAATCAATGCTTTTAGATCTACGGTGTTAGGAATGTTAAAATGCCGTAGTGTAAAGATTAATGTTACTCGGAATATAGCTAATGATAGGATTTTAAGATGAAAACTATAGCGTATTTAGAGTTTCATTAAAAAATTTGAAAATAGGGGGTCTGCAGAACAGTTACGCAGCGTAACTATTGGTTACGCAGCGTAACTACTAGTTACGTAAACGTAACTGTTTAAAGTAGATGTTCTCTGACCCATGGAAATGGGTAGTTACGCTGCCAAAATTTTCAAAATGACAGTTACGTTAGACAGTTACGTAGCGTAACTACAGTTACCCCAACGTAAGTGTCAACAGATTCACATCTGTTTTTCAAATTCAATTTGTTTAACGCCACTGTAAATGTGTTCTAACGATCGCAGCGTAACTTAATTTCACTCAAAATGACATTCTTACCATCATAAGTAGTCTATGCATTTCTAGGATGTTGTTTACGATGTCTTATATAAGATTTTGTGCGTTTACTAACTTTTGTGCAAGTTTGTTGTTTTTGGTGTGTAGAATGGCGCCTAAAGATAAGAAAGATATCGCCATCAAAAGACATAATTCAATGGCCTTACTATCGGCTGTTGATAAAGGAGAGGGGTTCGAAGATATTATCAATTACCTACTTAGAAGCCCTATTTCTTACGCTCTAAGAGTTGATCCCGATCTCAAGAGGGGTCTGATTAGCGAATTATGGAAGAATGCCGTGGTGAACAAGTCTGCTTCTCCTCGGTGCATTGAGACATCAGTTGGGGGATTCCCGATTCTCATTACTGAAGAGCTTATCCGAACGGTTCTTCAGTTCAGAGACAGTATTGATGCAGATGATAATTTACCGGAGAACACAATCTTCGGTTGCTTCAGAAAGATGGGATATTCGGGTCGTCTGGACTCGATACAGTTCAAGAAGCCAATGATGCCGGTGCTTTATCGCTTCCTAATGCACACGGTCATCATGTGCTTGTCTAGATGGAAAGGCGGGTACGACGCCTTAGACAGACGAGGTCAGGCGTTGATGGTCTCGTTGGTGTTCAACCACAAATACAACTACTCCAGATTCATCTTCAACAACATGTGTATGAATCTGGAGGACAAGGCGAAGACTTTCGATCAGTACCCTAGATTCGTGCAGCTTATCATTGATCATTCTCTACCGGATCTTCCTTATAATGGTCCGGTCGGGAAGGCGCTGAGGATCGATGCTCGTTATTTTCAAGATTGCAAAAGGGGAGGTCCCGAGTTACCTCTCCAGGGTGCGTTGATTGATCCCAGTTACCCAACTCCGGAGCTTAATGCGTTTGACGATATTGTAGTTCCTGATTCTCCACGCCCGTCAAGATCTAGGAAGTCTACCAGTACCAAGACTTCTGCGGGTGTTTCAAGGAAGGGAAAAGGAAAGCAACGAGTAGAATCTGACGAAGAATCTACTTCAGAGAGTGATCACAGTGATGATGAAGCTGGGTCGGAGGAAACCGTTGAAATCTCCGACGCCACCAGGAAGATGAAGAAAACTCTGAAAGACTTAGAAGCTGTCAGGAAGCATCTTTCTGTGGAAGAATACGCCTCCAGTCGTCAGAAGATCCTAGAGAAAGGATCAAAAGCAGGAGCGGATATGTTTGGTACTGCCGTACAGGTGGCAGTCAAAGGGAAACGAGTTCAGGAAGAAGCCTCAGAGGTTCAAGCTTCCAGAAAACTCAAAGGAGTCAAGTTCAAGGAACCGCAAGCTGTGATTCCTCCTCCGAAGCCTCTCCGTGCAGCTAGATCAAAGCAGGCAGAGTTTGTTGGAATTCAGCCTCAATCTTTTCGGCAATCTCCTCCACCATCATCAGTCAAACGCCCTCGCACCATTCCCGCCTCACCTGAGGTCTCTCCAGAACCACCATTGGTGAAGCGGTCAAAGAAAATCACCATCACTACTCCTCCGCCAACCATAATCACCACCACTACTCCTCCATCAGCAACAATCACCACTGCTCCGATTTCATCTCCAAAGTTCACACCAACACCACCCATCTCTGCTTCTCCTGCTACAATTCTCACCACCACCTCACCGATCGTGACCTCAAGTCCATTGGGCACCTCTTCTCGCCCTGAGATCACGGTTGGGTTGAGTGATATTATCAGACAGCTGCAGCTTCAAGTGCTGAACCTCCAGAGCTCCCACAACGAGCATGCAATGAAGATTAAGAAGCTCGAGGGTGAAGTGTGAGCAAGGGACTCGAAGATTAAGTCTCTAGAGACTGAAGTCAAGCAGCTCCAGGAGAAGAGTGTGAAGCATTTAGAGCATGAGATCTCGGTGACTCGAGGGGATTGTGATACTATTCTCGAGCTCCTTGATGCTGTTGAAGAAACTCTCGGTATCGATTCAAATAAATCGGCCGAAGAGCAAGAAGAGGAGAAAGAAGCCGAGCAAGATGATGATGATGCTACTAAAGACGACAAGGACGATAAGGATGATCAAGGAAAGCCCGATGATGACCAGGGCGGTGCAGGAGCTCTATCTCATATGAGTACAGAAGACCAAGGCCAGGGAAATCCTTCAGAACCAACACAACAAGGCGGATCTGCCTCCGGTTCTGCGAAAGATTAGGGATCACCAGCCAAGGATGCACCAGTTCAGGGGGAGATCACTAACCCTAACCTTGCATTCATCTTAATTCCTACAGGTACACAAGATCGCCAGATCCAGCCTGTTCAGCCTGCTATGTCTGTCCAAGGCTCCACCACAGTCGTACCAAGATTTGATGGTGCTCCACTGCGAGATGGCGATGCAGCCTCCATGGTTCCCGGGAGATATACTATGTTCGAGGACTCCGAGGACGAGGTTGACTCTGCTCGGTTAAAGAAAGCAACAGCATCGCAGTCAAAGGCAGGAAAGAAAGACAATGCAACTTCCTCTTCAGGTTCAAAGAGGAAGTCTAAAGAAGTGAGAGAACCATCACCAGAGATTCTAGTCGCTCCAGCTCCTCCTGTGAAGAACTATGTTCATTACGTGGACAGCAAAGGGAGAGAGATTAATCATGGTGTTTTTGACAAAGTTTGTGTTACTGCAGGTTGTAAGCGAGTAGGCCCGTGTAAAAGACTTATTCTATCTTGGCGCTACATCGACAACACAGACTTCTTTGCGTTGCTCAGAACAGATGGGGTACAATACATGAGGATGAAGTATGCAACTTTCAGCTCAATGCCCTATTACGAGTTGGAACGCATTGCTGACATGGAGCCAAAGAATCTCACCTCAGATGCTGCCAAGCTCTTCTACATTCAGCTTAGGGAAGACATCTACTACAAGAAGTATGTCAACTTTTCCCTCACCAAGCCTGAGTTAAAGAAGTCAAAGCATCGGAATCCAGCAACGGGGAAGCGCGATATTCAGCATATTTATCCAGAGGTCAAGCTTCTCAAGCGAATCCGGATGCCCTCATTGCCTTAAGATTTCTTAGAAGATCTTGACGATTGGTACTTCGATGAAGCCTCTCGGGAAGCGGTTATGACGGATTTTGTGGGGAATGTACTGCTAAGGATCTATGATCATATTCATCTCCTCTGTCTTTCCGAGAATGACTTGAAGCGCTTGGATTCGAAGATGATCATGGCGATGTGGAATGAGAAATCTTCGGTTATGTTTTCTCTCATATAGTCCGTATCTGCGTTGAAGACGGATATCATTCGAAGAACATGCCGTTGGTGAAAGAAGACGCAGCTTAGATTTTGTTTGAAGTAGATTAGCTGGATATTTTTGGTACTTCTTATTCCTAGCTCAAACACTATTTATTCTGTCTGTACTTTTTGATACATCCTTTTGATATAAATGTGTTTATTCCACTTGCATTTATGATTGTTTGTGTGTGATACGTGGTTCGGTAGGTTCTCCGTTCCTATTTGAGTTACGTGGTCCGTTTTACGTTACAAACATATATTTTCAAGTTTAATAAACATATTTATATTTTAAAGTTTCAAGTGTTTAGACTTCGCAACACATAACAGTTGCGAACTCGAACAAAAACCGTTTTGCTTAAATGCAAAACTCTTTTCAAAAGAGTATAAAGTTTTGAAACTCGTCGAGTATAAAGTTAAATAATCTCGACTGAGTATAAAGTTTTTGAAAACTCATTGAGTCAAAGTTTAATAATCTCAATTGAGTGTAAAGCGTCCAAAATGATAAAAACCTAAATCTTTGATCGTGACTTCGAAACCTTTTCTTTTTAAGTTTTTAGGATTTGTATAGTTATGAAAAATCAGAAAATCTCTAAAAATCAGAAAAACATAAAAAGAGGGGGAGAAAGTTTGTAAAAACCTTAGGAAATGATAGTACATCGCAGATTTAAAAAAAAAACCAGAGTCATAAGTTTTTGTTCGATGTATTAGTAGGTACGGCTAATATCATCTAAACAAGCTTCCGAAATTGTTTTTAATGGGTAACACGGTTAAGTTTGCTCATCTCAGTGATAAGCTGAAAACTTTCGGTGTGCCTGGAATCTGTCACCATAGGATATTATAATAAATATATTAATAAGTATCTGAGAGTAATAGAAAAAGCGAGGAAAAGATAAAAAAATAATTGAGAGAAAAACAAA
The DNA here is from genome assembly GCA_910822075.1 of Senecio squalidus. Taxonomy (NCBI): domain Eukaryota; kingdom Viridiplantae; phylum Streptophyta; class Magnoliopsida; order Asterales; family Asteraceae; genus Senecio; species Senecio squalidus. The sequence continues at coordinate 15,923,798 of CAJVGC010000065.1, read as the reverse complement.
AAAAATAAATAGAATAAGTCGCTTTTATCTAAAACTCAAAGGGTTTATATGATTATTAAAACTCAAAAATACCTTGAGGCGCTCCTGGATTCTATAAGGTTGCGAAATCATAGTTTCCTAGAGTTACTATAAACACTTATAGAATCCAGGAGCGCCTCAAGGTATTTTTGAGTTTTAATAATCATATAAACTCTTTGAGTTTTAGATAAAAGCGACTTATTCTATTTTTTTTTTTTTTTTTCTGTCAATTTTTTTTTTAATCTTTTCCTCGCTTTTTCTATTACTCTCAGATACTTATTAATATATTTATTATAATATCCTATGGTGACAGATTCCAGGCACACCGAATGTTTTCAGCTTATCACTGAGATGAACAAACTTAACCGTGTTACCCATTAAAAACAATTTCGGAAGATTGTTTAGATGATATTAGTCGTACCTACTAATACATCGAACAAAAACTTATGACTCTGTTTTTTTTTTTTTTAAATCTGCGATGTACTATCATTTCCTAAGGTTTTTACAAACTTTCTCCCCATCTTTTTATGTTTTTCTGATTTTTAGAGATTTTCTGATTTTTCATAACTATACAAATCCTAAAAACTTAAAAAGAAAAGGTTTCGAAGTCACGATCAAAGATTTAGGTTTTTATCATTTTGGACGCTTTACACTCAATTGAGATTATTAAACTTTGACTCAATGAGTTTTCAAAAACTTTATACTCAGTCGAGATTATTTAACTTTATACTCGACGAGTTTCAAAACTTTATACTCTTTTGAAAAGAGTTTTGCATTTAAGCAAAACGGTTTTTGTTCGAGTTCGCAACTGTTATGTGTTGCGAAGTCTAAACACTTGAAACTTTAAAATATAAATATGTTTATTAAACTTGAAAATATATGTTTGTAACGTAAAACGGACCACGTAACTCAAATAGGAACGGAGAACCTACCGAACCACGTATCACACACAAACAATCATAAATGCAAGTGGAATAAAAACATTTATATCAAAAGGATGTATCAAAAAGTACAGACAGAATAAATAGTGTTTGAGCTAGGAATAAGAAGTACCAAAAATATCCAGCTAATCTACTTCAAACAAAATCTAAGTTGCGTCTTCTTTCACCAACGGCATGTTCTTCGAATGATATCCGTCTTCAACGCAGATACGGACTATATGAGAGAAAACATAACCGAAGGATTTCTCATTCCACATCGCCATGATCATCTTCGAATCCAAGCGCTTCAAGTCATTCTCGGAAAGACAGAGGAGATGAATATGATCATAGATCCTTAGCAGTACATTCCCCACAAAATCCGTCATAACCGCTTCCCGAGAGGCTTCATCGAAGTACCAATCGTCAAGATCTTCTAAGAAATCTTGAGGCAATGAGGGCATCCGGATTCGCTTGAGAAGCTTGACCTCTGGATAAATATGCTGAATATCGCGCTTCCCCGTTGCTGGATTCCGATGCTTTGACTTCTTTAACTCAGGCTTGGTGAGGGAAAAGTTGACATACTTCTTGTAGTAGATGTCTTCCCTAAGCTGAATGTAGAAGAGCTTGGCAGCATCTGAGGTGAGATTCTTTGGCTCCATGTCAGCAATGCGTTCCAACTCGTAATAGGGCATTGAGCTGAAAGTTGCATACTTCATCCTCATGTATTGTACCCCATCTGTTCTGAGCAACGCAAAGAAGTCTGTGTTGTCGATGTAGCGCCAAGATAGAATAAGTCTTTTACACGGGCCTACTAGCTTACAACCTGCAGTAACACAAACTTTGTCAAAAACACCATGATTAATCTCTCTCCCTTTGCTGTCGACGTAATGAACATAGTTCTTCACAGGAGGAGCTGGAGCGACTAGAATCTCTGGTGATGGTTCTCTCACTTCTTTAGACTTCCTCTTTGAACCTGAAGAGGAAGCTGCATTGTCTTTCTTTCCTGCCTTTGACTGCGATGCTGTTGCTTTCTTTAACCGAGCAGAGTCAACCTCGTCCTCGGAGTCCTCGAACAGAGTATATCTCCCGGGAACCATGGAGGCTGCATCGCCATCTTGCAGTGGAGCACCATCAAATCTTGGTACGACTGTGGTGGAGCCTTGGACAGACATAGCAGGCTGAACAGGCTGGATCTGGCGATCTTGTGTACCTGTAGGAATTAAGATGAATGCAAGGTTAGGGTTAGTGATCTCCCCCTGAACTGGTGCATCCTTGGCTGGTGATCCCTGATCTTTCGCAGAACCGGAGGCAGATCCTCCTTGTTGTGTCGGTTCTGAAGGATTTCCCTGGCCTTGGTCTTCTGTACTCATATGAGATAGAGCTTCTGCACCGCCCTGGTCATCATCGGGCTTTCCTTGATCATCCTTATCGTCCTTGTCGTCTTTAGTAGCATCATCATCATCTTGCTTGGCTTCTTTCTCCTCTTCTTGCTCTTCGGCCGATTTATTTGAATCGATACCGAGAGTTTCTTCAACTGCATCAAGGCGCTCGAGAATAGTATCACAATCCCCTCGAGTCGCCGAGATCTCATGCTCTAAATGCTTCACACTCTTCTCCTGGAGCTGCTTGACTTCAGTCTCTAGAGACTTAATCTTCGAGTCCCTTGCTCACACTTCACCCTCGAGCTTCTTAATCTTCATTGCATGCTCGTTGTGGGAGCTCTGGAGGTTCAGCACTTGAAGCTGCAGCTGTCTGATAATATCACTCAACCCAACCGTGATCTCAGGGCGAGAAGAGGTGCCCAATGGACTTGAGGTCACGATCGGTGAGGTGGTGGTGAGAATTGTAGCAGGAGAAGCAGAGATGGGTGGTGTTGGTGTGAACTTTGGAGATGAAATCGGAGCAGTGGTGATTGTTGCTGATGGAGGAGTAGTGGTGGTGATTATGGTTGGCGGAGGAGTAGTGATGGTGATTTTCTTTGACCGCTTCACCAATGGTGGTTCTGGAGAGACCTCAGGTGAGGCGGGAATGGTGCGAGGGCGTTTGACTGATGATGGTGAAGGAGATTGCCGAAAAGATTGAGGCTGAATTCCAACAAACTCTGCCTGCTTTGATCTAGCTGCACGGAGGAGGAATCACAGCTTGCGGTTCCTTGAACTTGACTCCTTTGAGTTTTCTGGAAGCTTGAACCTCTGAGGCTTCTTCCTGAACTCGTTTCCCTTTGACTGCCACCTGTACGGCAGTACCAAACATATCTGGTCCTGCTTTTGATCCTTTCTCCAGGATCTTCTGACGACTGGAGGCGTATTCTTCCACAGAAAGATGCTTCCTGACAGCTTCTAAGTCTTTCAGAGTTTTCTTCATCTTCCTGGTGGCGTCGGAGATTTCAACGGTTTCCTCCGACCCAGCTTCATCATCACTGTGATCACTCTCTGAAGTAGATTCTTCGTCAGATTCTACTCGTTGCTTTCCTTTTCCCTTCCTTGAAACACCCGCAGAAGTCTTGGTACTGGTAGACTTCCTAGATCTTGACGGGCGTGGAGAATCAGGAACTACAAGATCGTCAAACGCATTAAGCTCCGGAGTTGGGTAACTGGGATCAATCAACGCACCCTGGAGAGGTAACTCGGGACCTCCCCTTTTGCAATCTTGAAAATAACGAGCATCGATCCTCAGCGCCTTCCCGACCGGACCATTATAAGGAAGATCCGGTAGAGAATGATCAATGATAAGCTGCACGAATCTAGGGTACTGATCGAAAGTCTTCGCCTTGTCCTCCAGATTCATACACATGTTGTTGAAGATGAATCTGGAGTAGTTGTATTTGTGGTTGAACACCAACGAGACCATCAACGCCTGACCTCGTCTGTCTAAGGCGTCGTACCCGCCTTTCCATCTAGACAAGCACATGATGACCGTGTGCATTAGGAAGCGATAAAGCACCGGCATCATTGGCTTCTTGAACTGTATCGAGTCCAGACGACCCGAATATCCCATCTTTCTGAAGCAACCGAAGATTGTGTTCTCCGGTAAATTATCATCTGCATCAATACTGTCTCTGAACTGAAGAACCGTTCGGATAAGCTCTTCAGTAATGAGAATCGGGAATCCCCCAACTGATGTCTCAATGCACCGAGGAGAAGCAGACTTGTTCACCACGGCATTCTTCCATAATTCGCTAATCAGACCCCTCTTGAGATCGGGATCAACTCTTAGAGCGTAAGAAATAGGGCTTCTAAGTAGGTAATTGATAATATCTTCGAACCCCTCTCCTTTATCAACAGCCGATAGTAAGGCCATTGAATTATGTCTTTTGATGGCGATATCTTTCTTATCTTTAGGCGCCATTCTACACACCAAAAACAACAAACTTGCACAAAAGTTAGTAAACGCACAAAATCTTATATAAGACATCGTAAACAACATCCTAGAAATGCATAGACTACTTATGATGGTAAGAATGTCATTTTGAGTGAAATTAAGTTACGTTGCGATCGTTAGAACACATTTACAGTGGCGTTAAACAAATTGAATTTGAAAAACAGATGTGAATCTGTTGACACTTACGTTGGCGTAACTGTAGTTACGCTACGTAACTGTCTAACGTAACTGTCATTTTGAAAATTTTGGCAGCGTAACTACCCATTTCCATGGGTCAGAGAACATCTTCTTTAAACAGTTACGTTTACGTAACTAGTAGTTAAGCTGCATAACCAATAGTTACGCTGCGTAACTGTTCTGCAGACCCCCTATTTTCAAATTTTTTAATGAAACTCTAAATACGCTATAGTTTTCATCTTAAAATCCTATCATTAGCTATATTCCGAGTAACATTAATCTTTACCCTACAGCATTTTAACATTCCTAACACCGTAGATCTAAAAGCATTGATTTTAGGATTCGAAAATAAAATTTTCATCTTGAGTTGATTTTAAGCTTTAAACCTTAATCAATAGCCTTTAACACTTTCGAAATCACTTTGTTGAGGTTTGTAAATGATCAATTTCAGTATATTTGAGCTAATTTTGATCAACCCATTATCCCTCCCAAAACCGTGACTGATAATATCCAAACACCCCTTTAAACTCGAAATGAGGTCGAGAAAAACAAACCTTGATTCTTTGATGATGATTCCGAGCTAGAAAATGATGAAAAACGAGTGAAAGTGACTCGAATTAGCATAATCGCCGAGAGAGAAAAGGGGTTTTAGAAAGGGGTTTTGAAAATTTTATGAAACTGTGATTTTTCAAACTTTATATACCCTTTCTCTCTCTTAGTTACGCAAACGTAACTATCTAGTTACGCTGCGTAACTGACAAGTACACACACATAGATACGTAACGTATCTCTTAGTTACGTCAGCGTAACTGTTTAAAAAAACAGTTACGCAGGCCAGTTTAATCTTATGTGTTTTTCGCCCGTTTTTCGTCTTTAAACTTATTTTAAGTCACGTTTTTATCTTTAAACTATTACTTAATAATAGAAAAAAAAAATTTAGCCTTTAAAACTCTATCCTAGAGATGAAACGACCACATTTTCAAACCTTTACACTTTATCCGGTGATAAAGAACCTTTAAACTTGACGTCTCCAGATCGTCAAGAAACTTTAAACTCAACGGCGAAGGCATGTGATCTATCAAGCATATGTAAGCACTTGGAGCCTTCAACTCGTCAAGAGTCCTTCGAAAAACCGTCTATCCGGAAGAATGTGATCCATAAAACGTATGTCAGCTCATAAGATTCTCCCTGTTACTGCAAATCACTCAAAAAACACGAGAACCGTAAAATAGAAAAAGAAAAGCTATAAACCTAAGAATCGTTAAAATCTTTTTGAATTTTTTAATTTTAAAAGACTTAGAAATCAAACTACAACTTAAAACCAAAAATCTTTTTGAATTTTTTTAATTTTAAAAGACTTAGAAATTAAAACTACAACTTAAAACCAAAAATCTTTTTGAATTTTTTTTTTTTTTTAAATTTTAAAGACTCAAATATTTACAAAATAGGTTCGTGTTACGCGATTTCTTGAATAGTGAGACGGTTTAACTTGATCAATTCTTCAAATCGACCCTTGTGAAAAGCTTTTGTCAAAAGATCGGCCTTTTGATCTTCAGTGGCGATTTGAAGTAATGTGATCAAGTTCTTATCATAGCCATCCCGAATAAAGTGAAAACGAATACTGATATGTTTCGTTTTTGAGTGTTGTACCGGATTGCGTATGATGCACACTGCTGCAGTGTTATCTATGTGAATAGGAGTGCGAGAGACAATCAAACCGTAGTCGCGAAGCTGATGCTGGATCCAAAGGACTTGAGCACAGCAACTTCCGGCTGCAATGTATTCGGCTTCCGCAGATGACAAAGATACCGCAGTTTGCTTCTTGCATTGCCAGGAGACTAAACGCGAACCAAGAAACTGACAGCCGCCAGTAGTGGACTTCATGTCTGAGTTGCAACCCCCATAATCAGAATCAGAAAACGCCGTCAGCTCGAAGTTTTGATCATCATACGGATACCAAAGACCGAGAGTTGGTTTCCCCTTGAGATAGCAGAGAATCCTCTTCACAACCTTCAAATGACATGCCTTAGGAGCAGCTTGATAACGCGCGCACAAAGACACATCAAATGTGATATCCGGACGAGAAGCCGTCAGATACATCAGAGAGCCTATCATCGAGCGATATAGCTTCAAATCTACGACTTCCTCGTGAAGTGCTGGACCAAGCTTGTGATTAATCTCGAGAGGAGTGCTAACCGGTCTGCAGTTCAGCATCTCGAATCGAGTTAATATGTCTTGCACGTACTTGGTTTGATGAATGTAAATCCCTTTCTTAGATTGTTGAACTTGCAAACCCAAGAAGAAATTCATTTCACCCATAGCACTCATTTCAAATCTTGATGTCATCAACTTCTCGAAGTCTTTACACATAGAATCGTCCGTTGAGCCGAAAATGATGTCGTCGACGAAAATCTGAACAAGCAGTAAGTGTTCTTTTCGTTTCTTCGTAAACAAAGTTTGGTCGACCGTGCCTCTTGTAAATCCGTTGTTTATCAAGTAGTCAGAAAGCGTACCGTACCAAGCTCTCGGGGCTTGATGAAGACCATAGAGGGCCTTGTTGAGTTTGAAAACGTGATCAGGATGTTCGTAATCCTCTAAGCCCGGTGGCTGAGTGACATAAATGTCTTCACGAATTTCACCGTATAAGAACGCACTCTTCACGTCGAGTTGGTAAACTTTGAATCGTTTGTGGGAAGCGAATGCGAGGAAAAGTCGAATGGATTCCAAACGAGCAACTGGTGCGTAGACTTCATCGTAATCTAGACCTTCAACTTGTTCGAAACCTTGAACGACTAAACGAGCTTTATTCCTCACTATCTCGCCTTTATCATCTCGTTTGATCTTGTACACCCACTTTGTTTTCAAGATCTTTTCTCTTCTCGGAGGCTTCACCTTTTCCCACACATGCAGCTTTAGAAACTGTTGAAGTTCTTCTTGCATAGCTTCCACCCAGAACGGATCATCTAGTGCTACAATGACATTCTTTGGGTCTACTTGAGATAGAAAGCATGCTTCGAAATCTTCCAGAAATGCGGGACGTTTCTTTTCTCTGATCGATCTTCTCGGAGTTATGACATTTTCAGCCTCAATTACTTCTGCAGCAGCCTCATTTTCTTCTTCAGCTTCAATTACTTCTTCAGCTTCATTTTCTTCTTCACTTTCTTCCTGAATTTCCACATTCTCCACGGCTGGAGCTGGAATCTGACTTCGTGTCTGAATGCCTTGATGTGGATCGCCGATAATATTCTCAACAGGATGAGTGGTGTGAATCCTTGACTAAGGAAATCCCATGTCATTGATTGCTGCTTCAAGATTAGAGACGTCAACATTAGTTTCGGTACTAGGTTGAACACTTTCGTTGACACCAGGTTCCTCTTCGTCACTTTCTTCCGAAGCATTTTCAAGCTGAGCTGCTGAGTCTACAAAATCACTGTCTGAATCATCGGATGCAGTTTCATAGATTGGTGAATCTGGCTGAGTCGGAGCTGGTTGAATTGGAAGCTCAACGACTATATCCTGAATCGGAATCGGAGCAGATGAAGTGGTTGGTGATGCATCTTCACTTTGATCGTGAAACTGATAAAAGAAGGTATCGTCAAATTCTCCCCCTTGCATCTTGACCACTTCATTTTCTTTAACCGGAATGGACACACCATGATAGTCGAGATTGAAGAACTTGAATAGCGAGTCATAATCAAAGAAGTGTTCTGGACCATCACCCGGTGTAGATGGAGTATACCTAAAACAAGTAACCTCATAAGCTTCCTCGATCGTTCCCGTAGTCTTATCAAAAACCCGTTTACATGGAGAGTCTGCCGAATAGCCGAGAAAATAACCAGGATGAGTCTTTTCACCAAACTTTTAAATTCTTTCTTTCGTAATCATGATCTCACAAGGACACCCGAAAGGTTCGAGAAACTGCAAATTCTGTTTTCTTTTGTTGACCAATTCGTAACTTGTCTTGTTGTGACACTTGACCAAAGAAACCCGATTAAGAACATAGCAAGCTGTGTTGACTGCTTCAGCCCAGAAAGAAACTGGTAGCTTAGAATCCGAAAGCATCGTACGAGCTGCTTCGATGAGTGTTCTGTTTTTCCGTTCTGCAATTCCATTCTGCTGCGGAGTTCTAGGAGCGTTGTATTGATGAGTAATACCCTTTGATAAGCAAAACAGCTCCATTGCGTTGTTCTTGAACTCCGTTCCATTGTCACTCCGGATCGATCTGACCTTTAACTCGAGAAGAGTTTCTAGTCGAAGAAGGAGAAACTTTAGTCGTTCAGCAGTTTCATCCTTCGTCGCTAGGAAGAAAACCCATGAGAATCTCGAGTAGTCATCGGTAACTAGCAAGCAGTAAGATTTTCCTCCCTTGCTCTTTACACTTATTGGACCGAAAAGATCCATATGAAGCGATTTCTTGTGTTGTTTCCCCTTTACACATGAAATGCATGAATCGTTCATCGCAAAACTCATGTTGGGAACTCCGGTGTTTCGCAAGTCTGTGATGAGAAGTTAACTACTGTGAAGAGTTAAAGCACAATCTACTCAGTGTTTCGCAAGTCTGTGATGAGAAGTTTACTACCTTGTTCACGGATAAGGAGTGTATGATTCTTCGCAAGGGATTTGTGATCGATCCAGACTAGGTATTGATTAGAGCTCCGATCACAAATCCCTTGCGAAGAATCACAAATCCCTTGCGAAGAATCATACACTCCTTATCCATGAACAAGGTAGTAAACTTCTCATCACAGACTTGCGAAACACTGAGTAGATTGTGCTTTAACTCTTCACAGTAGTTGACATTCTTGAAGGTCACCACACCGTTAGAGATCTTTCCTTGACCAGTAATTCTGCCACCCTTTTCCCCAGCGAATAGGACATTTCCCCCATCAACCACGATGTAGTCAGTCAATAGGTGGAGATCTCCCGTCATGTGCCTGGAACAACCACTGTCGACAAACCAAACATTTCTGCCTCCAGCTCGCTTCGGTCGTCCCTGCACATATAATAGAGAATCAGTCGGTAATGGGGACCCAAGCCGATACAGACTTGGGTCGTCCATTTTCATCGGGAATGATCACATCAACCTTTTTGAGTGTTTTCTGGTAATCGGTCGATGTCGATGCGTCATCCTGATGTTTGACTTGGACTGAAGAAGAATCAACTTTGGATTTGGTCAGTTGATCCTTCTTTGGTGTGTTACTCTTTTCCTTAGAAACAGGACGTGATGCTTTACGTTTCAAGATCAAACCTTGTAAACGTGGGCAGACCTTGGCAATATGTCCCGCGTTTCGACAATAATAGCAGATTCTGGGATCATTTGAAATGTCCGTCTGAATTGGAGAAGTTAGAATCTTCTCTTTGGGAACTGCTTGTCGAGGAGCTGCCTTGGTCTGAGGAATTGGTCTAGACACTTTGGGAGGCATCGTTTTAGGCTTAGAAGAAGAAGCCTCTCCCGTAGTGAAAATCTTAGTCATAGGGGTTTGGACGGTGAAAACAGGTTTGTTTTCTTCAACTTTCTCCTTACCCTTAGACTTGGACTTGCTAGACTTTGACTCAGATTTGGACTGCTTAAGAGTCCGTTTTTCTTCACGCACTTGAAGTTTTTCAAACTTCTTGTCCATCTTAGTTATAAGACGGCTCTCAAGGCGGTGAATGACCTTTTCAAAAAGACTCTCTTGATAGGCAGTTAAGTGGACGTCTTTTAGGTCATTTAGGTCTTTGGACTTATGGTCTGGACGTTCTAAAACGACTTTAGACTCATTTTCCCTAACGCTTGCTTCTGGACCATTTACTTCAGCTTTGGGAGCTTCAGAGGTCATCGAAGAGGACTGAGATAAGTCTTCGGACACACCATCGACCGGGATCGGGGTGAAGTGCTTTGGTGGTGGCATACTAGTATACCCCAATCCACCCTTGTCTTTGGAGTTTGTCCTCTGTGACTCGATCAACTGATTCAAAATTTCTTTTGAATTGGCAATTGCAGCTAACTTTGCATTCAGAGTATCAATTTCACACTGTTTTTTAGCAACAGTTAGTTTTTCGGCTGCAAGTGCATCGGAAAACTCTTTGATTTTGGAGACATGACGAGTAATTAAGATTTTTAAATCCGAAATTTCAACCAATTTTTCTTTCTTAAAAACATTTAAGGTTTTGTTTTCTTTGGTTAAAGCATCGTTATTTAATCTTAAAGCATTAACTTCAGCGTTTAATTCTTTTGCCGATTTACTCCATACAGCGAGTTGGGCCTCAAGCTCGCTGCAGTTAGAACACGTAGCTTTGAAGGGATTGATGTCTACCTCACGCTTCGGAGATGAAGCATCTGATGTAGAAGCCATAAGCGCAAAGCGTTCCGTTCTCTGAGCAATGTCTTCAAACGCATTCCAATCAACCTTGTTATCGACAGCCATAAGAGCGGTTTCGTCTTTTTCAGCATCTTGAATACGAAGGTTTCGAGTACCTGGACCCTGATAACCTCCTTGCTGATAACTTCGACCTTGAGGAGGGGTTTGATAACCCTGGTTCTGTCCACCGTATCTATCTCCTTGGTCGTTTCTACGATCTTCTCGTGAGTGTTGACCTCATTCTCGAGCAAAATGACCATAGTTGTTGCATTTGAAGCATTTGACTTTCGATTTGTCAAATCCCATTCCGGTCTTTCGATCTCCCCCAATGTATTTCTTCCCAGTTCTATTGAGGAAGTTCTTGATTCTCCTAGTCATCATCGCCATATTACAACGGATGTCCATTTCCTCAATATCATCTGGATGGACTTGATCGTAGTCTTCCTCAGTCAATACGGTATTTGCTATCCGTCCGTCGATTAGATCATCATAAGCAGTAAGAAAACATGATTGCAAGCGTTCATGTTCAGCATTCAGAGGCCCAGAGGCACTAAACGCCGTCTCTTTTCCTCTGCCTTGAGACTTCAGGAGGGGAGCCGTTTCTTTTCCCTTTGACGAACAGGTTCCACAAGTGGGGCAAGCAGAGTCGGTTGAGCTTGACACAGTTGGACTGAGTGGAAAACTTGGAAAACTGGATGAAGGAGGCAAGTGACTTGATGGCTGAGGTACTTGAGCAGACGAGACATCCGAGAGGAAAGCAACTCCCAAATTTTCCCGAAGTACCTTCTGAGTGTATACATTGCTACCGTAGGCTTTCTCCTGCATTTCCAAGTTAGCTATCCTAAGCTTGTCAATAAGATCTTCAAAATCATAATCACGCAACTCGGATTTATCCTTTAACAACAAAACACGCACTTCCCAATGAGGTGGTAAACTATCTAAGAAACGTGTATTAGTCTGAAATTTATCATATTCAACCTTTAACTCATACAAATCGTTTATCAATCTACAAAACCTAGAAATCAACATATCTAGAGTTTCGTTTTCGCCACATTTGAAGTTATCGAACTGTCTCTTCAAAATGTCGGCTTTGATAACCTTCATTGCTTCAGTTCCCCCATATCTCTTCAAGATGGCATGCCAAAGATCATGAGGATTGTCGATCTTCCTGAATATAGCTTTCATTTCATCAGTTAAGCAGAACTGAATAGATCCCAAAGCCTTCTGATTTTTGAGGAAAGCCGCTTTCTCGTCATCCGTGTACGTATTCATAGCCCGATAAGTTCTAACTCCGGTACCTGCGTTAAGATCCGAAGGAGCTTCATATCGTGTCAAAATGGGAGTCCACATGCCTGGATCGGTGCAAGCAACGTAGGTCTTGAAGTTCATCATCCATTCTTCGACACTACGATTCGGATTGTACATAGGAGGAACCTGAGGATTTCGACTAGATTCCATGTTGAATGAACCCGTGTTCATAGTAAGAGCCATGTCAAATACAAACCAATACCCGAATCAACCTCAAACGAATACCCGAAACAAACACAATACCCTAGAAGAAGAAGAAGACCAGAAAAACCCGATTATTACCGAAGAAGAATACCAAACCAAAACACACAAACGATTCCCGAATACCCCGAACTTAACACTAATCTTCAAGCGTCTTCACACAAGTCTTCACAAACAAAGCCCGTAGAATCAGCAAGAAAACCAGAGAATCCAACCTAACAACTACCTAATGTTTCTGTTGAAAATCGGGCAGAGTAACGGCTAGAAAAAACGAAGTAAACGAACGTCTTCAGTGAACAGTTACGCTGGCGTAACTGCTGCGTAACTCCCAGTTACGTTGCGTAACTACCTAGTAGCGTATCTGTCTTCGAGCAACAATCTTCGAGTAACGTAATTATCTTCAAAGTAACGTAACTAGCAACGTATCTGCAGTTACGTGACGTAACTAGTAAGTACGTTGCGTAACTAGTCTTCACGTAAATCTTCAACGTAACAATCTTCAAAAATCAGCGTAACTAAACGTAACTGTAGTTACGCTACGTAACTGTTTCCTGACAGTTACTCTAGCTGAAAATTTCTTCCGACCGTCGAAAACGAAGAAAAACACGAAACTAGGAAACCATCTTCTGCAGATATCAAGAATAACCCAATGTAATCACAATATCTGAAACCCGAGACTAAACTACAGCTAGAAATGCCTAGATCTAAAGAATCCGAAATAAAGTACAACTTTCCCAAATCTTAGATCTAATCCAAAACAGCCCCAAACTTCACCAAACGGATTCAAAGACCTCTATAACAAGTATAGAGGCTCTGATACCACTTGTCGGTCGCCTAATCTACGATCCCCTTTGAACCCTATACCATATTAGTCGCGGAATAACCAATATGTATGTATATATGGTGAAGAACAACACAAATAACCAAATGATTGATATTATTAAGCTTACGTATTCAATTACAAACACGAATAATATCAAAGCACTCGATTACAAGACTTTAACACTCAAAACTCACAGTTACGCTAGGTAAGAGATAACCAACGTAACTATTCGTGATGTGACAGCTCTGACAACTTTCAACAACAACATTTATGATCCCGAGGTTGCTATTTATAGGGATGACCCAACAACCTAAATAGTTACGCATCGTAACTATCTGGGATCAGTTACGCAGCGTAACTGAACAGTTACGCTAGCGTAACAATTAGTTACGCTGCGTAACTGAGTTACTCAGCGTAACTGCCTACATAAACGCGTTTTGGACTTTACAACTCGATCTAAATACATTCTAACTCGACAACACATTCATACTGAATACAACTACAGACATTTATGCTCCAACAATTATAGATTAGTACAAGTGTTGCTTACTCATTAGAGGTGCACGGAAGTTTGTTACTAAAGGCTGCCACTAAAAGGAGGCGGTACCCTAACCAATCATGAGACAAGAAATGACGCTTCAACCTAAAAGTTTGACATATAAATAACAATTGTTTTTTCGATTGATGCTACCATATTATACAATAGTTGGTGTGTAATATGTCCCCTACCGGTTTAGCATTTTTTTATCAAGTGTTGCATAGAACGAAAGAGCAAAAGATTCACACCTTTATTGCCCTTTTGCAAACTTCGGCTCGAACATATCTATATATTGTTTGTAATATTGTTTACATAAGTTACCTCTTGATTAAAAGAATAAAAGATAATTTCTATTCTATATTTTTGGTGTTTAAATCTGTGAGCTTTTAATAAATATCACTTGTTTGGAAAGGGCTTTTTTTAATTCCATATTTCGCCCTATTTAAATGTGATTTGTTTATAAGTATCAGGCTCGTATTTTTTCATGTTTATCAATGTTGATTTGTCTACAATTTAGAAATGTGACAAATCATTCAAGCTTCATTAAATAATGTTGTAAAAGATATAAAACCTTGACATTACCTCCATTGATGTTCATTATTTAAGAAAACATATGTGGTAGCCAAGGATCTTCCATAGTCGTCTCGAGACCTCACCTTGTTAACTGTTACCATTATAAATTTCTTTTATTACAAGCTAGGATTGGGGTTCAGATTACCGTTTGGATCAACCTTACTTTCGGAATCCCAGAAGTTAGCATTTTTTATGTCATCTTCAGCCATCAATTTAGAGAACTCTTGATGGTCATACGTCAAATTTATATTAGTATTTCCCCCAAACTCACTTGGAAGGTTTTCGGTATCAAAATGCGCCTTCATAATGTCAATACTAGCTTCGTCATCTGGATAAACGAATTTGATCTTCAAGTATGTTTTTGGGTCTATGAAGTAACTTAAAACCTGTATAGAAGATTTGGTTAAAAAAGAAGTGTTTTACATAGTTGATTCCTAATTATTGGTAAGAAAAAGGGTTCTAATACCTTAAAACATGCTTGAAATATTTTGGGCGGATTGTATAGAACGATGATGGAAAGTCTTTCAGGATAATGGTTCTGTAACACATTCAAAATATCTCGTGTTGTTTTTGGCTGTATATTGGATGCATTAATCGAATATCCAGTGAAATCAATCAACCATGACATTTGTTCTTCGCCCTCAGGGAGGTTTAGAATTGAATTCTCTAAAAGATATACCAGATGACGAACATTACCATCTCCCGTTTTAGTATTCTGCAACAACATGGTAGAAGGAATTAGTGTGACAAACAATTTATAGGAAAAGTCATGATTGATATATCAACTCGTAAAGCTGATTATATGTATAAAATGATTAAAAAATAATGATTGAAACATGTGTGCATAGGAATGACGGTATAAGTAGACACCTGCTTCCCAGGTCTCATAACGAGGACCGGCCTTCCACACCGATCAACAAAATTAGCTCTCGAGACTTTACCTGTTTCACCTTCATGTGCTACTTCATCCTATTAATAATTATTGAGAATGCCATTAAATCAACCTGCATAATTCTAGAATTACAAAAATAAAACTGTACGATGCTTACTAACCCAAACGATCTCCTCAGGCTTGTAGTTTGACCTCCATTCAAGCGTTTCCTCTAACATCTTCTTGGTTTTCTCAAGATCCCAGTTTCGAGCTTCCAAGTACCTCTTTAGGCATGCATCATTGCAAAACTTTGATGCGTGCCCAGAAAGGGGACCAATAGCACTTCTAAGTTCTTTAATCTGCTTGTAATAACATGATTTTGGTCTTAACAATAACAATACATAACATATAAATTCACACAAACCGATAACTCTTAGCAATCAAACATTCATAGACTTATTTGCTTTTAGATTGCAAACATTACGTACATTCAAAAAAGTATTACAAAAACACCCATTTAGATTAGTTATCTTACCAGCTTATCATGATCCACGGTTTCACTTTCTTGTAAGTTTTGACCACGCCATGTTCGCAAAAAAACTTCCATTTATATCGACCTAAAATAACAAATTTGACATAAAAAAAAACCATTGTTATTGATGTGAATGTTATTCACTCTACTTATAACTTTATTACAGGTTTTAAATCTCCTGATATGGACTATGTTAACTAGCAATATGCGAGGAAAATTTTGCGTGCCTTACATACAAGATAGGGAGCGAAAGTGAAAGTGACATTAAGAAGGAATACGAAAATCTAGTAAATACTAAATGGAAATGATTGAACATAACATGGGTCTATGAAAAGAACAGATAAAACTGCAAAGTTGGGGAAAATTAGCTGAATATTACAAAGTCAAATAAATAATTGTGCAAATAGTTGACACAAAAATGTAAACAATGTTTGATTTTGGAAACGAGAATAACGATCTTAAAGATAGACTTACTACTCGAACAAAAGAAAAAAACACTTTTTCAAAAACCGACAAAAGTATAAATATGTCAAATAAAATGTTGAGTGAACAAAACACTCCAAAGATAAAGCAGAAATTGGTTTTCAAATGAAGCAAGTACAAATACATCAAATATTTCTAAACCAGTTACTTTTGTTAAAAAGTGTTGACCTTTGAAACATAAAAAAAAAAGTCCTTTCCAATCATGAAAACTCATGAAATGAACAAATTTTTATAAATCGTCAAAACAAGGTCTTGGTTACAAGAAAAACGAAAACGAATACAAACCTCCCACTGAGCACAAACCATTTTCCAAACCAAAAATAACTCAAAAGTTTTGGACGTAACACTCTTGTAAAAATTACTCAAGGTTTTGACTACTATTTGCAAAATGAATGTTACATTTCACGAAATCTTGGAAGGTCTAAAGGGATTTTATCCCACAAACAAAGTAAATGTCTGGAACAAGATAAAGGATCACAACATCTGTTGCAAACAGGGAAATCACCAAAATGTGCCTGTTATTTAAGCCGCGTTTCCCGTAATGTCTTGAGAAAAACATCGTTGCTTATCGTGTTGCATCCGGGATAAATAATGTTAGTTGTGACCCAAACAATCATCTTCCTTAAAGTATGCTTCTCACTTCTCTCTTCATTAAGTTAAAACTCTCTCTCGCTGGGGGACTTTCTCCAACAGCACCCATACTATCAAAAGAAACACTTGTAATAATGAGAGTCTCTTCCCATAAACGACCAAGAGATGAAGGATCATCACATGCTCAAGTGATGGTTTAAGATGACTAGGATGAGGATTTCGACGAAGAGGATAATCAAAATGACCCATTCAATGATGTTTCCACTAGTGAAAAGAGAGATGCCACCCACCATCGTCAAGTCGAACATGCAAATTTCTCTACCACTGGATCTCCCCAAAAAAGAATTTCGAAAGGCAAGAATGACATATGAGGGTGATATAGGATGTTTGATGGATTAATGGTGATATTTATTGTGTGTGTTGAACAATACTTGAATCGATGTAATGATTACTTTATACATATTTGCTTGTATACTAACCCTGTTGTAGGAAACTTTTGCAATGCTTGAGGGGAGTATAGCTTGCCATAATTTATTACAATATAAATGTACTTACTTTAATCCACTGGCATCTCTAATTCTATTTTTCTCTTATGTGGTCAAGGAGTGAGAAAAGAGGGAAATGTTGGTGGGGGTGGTCTTTGCTGGGACAGAGCTGTCTTTAGGAGCTCTAAAGCTTCTTTCCACTGATGGCTGCTCCTTAGAGGGGTCTGAGCGGGAGTGGGAGGTAGGTGTTGAGTTAGAGTAGATCCCTTCAAACTAACAAGTAGTAAAATGTTATGAGGTGGAGTACTGGTTCTGAGATAGGGTTGTGTGATACTCGAAGGCCTCTCCATCTGGAAGCCTTGAGGTCCGGTCTGAAAACTTTGATAACTTGACTCGCCTGCCTCTCCCGTGTTAAGCACTTCCACTTCAGTTGTGTCGGTAGACCCGAAAGGATAGAGTCTAGTCCGAACACCAGAATAAGTTTTTCTCACTAATCCTTCTAGCATTCCCCGTCACGGCTCCCGTTTCTGTTTGGGGAAGTGGTGTTGATGTCCATCGAGGGAGGGGGATCCTCTCTGCTCGGTGGGGGATTCATGGAAGGGACTGAATCCATGGAGGGTAAAGGATTGAGAAAAGACTTAATGAAAACCGTTGTTCAAAAAGGGTCCCACGGATGGCGCCAATGTTTGAGTAGTGAATGACGTGCTCAATCAGTTTGGGTGTGATGGCTAAATCGATACGAACTCGTGCTAGGGCAGTGCGAACCTACCAAGCTCTTGGCGAGCCTAAGGTGACGTATGATTAAGCCTAGTGACGTAAGAGAGTGGGAAAATCTCTCTTAAACGTATGTGTGTGTAAATGAGTAATGATTGAATGTGTTAGTTGCCTCAACTCTGACAAATGGTCAGGTATTTATAGGCTACGAATTAGGTTTCCGTTTATGGGCCATGATTGTACATTCGTGGGCCGTCAATTCATGACCCAAATGTAGAAAGTGGCGTAAGGTATGAGAAAAGGTTGTCTGAACGTCTTTGCTGCTGAGACACTTTTACTCATGACCGGAGGCGCCAGACCGAATCGGGGCAGTTTAGCTCGTGCCTGGGGCGGTGCTCAGGTCAGCTCGTCGGGTCACTTTAAACCGTGTTCAGGGCTAAGCGTTGGAATGTGCAGGGGCACTTTTTCCCGTGACCAGGGCAGGCCAAACCCAAACTCGGGGCATTTTCACTCGTGTATGGGGCGGTTCAAGGTTAGCATGCCGGGTCACTTTCATTCGTTCCCGGGGCAAACGTTGATGCATGTTGGGGCATATTTGCCTATGTGGGGCGGTTTTGTTCATTTTTGGTTTAGCTCGTCGGCCAATTGCTCGTCGGTTTGAGCCTTTGTTGGTCGGCTGACTTTGAGGCTTGCTCGTCGGCTTGAGCCTTTGCTCGCTGGCTGCCTTTGAGACTTGCTCGTCTCACCACAAATTGAGCTTGTCGGACATCTTAGGTCCATGTCCGAGAATTTTTAGCCCGGCATTGTCCGATTGCATGAAATGTCGCTTTTTGTTTTTGGGAACCATATATATATAAAAATTCTATAAAAATTTGGTCCCTTTCATGTTCGATCACATATTATGCACATGTTTCGATCCGATCATTAGAGTCACTCATGTATTTTCAAAATTTATGTGATAGTCCAATCAGATTTAATTATGTATATATTTATTTTTTTATTTTTGATGATAGGTCTAAAAAACCTTAAAGTTAATTGTGATTCATTTTAGTTTAAACAAATTGGATAATAATAAGACTTCGTTAATTCATGCTACTATTAAACTTAATAAAAAACACTAATGACATAATCACCGGTTAATGTAAAAGGAAAATTAAGACAAAAAAAATGTGATTTACATTTAACTTTACACTTATGTTTCTTTGATAGCATATGTAAAATCTTATATGAAAGACTATAAAAGTATAGAATCTGAAACACGAATCGCTTGAAATTGATGATATGAGGTATAGGGCATATATGTAAAAATACCTGAGTTACTGATCTTTACTTCGAATTGTATCCTCGAGAAAAGATAGGTGATCGGAGAGGGGGAGTGGAAGAGAGGACTGTTTTTATGAATATGTAGAAATTAAAAAGTTGAAAAGGGATATCTTCATATGCAGTAGCTACTTGTATTGTACAACTTTCGAATGGCTACTCAAACGAAGAGTACCCCTTCAACTTAAAGCTGTCTATCTTTAAAATGGGATCCACAAGCAATGAAAACTTTTATAACAAAATTATCAGATTACTTATCTTGCACATGTATATTGTGAAAATAATCTTTGAATTTGTGAAAAATATTTTTTATCGCGAGAATTAAATAAGTGGTAAATTGGTACAAGAATATGATACGGGAACGTAACACAATTTGAACCATTTATTTTTTGCGTGAAAAGTTTTCGCGAGAATATAGAGTTAGAAGGTGGCGGACGAATATTGGGCGAGACATATTTAATTCTAACGTCAAAAAAGGTGGTGTGAGAATATTTCGTGAATTTAGTGATTATTTTTTAAATATAATTGTGGTGGGTCAGTATTTTCGTAATTTTCTCGAATATTAAACCATATTATTTTATACGTTTGAGATAATTTAAACGAATAATAACTTGTCATTTCCTTTAAGTTTTTTCTTTTCAAAAAAAGAAATGTTACTAAAATATATAACACAATAAAAACGTTTTTTTTACTACCCACACTATTTATTTAGACCGTTCTCAGCGATGGGCGTTTTCCTCGCGTTTCCCCCTCCCCCATAGCCGTTATGGCTGGGGGGTCGCGTTTTGGCCGGCGTTTTGGAGCGGTGTTGATGTGGTGACGCCGCGTTTTAGTTTTTTTTTTCTTTTCTTTCTTCCAATCTGTCATATATATATATATATATATATATATATATATATATATATATATATATATATATATATATATATATATATATATATATATATATATATATATATATATATATATATCATAATATATATATCAAAGAAGAATGAAGGGGGAGAAAAAAATAAGAGAAATTTTCGATGAAAGAAGATTTGCAGGTTTTTAATGGAAGAAGAAGAAAGAGAGAGGTAGAGAAAGAGACAAAAAAAAAAAGACAAATTTGTTTTTTTTTTTAATAAATGTTATTGATTTAGTAATAAATGTTGATTTATAAAAAATGTATTTTGTATTTTATTTAAATACTTTTATATAAAAATTATGCCCTTTTTTCTTATTAATGTATTATTTATTTTATAAATATATTATTTTTATATTAAAGAAAATAAAAATAAAAAAAATTGGTGGGTCCTAGATTTTGGTGTTATGGTTGAGGGGGTTTTGTAGTGTTATGTTATGGGTGTGTTATAGTGACGTGGCACCCCATAACACCAAAATTGGTGTTATGGTTGAGAGCGGTCTTATATAGATACATTTTTGAACCGTATCAATTAAAGTTGGTGTTCTATTTTGTGGTCCTATCCCTTTTTATGCCTTTGTAAAAAGTTGTTTTAGTATTTCTAACAAGGAAACACAACGAATTTTATCCATTTACAACAATCTGTTATAAAATTACTCGGTTACCCTTACCAAACCTTTCCCTCTTTAATTATTTAATTCAAGTTATTCGACCCCCACCAACCTACAACAAAACTAACGGATGTTTGTTTCGGCTTATGTAACCGGCTTATGAGCTTATCAAGTTGAGTTTATGACTTCAAATAAGCCATAAACTCAACTTAATAAGCTCATAAGCCGGAAAAAATGGGTTTATAAGTTTATAAAAAATTACATAAGCTTATAAGCCTGTTTAATAAGCCGAAACAAACACCATACCTCCTCAAAAGCATAACAATGGCTGGTGTTCTTGAATATTTGATTAGTTATTCATCCGGTATAGATGGCATATAAAAACGGATCGATCACAACATCTATTTTATTGTTCACTTTATTCTTGAATCGCTTTGGCATACTAATAGTATTCTCTTATTGCTTCCCTTTATCACACAATTTAATTTCAGATCGATCACAATTTTTTTTAATTTTCTTGCTTCCCTTCCATTTCACAATGCAATTTCTTATTCCAATTGCAATCAAACTCATAAAATCCAATTAAATCTTTTACTACCCACCAAGTGTTTGTAAAAATGTCTCAACCAAAATAACATACATAAAACACACTATCACCCTCTCTACAAACTCATTCACGTATTTTATTTATTCTACTTGCATGACACTCACCTCTACCTCTTCGGACGGGGTTTAGCCGTGTCCGTTTCGAGAATTTTATTGTTGCCCGGATGGTGTAGTGGGCAATAAAGGGTTTCCTCGTATGATATCTCATCTCAAGAGGCTACACCTTTCCTCCGATGAACGTAAATGTGTCTTACGCTAGGCAATTTCTACGAACCATGGATTATATATGGCAGTCGAGAACAATTTAAAGTTATTAAAGCAATGGTTGTGTGGGAAATGTATGGATTTTCATGTTGTGAGTCGCGCTTGTCATCACCCGGATGGTATTGTTCGTTTTTATAAAGGGTCCGATGACATGTACGAATACATTGTTGGAATTTCAAAGCTGTCTTATAAGAAGCCCGTAACAGAAATAACTGAGGGGTTGGTTTTGGATGCTCAACTTCTGGATCGTGTTTTTATGGCGCTTATTACTACTGTCAAGTGTATCCCTCATGGTTGTCGTCTCGCTTTTTCTCAAGCATTGAAAACAGTTCTTTACAAGGTGGTTGCCCAACCCGATTCTATTGATGCTTGGGTCAGGTTGTTACTTTTTCCAATATGCACGCTGCAGGTGTATAGGCCCAAGAATAGACAAGAACGTAGGTCTGGGAATAGAAAATCATTGCAACAAAGTTTTATACTTAAATCACTGGCTACGTGGGGGAAAGATGATGGTATTACAACGTTGGTTAAAAGTATATTAGATGGTTCTGCTTTTGGGTCCTTTGGCCAAGGTGGAGGTGATTTTCTAGAGGAGAAAGAAACGGGTAATACCAATGTTAAGCAGTGTCTTCGTAAGGTTGCAGATGGGCACTTTACAGCCGTAGTAAAAGTGTTATCATCCTCCGGGGTTGCTCCATATTGTGATGATACCATTAAAGCTTTGGAGGCTAAGCATCCTTACAAGCCACCCCCATCCATGCCTAACATCGCATTTTATGAGCCTCCCCTTGTAGCAGAGATTGATAGTGTCTTCAATTACATTAAATCGTTTCCTAAAGGTACTTCATGTGGTAGAGATGGTTTGAGGGCACAACATATCTTGGATGCATTATGTGGAGAGGGGTCTGCTACTGCCACATATCTCTTAAAGGTCATCACCTCGGTCGTTAGTTTGTGGTTAGTGGGAAGGTCTCCGCCTATCTTGGCAGAGTTTGTTGCATCTGCTCCTCTAACGCCACTCCTTAAACCAGATAACGGGATTCGACCCATTGCAGTAGGCACTATATAGAGACGTTTGGTTTCCAAGGTTGCTATGAAAGGTGTGGGTAAAGAAATGTCAAAGTACGTTAGTGATTTTTGTGACAACCGTCAAATTTCAGGAGCTCTTTACGTTCTATGTCTCTCGTTTTGTCTCTCGTGTCTCTAAATTGAACATTATCGGAGACGTGCTAGTATCGGAATCACAACCGGAATCAATTTATATAAGTCCTAATGCCAAGAAAACACCTAATAAACTTTCCTAAGTTCATAACGTAACATACGTTAAAACTTTAGTTAACGAAAAGGTCCAACGAAACAATTATACAAAAACAGCAAAAATCAAAATTTTGTTACAAAAATGGTCCAGAACGGCGCACAGTGACCTTATGCGCCGTCCTGGAGGACTAACTCCGAATTTTTTTGAAAATTCTGCATGTCTCGATTCTACCAAAACTTAAACCAATCCCAAACGATTTTCAACCATCATTTACTGCAAGATGGCAGTACCTAGGCCTTTTATCATTATTTTCTTTCATTTTCATTTTTCCAATTCATTTTTATAAACTAAAACATAAGAACACCTACACTTTTCTCTCCAAACTTTCTCTAAGCCTTCATCATTTCCAGAAAATCAGTCCCTAAAACACCATTTTTAATCCATCAAAATCGTCCAAATAATCCAAAGAAGCAAAAGGAACTAAAAGATTTCGGCAAAGGACCATTTTTGTAAGGATTTTCGGAGCTCAAACATCACCAAATCATCATCCAAGCGATTTCCACCGGTAGATTTCTTTTTACTTACTGTTTTTATATAAATAACACCTTGCATGGATGATCTATGAATTTAAAATAAGTTTTTACAAAGATTTATAACGTTTTATGCATAAAAACGATTATTAACCGAAATGTTATTTAGATCTATGTTTTTATGAATAAAAACACTTTAGAAACACTGGAAATGAAGTTTTATTAAGTCTAGACCAATTGCATGTTGAAATCCGTGGCCAAAATAGTCGTTTTGATCGAAAAATCCCAAAAACACGACCCGTGCGCCGTCCCTGTGACCAGGACGACGCAGCGGGGTGAAATTTGGTTCTGTGCGCCGTCCTAAGGGTCACAACGGCGCACATGCCTGACTAATTTTTCCCGATTTGCTTTATTTTGACGTTTTGGACTTGTTTGACTTGCTGACTTTTCGGAAATTCTATTTTGGGACTGAGTTGGAAAATAAATACATATTGGTGACTTGAATTGGACTCTTGGAACTTAAATGAACTTGTTTGAGCATAATGTTGTGTTATATGTAAATTGTGAGCGGTATTGACATTTGGATTTTTGGATATGAAATTCGGGCGCGTAAGCGCTGCCCAAATTTCATTAGAAAAGTCCAAACCAATTCAGCGACCAACGTTGCTTGTAACATAATAATAATAAACGTTAAAATTGGACTTTTGGACAAAAACGTAACTTTCACCGCTTTGGACAATTTTGGACAATACTTAACCTTGACACTTAAAGTTTAATTAAAAACTTATTTTTATTATATTAAGAGCAATAACATATTAAGACAATAATAATTGAACTATCTTGGTATTATTAGGCGACCCGTGATTCCCGGCTTCCGCTCCGACCGATTCCCGAGTCCGTTGTCTTCGCAATCCGTGAGTTACACCCCTCCTTACTCTTACATTTTAAGTACTCTTTTTGGGGGAAACATGAGATCAAAATATTTTGTGAACAATATCTTTTATGTGAAACTGTTTTACGCGCTTGAACTTACGTACAACGTTTTGTTATCTATTTTTGGAAACTTGTTGAACTTTTGAGCTATATATCTATTTTTGGAAACTTATTGAACTTTTGAGCTATTTATCTATTTTTGGAAACTTATTGAACTTTTGAGTTATTATCTATTTTTGGAAACTTGTTGAACTTTTGAGCTATTTATCTATTTTTGAAAACTTATTGAACTTTTGAGCTATTTATCTATTTTTGGAAACTTATTGAAATTTTGAGTTATTATCTATTTTTGGAAACTTTACGAACTTGCAACTCTTTGAACTTTTAGAACTTTGAGAACTATTGAACTATTTTGGAACTTTGCAACTAATATGCGTAGACAATATCATATATGCGGATTGGCTTACTTTAGACTAAATAGGTTTGCCTCTTTGGATATTTGATTAGACAATGATAGCTTGATTGTATTTTGGAGCAAAACCCTAGGTGAGGATATAAACGCCGTAAGTACAAACGACGAAATTTTTAGAAACAGGACGGACAAAGTGCCCCGCAACTTTTTTTGGAACTATTCTCTACACACTATTAACAATAGCCGTTATTAAATATGGGTATCGATACTTAGGAGCGGTCACTCCTTACTTAAGGGTAGCAACCTGGGTACATATTACTAAGTTCTCGCGAACTCGATCTTTAGACTGGAACTAGGGGCGTGAGCTTGACCAGAAATCGGATTAGTGTGCAAAAATCTTACGTTATATTAAGCTTAGTGGTTGGTACAACTCGAGGATCATAGGTCTTTATTATTTACGCATATGCTTACTTACCGTCTTACACATGTGGATTAATCCACCTCTGAGGTAATGACTACATACTTTTTTCGCTTGCTACGCGACTTGAACTTTGAACTTATCTTGAACTTTTATGAACTTTGAACTTGTCTCGAACTTTTACGAACTCTATACTCTCGACTTGAACTATTACGACAGTATACAAACTACCTTTATGCGATTGCTTATCCGCTTACTTCTTTTGGAAAACTTTATACTTATATATATACATGCCAAACTTTATTCGAAACCTTTGGTCAACTAATAAACTGTAACTCACTCACTACGTTTTCGTAGTTGACACTTTATCTCATGATTCAGGAACTAAGCGTAAGTTATGAAGTGCATTGCTCAGGCGGGTCAACCCAATTATGTGAAGTGTACCTCGGGAAGAAGACCTTTATTTTGGGAATCTTTTAATTAAAAACATTTTATTATGTATTATGGTCTTAAACTTTGAATCTTGGTTGTATCTTTGAATCTTTGTACTTTTCCAACTTTAATCTTAATGACTTGAACCGTTGATTTAGTATAACCCGTGAAATGATTCTTTGCTCTTCACATTCCGTGTTTCCGCTTCAGCGGGGTGTGACAGACTTGGTATCAGAGCCACGGTTATAGTGAAAACGGTTTTAAAAAATTTCAAAAAGTTTTCGAAACCAAAACTATAACCAAGGCTTTTCAGAAAAATCATTTTCGGGTTCAAACTTTAGAACGTTACTTTCCGCGATTGCATGGTTTTCTTTTTCAACTATGCGTGACTTGATCAACGATGCATAGTTCAAAATGAATTACGCAAGAACGGAAAGTCAATGGCTATCGTTAACGGTTTTGAGTCGAAAAATTCCCGGTCTTGTCAATTCCCGACACTCGCATAACTGACCCGTGCATGCATTTTACTTACGTTTTCCTATTTTTAGTCCCCCGTACTTATGTAACTCTCTATTCGCAGATACGCCATGTCTCAGTCATCGCACTCCCGATCCCAGTCACGATCGCTTCCACGAGCCGCCTCCCCCTCTCACGAACCCTCTGAGGGCCATACAGCTTCCGAGAGTCAGCGTCATCAGACGACTGATCCAACGGAAGACACGTCGATGACCATCAGCAGTAGTAACGGGTCCAGCCCGAGGACAGTACTCCCACCTCCTAGGCTGGTACCCGTTGCAGCACCACCGCAGCCCCGGGGACCTAACGCTAGAGCACCTACGCATCAGCAATCGGGCCCGTTCCGACCCGCACCTCCCCAGTCTTTCTTGGACCCTTACGACCCCGCTCTGCGTACTCCAGTGGCGGAACGCTACGCGTGGGATAGTCAGTTCATTTAAGAAAGGCGACGCGCCCAGGAGGCCGGACCCTCCCGACCCATGATGCCACCTGCTCACCAGCCTCTCCCACCAGCTGCTTTCCTCAACCTGCACCGTCAGGTCCGGGGACTCGCGGAGGAAGCCCAAGAGCAGGGCCTCCTTCTCTTCGAGGTCTCCGACGCCGCACACGAGTTGGCCCAGCAGTCAATGCGGATTATCGCATCGGCTCAGGCCACCGCTCGGACCGTGCAGCGTCTCACGAGAGCATGTTTGATCATGGGGGCGTTTATCGTAGCTATTGCCGCCAAGATGTTCTTTGAAGAGCGTTATTAGGCATACTTTCCTTTGTATTTGTACTGTACCGGCTTAGTCGTAATTTTTCCATTGTACACGACTTAAGCTATTATCTATTATTTCCTATGTATTGTACTTGTATTTCTTTCAGTATTTTGTTCTATGTACTAAAACCTCTTATCATTAATGGAAATTTCTATCTTCTATTATTTACACTTGTCTTATCGCGTGAATCTTTTACTATTGTCAAACATTATTACTAATTCTTGAATCATCATCGTGCGTATACGGTTACCTTTCTTGTACACTCTTTTACTACTATTGTTACCATACTTGTGCTAATTGTCCACTCTCATTACTCTCGTGTACTCGATAATTGTTAACTCTTGAGTTGAATTCCTGTAGTAAATTCCAATTTGTGCGTTCTAAACTAGTTTCTTCTTTCCCTTGTAGAACCATGCCTCCCAAGAGAAGCCGCGCTGATCGCATAGCCGAACAGATCGTTGTGCAATTCCAAGCGGTACTTCCAAGCGTGATCGCCCAGATCGTCGCTGGAATCAACCAAGGGATCTTCGGAATCAACGAACCCCTTCTCCCTCTTGTACCAACTAGGCAGGACGAGGACGAGGATTTTGGAACCAATTGCCTACCTCCCCCTCCAGCCCTCTTCCAGCGAAGAGAGAGTAAGAGAAGGAAGATTCACTACCAACCCTCATGGACCAGCAACAACCAGGAATCCACAACCGTGAACCGAGCTTACTCTGGACCGCACCCCCAGTGCAACAGGTGCCACTTCCATCATGCTCGAAGATGCCCAGTATGCAGATTTTGCAACGAAGAAGGGCACTACCCCTGGTGCTGTCCAGAAAAAGCAAACAACCGAGCCAGGAAACTGCAGTGCCTCGAGTGTGGAAGCGACCAGCACCTCCGTGGGGATTGCCTCTTAGAGCATACCACAGAAACTCTCAGTGCTCTTGCAATCACGGCCGAGGAGACCCATCAGGACCCCAATGCAGTCACTGGTACGTTCCCTGACGAATAACCATTTTCTTCCATACTATTTGATTCAGGAACCGAAAGAAACTCTGCCTCCTTAGAGATTTGACCCCTCATCGGCATAGGACCTAAAGCTTTGCGGATAGATTTCCATCGAATATGCCAATGTCCAATAGTCGAAGCTACGAATACAACCTTAGGATGTCCGATACTCCATTGACCTAAACCCTTCTCCCATCGACCTAATCCCTATCGAACCATCAAGCCTTGACGCTATCGTTGGGATGGACTGGTCACCCCATCTTTGAGCCAAGACAGTCCGTTCCGACAAACTCACCCGTATTCCTATCCAGAATGTGACACTCCCGTCGTTCAGGAGGACAAACCTGAATGACAGCTTCGCAACGTGTATCCCTTTTATTATGCGCAAGTACCTCGAGAAGGACTACGACGCATCCTTCGCTCACGACGTCGAACGTAAATCTCAGGAAAGCCGAGTCCAAGACATTCCCGTAGCCAAGGACCATCCGGAGTCGTTCCTGAGAAATTGCCTGGCTACCGCCGAATCGACAAGTAGAAAAATCCCGAATAAACCTCGTTCCTGGCGCGGTACCGGTTGCCAAGACACCCTACAGTCTAGCACCACCCGAGATGCAAGGGCGGCCAAAGCCGCTGTAGGAACTCCCAGACCCTAGTACTATCCACTCAAGTCCATTTCTATGGGAAGCCCCAAATCTTCCCTATCAAAAGAAAGACGACTCTTCCCTTAGTACGCCGACCCCTGCAGACTTATCAAGCCAACCGTTAAGAACCGATAACCATCCCCGAGGATCGACAACCTATCCGAATAGTTGCAGGATGCAGCTTACCTCTCAAAAGTCGACCCCCGCTCGGGTTATCACCAGGTTCGTGACATTATAACCAACATTACCAAAAACCGCATCCCCCAAACTCGATGCAAGCAATACAAGCCTCCCCTCTGTCAGTAGGCCTAACCAACACACTAACGGCATTCATGGACTTAATAAACAAAGTGTGTGGGCCGTACTTAGACGATTAATAACCATACTCCTCGTCAACACTCTCACCTACTCAAGGAAGATCATGCGAAACATCCCAAGCCCACCCTAGAACTCTCCCGAGTCAGGAGTTGTACACCAAATTCCCAAAGTGCAAGTTCTGGCCCCGAGAAAATAACATTATGCCAATCCTATAGCCAACGGTGAAGGAATTCGAACTCAGGATAAACGCAACTCGTTACGTTAAGCTCCGAGCATGAGTTCTGAAATCCGGAGGTCTTCGTGAACCCATTTCCGTCAAGGGCCACCGAATTCACTATTCCATCCATCCGGGATCCGACTTGTTGTACAAGGATTCCCGAGGATATTGTTCGTGGCCGGACATGAAATGATATTGCCTTGCACATAGCCAAGTGCCTCACTCGCTCCAAGGTCAAGGCGGAATATCGAAACCTATCTCCCCATCATCTCCGATAAGGATCGCCGATCTATGTCCCGTTCTCTTCGCAATACCCTCCAGAGAATCGCTAGGGATGTGGCTAGACCTCATCACTGAACACCACCCTCCGACCTAACGGTCAGAACGGAAAGACGATCCAAACGTTAAAGAGATAATGAGAGCGTGTATGGTTGCCTCAGTAGAAAGTCACGACACTCACCTTCCTCTGGTCGAGTTCACCTATGACAACGGCCTCCATGCCAGCACTGAGTGCGCCCCTCCCAAATCTATATATGGACGCAGGTGTCGATCACCGCCCTGTTGGCTAGAAGCTGACGGTCGATAACTTGCAAGGTCCGACGTCTATGTCTACCCATGAAAGACTGGAAGCATCTCGTACCCGGCAGAGGAGCTGCGTAACCAAACGAAAGAAAATCCTCGAGCCCCAAAATGGAGATGGACTGTTTCCCAAGATATCGCCATAAAAGGGGTAGCCTGCTTCTGGAAACGCGGCAAACTGAGCCCGAGGTACACCGGTCCAACCTAAGTCTTAGGACATATCGGTCCGATTACTCATCGCCTTTAACTTCCCCAGTTTTCTTTAAGCATTCGCATATGTTCCATTCTCACATTTGAAGGTGTTCATCGGATAAGACCAGCGTCATCCCTCTAGACAAGGTCAAGATCGGTGCCGAACCCAAATTCCTTGATGAACCGCTTAAGTTGTTGACTCCAAGGTCAAACAACTTAGACGGAACCTTGTTTCCCATCTCTAAGTTCGGTGGAACCCCCGACGTAGTCCCAAAACCGCGAGAAGACGCCAGGACCGAAATTCGTCAGGAGGATCCACCATGATCCGACAACACTTCTTCCCCATGAGACGAACTAAATTTCGGGACGAAATTCCTTTCAACCCGGGGAGAATGTGACAACCGTCAAATTTCAGGAGCTCTTTACGTTCTATGTCTCTCGTTTTGTCTCTCGTGTCTCTAAATTGAACATTATCGGAGACGCGCTAGTATCAGAATCACAACCGGAATCAATTTATATAAGTCCTAATGCCAAGAAAACACCTAATAAACTTTCCTAAGTTCATAACGTAACATACGTTAAAACTTTAGTTAACGAAAAGGTCCAACGAAACAATTATACAAAAACAGCAAAAATCAAAATTTTGTTACAAAAATGGTCCAGAACGGCGCACAATGACCTTGTGCGCCGTCCTGGAGGACTAACTCCGAATTTTTTTGAAAATTCTGCATGTCTCGATTGTACCAAAACTTAAACCAATCCCAAACGATTTTCAACCATCATTTACTGCAAGATGGCAATACCTAGGCCTTTTATCATTATTTTCTTTCATTTTCATTTTTCCAATTCATTTTTATAAACTAAAACATAAGAACACCTACACTTTTCTCTCCAAACTTTCTCTAAGCCTTCATCATTTCCAGAAAATCAGTCCCTAAAACACCATTTTTAATCCATCAAAATCGTCCAAATAATCCAAAGAAGCAAAAGGAACTAAAAGATTTCGGCAAAGGACCATTTTTGTAAGGATTTTCGGAGCTCAAACATCACCAAATCATCATCCAAGCGATTTCCACCGGTAGATTTCTTTTTACTTACTGTTTTTATATAAATAACACCTTGCATGGATGATCTATGAATTTAAAATAAGTTTTTACAAAGATTTATAACGTTTTATGCATAAAAACGATTATTAACCGAAATGTTATTTAGATCTATGTTTTTATGAATAAAAACACTTTAGAAACACTGGAAATGAAGTTTTATTAAGTCTAGACCAATTGCATGTTGAAATCCGTGGCCAAAATAGTCGTTTGGATCGAAAAATCCCAAAAACACGACCCGTGCGCCGTCCCTGTGACCAGGACGACGCAGCGGGGTGAAATTTGGTTCTGTGCGCCGTCCTAAGGGTCACAACGGCGCACAGGCCTGACTGATTTTTCCCGATTTGCTTTATTTTGACGTTTTGGACTTGTTTGACTTGCTGACTTTTCGGAAATTCTATTTTGGGACTGAGTTGGAAAATAAATACATATTGGTGACTTGAATTGGACTTTTGGAACTTAAATGAACTTGTTTGAGCATAATGTTGTGTTATATGTAAATTGTGAGCGGTATTGACATTTGGATTTTTGGATATGAAATTCGGGCGCGTAAGCGCTGCCCAAATTTCATTAGAAAAGTCCAAACCAATTCAGCGACCAAAGTTGCTTGTAACATAATAATAATAAACGTTAAAATTGGACTTTTGGACAAAAACGTAACTTTCACCGCTTTGGACAATTTTGGACAATACTTAACCTTGACACTTAAAGTTTAATTAAAAACTTATTTTTATTATATTAAGAGCAATAACATATTAAGACAATAATAATTGAACTATCTTGGTATTATTAGGCGACTCGTGATTCCCGGCTTCCGCTCCGACCGATTCCCGAGTCCGTTGTCTTCGCAATCCGTGAGTTACACCCCTCCTTACTCTTACATTTTAAGTACTCTTTTTGGGGGAAACATGAGATCAAAATATTTTGTGAACAATATCTTTTATGTGAAACTGTTTTACGCGCTTGAACTTACGTACAACGTTTTGTTATCTATTTTTGGAAACTTGTTGAACTTTTGAGCTATATATCTATTTTTGGAAACTTATTGAACTTTTGAGCTATTTATCTATTTTTGGAAACTTATTGAACTTTTGAGTTATTATCTATTTTTGAAAACTTATTGAACTTTTGAGCTATTTATCTATTTTTGGAAACTTATTGAAATTTTGAGTTATTATCTATTTTTGGAAACTTTACGAACTTGCAACTCTTTGAACTTTTAGAACTTTGAGAACTATTGAACTATTTTGGAACTTTGCAACTAATATGCGTAGACAATATCATATATGCGGATTGGCTTACTTTAGACTAAATAGGTTTGCCTCTTTGGATATTTGATTAGACAATGATAGCTTGATTGTATTTTGGAGCAAAACCCTAGGTGAGGATATAAACGCCGTAAGTACAAACGACGAAATTTTTAGAAACAGGACGGACAAAGTGCCCCGCAACTTTTTTTGGAACTATTCTCTACACACTATTAACAATAGCCGTTATTAAATATGGGTATCGATACTTAGGAGCGGTCACTCCTTACTTAAGGGTAGCAACCTGGGTACATATTACTAAGTTCTCGCGAACTCGATCTTTAGACTGGAACTAGGGGCGTGAGCTTGACCAGAAATCGGATTAGTGTGCAAAAATCTTACGTTATATTAAGCTTAGTGGTTGGTACAACTCGAGGATCATAGGTCTTTATTATTTACGCATATGCTTACTTACCGTCTTACACATGTGGATTAATCCACCTCTGAGGTAATGACTACATACTTTTTTCGCTTGCTACGCGACTTGAACTTTGAACTTATCTTGAACTTTTATGAACTTTGAACTTGTCTCGAACTTTTACGAACTCTATACTCTCGACTTGAACTATTACGACAGTATACAAACTACCTTTATGCGATTGCTTATCCGCTTACTTCTTTTGGAAAACTTTATACTTATATATATACATGCCAAACTTTATTCGAAACCTTTGGTCAACTAATAAACTGTAACTCACTCACTACGTTTTCGTAGTTGACACTTTATCTCATGATTCAGGAACTAAGCGTAAGTTATGAAGTGCATTGCTCAGGCGGGTCAACCCAATTATGTGAAGTGTACCTCGGGAAGAAGACCTTTATTTTGGGAATCTTTTAATTAAAAACATTTTATTATGTATTATGGTCTTAAACTTTGAATCTTGGTTGTATCTTTGAATCTTTGTACTTTTCCAACTTTAATCTTAATGACTTGAACCGTTGATTTAGTATAACTCGTGAAATGATTCTTTGCTCTTCACATTCCGTGTTTCCGCTTCAGCGGGGTGTGACAGACTTGGTATCAGAGCCAGGGTTATAGTGAAAACGGTTTTAAAAATTTTCAAAAAGTTTTCGAAACCAAAACTATAACCAAGGCTTTTCAGAAAAATCATTTTCGGGTTCAAACTTTAGAACGTTACTTTCCGCGATTGCATGGTTTTCTTTTTCAACTATGCGTGACTTGATCAACGATGCATAGTTCAAAATGAATTACGCAAGAACGGAAAGTCAATGGCTATCGTTAACGGTTTTGAGTCGAAAAATTCCCGGTCTTGTCAATTCCCGACACTCGCATAACTGACCCGTGCATGCATTTTACTTACGTTTTCCTATTTTTAGTTTCCCCCGTACTTATGTAACTCTCTATTCGCAGATACGCCATGTCTCAGTCATCGCACTCCCGATCCCAGTCACGATCGCTTCCACGAGCCGCCTCCCCCTCTCACGAACCCTCTGAGGGCCATACAGCTTCCGAGAGTCAGCGTCATCAGACGACTGATCCAACGGAAGACACGTCGATGACCATCAGCAGTAGTAACGGGTCCAGCCCGAGGACAGTACTCCCACCTCCTAGGCTGGTACCCGTTGCAGCACCACCGCAGCCCCGGGGACCCAACGCTAGAGCACCTACGCATCAGCAATCGGGCCCGTTCCGACCCGCACCTCCCCAGTCTTTCTTGGACCCTTACGACCCCGCTCTGCGTACTCCAGTGGCGGAACGCTACGCGTGGGATAGTCAGTTCATTTAAGAAAGGCGACGCGCCCAGGAGGCCGGACCCTCCCGACCCATGATGCCACCTGCTCACCAGCCTCTCCCACCAGCTGCTTTCCTCAACCTGCACCGTCAGGTCCGGGGACTCGCGGAGGAAGCCCAAGAGCAGGGCCTCCTTCTCTTCGAGGTCTCCGACGCCGCACACGAGTTGGCCCAGCAGTCAATGCGGATTATCGCATCGGCTCAGGCCACCGCTCGGACCGTGCAGCGTCTCACGAGAGCATGTTTGATCATGGGGGCGTTTATCGTAGCTATTGCCGCCAAGATGTTCTTTGAAGAGCGTTATTAGGCATACTTTCCTTTGTATTTGTACTGTACCGGCTTAGTCGTAATTTTTCCATTGTACACGACTTAAGCTATTATCTATTATTCCCTATGTATTGTACTTGTATTTCTTTCAGTATTTTGTTCTATGTACTAAAATCTCTTATTATTAATGGAAATTTCTATCTTCTATTATTTACACTTGTCTTATCGCGTGAATCTTTTACTATTATCAAACCTTATTACTAATTCTTGAATCATCATCGTGCGTGTACTGTTACCTTTCTTGTACACTCTTTTACTACTATTGTTACCATACTTGTGCTAATTGTCCACTCTCATTACTCTCGTGTACTCGATAATTGTTAACTCTTGAGTTGAATTCCTGTAGTAAATTCCAATTTGTGCGTTCTAAACTAGTTTCTTCTTTCCCTTGTAGAACCATGCCTCCCAAGAGAAGCCGCGCTGATCGCATAGCCGAACAGATCGTTGTGCAATTCCAAGCGGTACTTCCAAGTGTGATCGCCCAGATCGTCGCTGGAATCAACCAAGGGATCTTCGGAATCAACGAACCCCTTCTCCCTCTTGTACCAACTAGGCAGGACGAGGACGAGGATTTTGGAACCAATTGCCTACCTCCCCCTCCAGCCCTCTTCCAGCGAAGAGAGAGTAAGAGAAGGAAGATTCACTACCAACCCTCATGGACCAGCAACAACCAGGAATCCACAACCGTGAACCGAGCTTACTCTGGACCGCACCCCCAGTGCAACAGGTGCCACTTCCATCATGCTCGAAGATGCCCAGTATGCAGATTTTGCAACGAAGAAGGGCACTACCCCTGGTGCTGTCCAGAAAAAGCAAACAACCGAGCCAGGAAACTGCAGTGCCTCGAGTGTGGAAGCGACCAGCACCTCCGTGGGGATTGCCTCTTAGAGCATACCACAGAAACTCTCAGTGCTCTCGCAATCACGGCCGAGGAGACCCATCAGGACCCCAATGCAGTCACTGGTACGTTCCCTGACGAATAACCATTTTCTTCCATACTATTTGATTCAGGAACCGAAAGAAACTCTGCCTCCTTAGAGATTTGACCCCTCATCGGCATAGGACCTAAAGCTTTGCGGATAGATTTCCATCGAATATGCCAATGTCCAATAGTCGAAGCTACGAATACAACCTTAGGATGTCCGATACTCCATTGACCTAAACCCTTCTCCCATCGACCTAATCCCTATCGAACCATCAAGCCTTGACGCTATCGTTGGGATGGACTGGTCACCCCATCTTTGAGCCAAGACCGTCCGTTCCGACAAACTCACCCGTATTCCTATCCAGAATGTGACACTCCCGTCGTTCAGGAGGACAAACCTGAATGACAGCTTCGCAACGTGTATCCCTTTTATTATGCGCAAGTACCTCGAGAAGGACTACGACGCATCCTTCGCTCACGACGTCGAACGTAAATCTCAGGAAAGCCGAGTCCAAGACATTCCCGTAGCCAAGGACCATCCGGAGTCGTTCCTGAGAAATTGCCTGGCTACCGCCGAATCGACAAGTAGAAAAATCCCGAATAAACCTCGTTCCTGGCGCGGTACCGGTTGCCAAGACACCCTACAGTCTAGCACCACCCGAGATGCAAGGGCGGCCAAAGCCGCTGTAGGAACTCCCAGACCCTAGTACTATCCACTCAAGTCCATTTCTATGGGAAGCCCCAAATCTTCCCTATCAAAAGAAAGACGACTCTTCCCTTAGTACGCCGACCCCTGCAGACTTATCAAGCCAACCGTTAAGAACCGATAACCATCCCCGAGGATCGACAACCTATCCGAATAGTTGCAGGATGCAGCTTACCTCTCAAAAGTCGACCCCCGCTCGGGTTATCACCAGGTTCGTGACATTATAACCAACATTACCAAAAACCGCATCCCCCAAACTCGATGCAAGCAATACAAGCCTCCCCTCTGTCAGTAGGCCTAACCAACACACTAACGGCATTCATGGACTTAATAAACAAAGTGTGTGGGCCGTACTTAGACGATTAATAACCATACTCCTCGTCAACACTCTCACCTACTCAAGGAAGATCATGCGAAACATCCCAAGCCCACCCTAGAACTCTCCCGAGTCAGGAGTTGTACACCAAATTCCCAAAGTGCAAGTTCTGGCCCCGAGAAAATAACATTATGCCAATCCTATAGCCAACGGTGAAGGAATTCGAACTCAGGATAAACGCAACTCGTTACGTTAAGCTCCGAGCATGAGTTCTGAAATCCGGAGGTCTTCGTGAACCCATTTCCGTCAAGGGCCACCGAATTCACTATTCCATCCATCCGGGATCCGACTTGTTGTACAAGGATTCCCGAGGATATTGTTCGTGGCCGGACATGAAATGATATTGCCTTGCACATAGCCAAGTGCCTCACTCGCTCCAAGGTCAAGGCGGAATATCGAAACCTATCTCCCCATCATCTCCGATAAGGATCGCCGATCTATGTCCCGTTCTCTTCGGAATACCCTCCAGAGAATCGCTAGGGATGTGGCTAGACCTCATCACTGCACACCACCCTCCGACCTAACGGTCAGAACGGAAAGACGATCCAAACGTTAAAGAGATAATGAGAGCGTGTATGGTTGCCTCAGTAGAAAGTCACGACACTCACCTTCCTCTGGTCGAGTTCACCTATGACAACGGCCTCCATGCCAGCACTGAGTGCGCCCCTCCCAAATCTATATATGGACGCAGGTGTCGATCACCGCCCTGTTGGCTAGAAGCTGACGGTCGATAACAACCAGGAATCCACAACCGGGAACCGAGCTTACTCTGGACCGCACCCCCAGTGCAACAGGTGCCACTTCCATCATGCTCGAAGATGCCCAGTATGCAGATTTTGCAACGAAGAAGGGCACTATCCCTGGTGCTGTCTAGAAAAAGCAAACAACCGATCCAGGAAACTGCAGTGCCTCGAGTGTGGAAGCGACCAGCACCTTCGTGGGGATTGCCTCTTAGAGGATACCACAGAAACTCTTAGTGCTCTCGCAATCACGGCCGAGGAGACCCATCAGGACCCCAATGCAGTCACTGGTACGTTCCCTGACGAATAACCATTTTCTTCCATACTATTTGATTCAGGAACCGAAAGAAACTCTGCCTCCTTAGAGATTTGACCCCTCATCGGCATAGGACCTAAAGCTTTGCGGATAGATTTCCATCGAATATGCCAATGTCCAATAGTCGAAGCTACGAATACAACCTTAGGATGTCCGATACTCCATTGACCTAAACCCTTCTCCCATCGACCTAATCCTTATCGAACCATCAAGCCTTGACGCTATCGTTGGGATGGACTGGTCACCCCATCTTTGAGCCAAGACCGTCCGTTCCGACAAACTCACCCGTATTCCTATCCAGAATGTGACACTCCCGTCGTTCAGGAGGACAAACCTGAATGACAGCTTCGCAACGTGTATCCCTTTTATTATGCGCAAGTACCTCGAGAAGGACTACGACGCATCCTTCGCTCACGACGTCGAACGTAAATCTCAGGAAAGCCGAGTCCAAGACATTCCCGTAGCCAAGGACCATCCGGAGTCGTTCCTGAGAAATTGCCTGGCTACCGCCGAATCGACAAGTAGAAAAATCCCGAATAAACCTCGTTCCTGGCGCGGTACCGGTTGCCAAGACACCCTACAGTCTAGCACCACCCGAGATGCAAGGGCGGCCAAAGCCGCTGTAGGAACTCCCAGACCCTAGTACTATCCACTCAAGTCCATTTCTATGGGAAGCCCCAAATCTTCCCTATCAAAAGAAAGACGACTCTTCCCTTAGTACGCCGACCCCTGCAGACTTATCAAGCCAACCGTTAAGAACCGATAACCATCCCCGAGGATCGAAAACCTATCCGAATAGTTGCAGGATGCAGCTTACCTCTCAAAAGTCGACCCCCGCTCGGGTTATCACCAGGTTCGTGACATTATAACCAACATTACCAAAAACCGCATCCCCCAAACTCGATGCAAGCAATACAAGCCTCCCCTCTGTCAGTAGGCCTAACCAACACACTAACGGCATTCATGGACTTAATAAACAAAGTGTGTGGGCCGTACTTAGACGATTAATAACCATACTCCTCGTCAACACTCTCACCTACTCAAGGAAGATCATGCGAAACATCCCAAGCCCACCCTAGAACTCTCCCGAGTCAGGAGTTGTACACCAAATTCCCAAAGTGCAAGTTCTGGCCCCGAGAAAATAACATTATGCCAATCCTATAGCCAACGGTGAAGGAATTCGAACTCAGGATAAACGCAACTCGTTACGTTAAGCTCCGAGCATGAGTTCTGAAATCCGGAGGTCTTCGTGAACCCATTTCCGTCAAGGGCCACCGAATTCACTATTCCATCCATCCGGGATCCGACTTGTTGTACAAGGATTCCCGAGGATATTGTTCGTGGCCGGACATGAAATGATATTGCCTTGCACATAGCCAAGTGCCTCACTCGCTCCAAGGTCAAGGCGGAATATCGAAACCTATCTCCCCATCATCTCCGATAAGGATCGCCGATCTATGTCCCGTTCTCTTCGGAATACCCTCCAGAGAATCGCTAGGGATGTGGCTAGACCTCATCACTGCACACCACCCTCCGACCTAACGGTCAGAACGGAAAGACGATCCAAACGTTAAAGAGATAATGAGAGCGTGTATGGTTGCCTCAGTAGAAAGTCACGACACTCACCTTCCTCTGGTCGAGTTCACCTATGACAACGGCCTCCATGCCAGCACTGAGTGCGCCCCTCCCAAATCTATATATGGACGCAGGTGTCGATCACCGCCTTGTTGGCTAGAAGCTGACGGTCGATAACTTGCAAGGTCCGACGTCTATCTCTACCCGTGAAAGACTGGAAGCATCTCCTACCCGGCAGAGGAGCTGCGTAACCAAACGAAAGAAAATCCTCGAGCCCCAAAATGGAGATGGAGTGTTTCCCAAGATATCGCCATAAAAGGGGTAGCCTGCTTCTGGAAACGCGGCAAACTGAGCCCGAGGTACACCGGTCCAACCTAAGTCTTAGGACATATCGGTCCGATTACTCATCGCCTTTAACTTCCCCAGTTTTCTTTAAGCATTCGCATATGTTCCATTCTCACATTTGAAGGTGTTCATCGGATAAGACCAGCGTCATCCCTCTAGTCAAGGTCAAGATCGGTGCCGAACCCAAATTCCTTGATGAACCGCTTAAGTTGTTGACTCCAAGGTCAAACAACTTAGACGGAACCTTGTTTCCCATCTCTAAGTTCGGTGGAACCCCCGACGTAGTCCCAAAACCGCGTGAAGACGCCAGGACCGAAATTCGTCAGGAGGATCCACCATGATCCGACGGCACTTCTTCCCCATGAGACGAACTAAATTTCGGGACGAAATTCCTTTCAACCCGGGGAGAATGTGACAACCGTCAAATTTCAGGAGCTCTTTAAGTTCTATGTCTCTCGTTTTGTCTCTCGTGTCTCTAAATTGAACATTATCGGAGACGCGCTAGTATCAGAATCACAACCGGAATCAATTTATATAAGTCCTAATGCCAAGAAAACACCTAATAAACTTTCCTAAGTTCATAACGTAACATACGTTAAAACTTTAGTTAACGAAAAGGTCCAACGAAACAATTATACAAAAACAGCAAAAATCAAAATTTTGTTACAAAAATGGTCCAGAACGGCGCACAGTGACCTTGTGCGCCGTCCTGGAGGACTAACTCCGAATTTTTTTGAAAATTTTGCATGTCTCGATTCTACCAAAACTTAAACCAATCCCAAACGATTTTCAACCATCATTTACTGCAAGATGGCAATACCTAGGCCTTTTATCATTATTTTCTTTCATTTTCATTTTTCCAATTCATTTTTATAAACTAAAACATAAGAACACCTACACTTTTCTCTCCAAACTTTCTCTAAGCCTTCATCATTTCCAGAAAATCAGTCCCTAAAACACCATTTTTAATCCATCAAAATCGTCCAAATAATCCAAAGAAGCAAAAGGAACTAAAAGATTTCGGCAAAGGACCATTTTTGTAAGGATTTTCGGAGCTCAAACATCACCAAATCATCATCCAAGCGATTTCCACCGGTAGATTTCTTTTTACTTACTGTTTTTATATAAATAACACCTTGCATGGATGATCTATGAATTTAAAATAAGTTTTTACAAAGATTTATAACGTTTTATGCATAAAAACGATTATTAACCGAAATGTTATTTAGATCTATGTTTTTATGAATAAAAACACTTTAGAAACACCGGAAATGAAGTTTTATTAAGTCTAGACCAATTGCATGTTGAAATCCGTGGCCAAAATAGTCGTTTGGATCGAAAAATCCCAAAAACACGACCCGTGCGCCGTCCCTGTGACCAGGACGACGCAGCGGGGTGAAATTTGGTTCTGTGCGCCGTCCTAAGGGTCACAACGGCGCACAGGCCTGACTGATTTTTCCCGATTTGCTTTATTTTGACGTTTTGGACTTGTTTGACTTGCTGACTTTTCGGAAATTCTATTTTGGGACTGAGTTGGAAAATAAATACATATTGGTGACTTGAATTGGACTTTTGGAACTTAAATGAACTTGTTTGAGCATAATGTTGTGTTATATGTAAATTGTGAGCGGTATTGACATTTGGATTTTTGGATATGAAATTCGGGCGCGTAAGCGCTGCCCAAATTTCATTAGAAAAGTCCAAACCAATTCAGATACCAAAGTTGCTTGTAACATAATAATAATAAACGTTAAAATTGGACTTTTGGACAAAAACGTAACTTTCACCGCTTTGGACAATTTTGGACAATACTTAACCTTGACACTTAAAGTTTAATTAAAAACTTATTTTTATTATATTAAGAGCAATAACATATTAAGACAATAATAATTGAACTATCTTGGTATTATTAGGCGACCCGTGATTCCCGGCTTCCGCTCCGACCGATTCCCGAGTCCGTTGTCTTCGCAGTCCGTGAGTTACACCCCTCCTTACTCTTACATTTTAAGTACTCTTTTTGGGGGAAACATGAGATCAAAATATTTTGTGAACAATATCTTTTATGTGAAACTGTTTTACGCGCTTGAACTTACGTACAACATTTTGTTATCTATTTTTGGAAACTTGTTGAACTTTTGAGCTATATATCTATTTTGGAAACTTATTGAACTTTTGAGCTATTTATCTATTTTTGGAAACTTATTGAACTTTTGAGTTATTATCTATTTTTGGAAACTTGTTGAACTTTTGAGCTATTTATCTATTTTTGAAAACTTATTGAACTTTTGAGCTATTTATCTATTTTTGGAAACTTATTGAAATTTTGAGTTATTATCTATTTTTGGAAACTTTACGAACTTGCAACTCTTTGAACTTTTAGAACTTTGAGAACTATTGAACTATTTTGGAACTTTGCAACTAATATGCGTAGAAAATATCATATATGCGGATTGGCTTACTTTAGACTAAATAGGTTTGCCTCTTTGGATATTTGATTAGACAATGATAGCTTGATTGTATTTTGGAGCAAAACCCTAGGTGAGGATATAAACGCCGTAAGTACAAACGACGAAATTTTTAGAAACAGGACGGACAAAGTGCCCCGCAACTTTTTTTGGAACTATTCTCTACACACTATTAACAATAGCCGTTAGTAAATATGAGTATCGATACTTAGGAGCGGTCACTCCTTACTTAAGGGTAGCAACCTGGGTACATATTACTAAGTTCTCGCGAACTCGATCTTTAGACTGGAACTAGGGGCGTGAGCTTGACCAGAAATCGGATTAGTGTGCAAAAATCTTACGTTATATTAAGCTTAGTGGTTGGTACAACTCGAGGATCATAGGTCTTTATTATTTACGCATATGCTTACTTACCGTCTTACACATGTGGATTAATCCACCTCTGAGGTAATGACTACATACTTTTATCGCTTGCTACGCGACTTGAACTTTGAACTTATCTTGAACTTTTATGAACTTTGAACTTGTCTCGAACTTTTACGAACTCTATACTCTTGACTTGAACTATTACGACAGTATACAAACTACCTTTATGCGATTGCTTATCCGCTTACTTCTTTTGGAAAACTTTATACTTATATATATACATGTCAAACTTTATTCGAAACCTTTGGTCAACTTATAAACTGTAACTCACTCACTACGTTTTCGTAGTTGACACTTTATCTCATGTTTCAGGAACTAAGCGTAAGTTATGAAGTGCATTGCTCAGGCGGGTCAACCCAATTATGTGAAGTGTACCTCGGGAAGAAGACCTTTATTTTGGGAATCTTTTAATTAAAAACATTTTATTATGTATTATGGTCTTAAACTTTGAATCTTGGTTGTATCTTTGAATCTTTGTACTTTTCCAACTTTAATCTTAATGACTTGAACCGTTGATTTAGTATAA
This sequence comes from Senecio squalidus, assembly GCA_910822075.1. Lineage (NCBI taxonomy): Eukaryota > Viridiplantae > Streptophyta > Magnoliopsida > Asterales > Asteraceae > Senecio > Senecio squalidus. The sequence goes on along the minus strand of CAJVGC010000065.1, from coordinate 15,881,050 downwards.
CCCGTGAAATTCTTTGCTCTTCACATTCCGTGTTTCCGCTTCAGCGGGGTGTGACAATTTTCAATTTGGGGTTGGAGTGTCGGGTGACGCTGAGGCTGTTTTACATAGCGTCAATAGGGTGGTGAGTGAATATCATCATGATGGGTCTCTTGCAATGCTTACTGTGGATTACTCGAATGCATTTAACCTTGTGGATAGATCGGCATTACTCCACGAGGTTAAGGTGAAGTGTCCCTCTATTTCTTTGTGGGTAGATTTTTTATATGGGCAGGCATCGAGATTGTATATAGGAGACACACATATCTGGTCTACCACCGGGGTGCAACAAGGCGACCCGTTGGGACCTCTTCTTTTTGCTCTTGTATTGCACCCTCTTCTACATAAGATCAAAGATAACTGCAATCTTCTTCTCCATGCTTGGTATCTTGATGATGGAACCGTTATTGGAGATTCAGAAGAGGTTGCCAAAGTGTTAGACATTATAAAGGTGAGTGGTCCAGGTTTGGGTTTTGAACTTAATATTAAAAAAACAGAGTTATTTTGGCCCTCGTGTAATGGTATGAAGCTTCGTGATGGTTTATTTCCTGTCGATATTCGGAGGCCATCATCGGGTGTGAAGCTTCTTGGGGGATATGTTAGTAGAGACGTAAATTTTATTAGTGGGTTGGCTATGAGGAGAGATGCGAATGCTGTTGATTTAATGAGTCTTCTTCCACTGTTACATGACCCGCAGAGTGAGCTTCTTTTGCTTCGATCATGTATGGGTATTGCCAAACTCTTTTTCGGTTTAAGGACTTGTCAACCTGGACACATGGAAGAGGCGACCTTGTTTTTTTAACAAAGGTCTGCGTGGGTCAATCGAGAATATAGTGGTTTGTGGTGGACCATTCTTTGGAGACTTACAGTGGGGAGTTGCTTCTTTACCAATTCGATTTGGTGGTTTGGGTTTGTACTCGGCAAAATTGGTTTCCTCATATGCTTTTGTAGCCTCGAGGGCCCAATCTTCGTGCTACAAGACCACATATTACGTGACAGTGGCATATGTGGAATGGATGATGATTATTTATCTGCTTTGGCTTGTCTTCGTGATACGCTTCTAAGCTTTGATTTTAGGGGTTTCACTAATAAGGACACCGTCCCCTCTAAACCCCAACAAACACTAGCGAATGTCTTTTTTAGAGAATTGGTCAAGGATATGGAAGTTCACTTTGACATGAATATGAGGCAGAAAGCGGTTTTTGAGTGTCTAAGCGCACCACATGCTCAGTATTTTCTACTAGCTATTCGCATAGACGGGCTTGGTCAACATATGTCACTGGTGGAATATCGTACTATTCTTAAGTATCATCTTATGATTCCATTATTCCCGGTTGATGCGATATGCCCTATTTGTCGCAAGGCATGTTTGGATTCTTTTGGGGAACACGCGGTTCATTGTAAAGAGCTCCCGGGATTCAAATACCGACACAATATGGTTAGAGACGTCCTTTTTGACATATGTAGACATGCCGGGATCTCCGCCAAGAAAGAAACACCTGTAAACTTTTTAACAGACCCGTCGGATGGAAGATCTACACTTAGACCGGACGACGTTTTTGTTTTTGGATGGGTTGGAAGAAAACATGCGTGCGGGGATCTGACTGGGGTTTCTCCTCTCGTGGGGTTACGTAGTAGCGGTTTCACAGCGGGTTAGGCTGCTTTGAAGGCCGCTTCAGGCAAAGTGACAAAACATGAGAAAGCATGCATTGAAAATCAACACGTGTTTATTCCCTTTGCTTTTGATAGCTTCGGTTTCCTTGCACCGGAGGCGGTAGAGCTACTCAGTCGAGTTCAACGGGTATGCATTGCAATATTATGACACCTAGATCAACAGATGTAGTTTTTAAACGTATTGGCTTTGCAATCCAAAAAGGGGTTAGCGGCGCAGCTTGTTGCCCGCTTGCCTTCTGCCACTTTTTAAATTCTTATATATAAATCCAACATTATATAAAAAACAAACGGATTTAACACGTGATATTAGTCAGTTGTAACATTTTTTCAAATAACTACCCCAAATCGAACCAACAAAATCATAGACCAAATTTTAACCCACACAATCGATCCAAATTTACCCATTTTGAACAAAATCCTAAACATTATTGAACCCAACCAAGTGTGCTTGAAGATGGCTATGGAAACGATGAAGAACACAACGGTGACACCGAGTCAATTTATCTTGGTGGATGAAATTGAGGCTCAGATTAGGGGTTTGTATTACATTGGGCAGTTATTTAGAGTCATAGAAACTGACTGGCCGATAATTTCATTGATGAAGATGATCAGAAGAACCAATTTTATTTTGAGTTGTTTGAACTTTGGGGCTCGCGTTTATCCAAAATTCCAAATTAACTCGATAAAACAAGTTCTAGATAAGACCCACAATGGTAATGACAACAGTGGCACGGGTCGGCAGTTTGTTGGCCGTGGTGACTAATTAGATGATATTGTGGTATGGCCCTAACCCAATAGTGAGTAGTGCAGATGGTGGCTGCGTTCGGAAACGTTTGAGTTTACGAGAGTATTTTGAAAATGTGGAATTCAAGGGAAGGAAAATAAGTTAAAACATATTAAGGGTATAATTATCAAATTATATATAATTGTTGTGAAAGGATAATTTGTTTTGGTATTTCTAATAAAAGTCTGCTTTCTTCAAAAAAAAAAATTTAAAGTACTCCACCTTCTTGAAATCAATTCAAATGATTTACTTTTAATCTCTTGAACCATTTTCTCTATGCTTGAATCTTTCAACGAAAAGGCTCTTTCATTCCTACTTCTAATCATGTTTATATCCTTTTAGATCCTAGTATCTTGAAGTTGCTATGTTTTTGGGTTACACGAAAAACACAAACGGATGTACACTATGAAGTTTTTGGGATTTTTCTTTTAACAAAAAACTAGTGATCTTTGTGTGTGTTGATATGAAACCCAATATTGTGATGTACAAACAACAATTACTTGGAATTGAAGGATGTCATTATTTCGTTTGTTGAAGTATATATTGTAACATCCCAAATTTAATTAATGGTTAATTTTGTAATGAGGTTGATGTGAACGACCTTAAGTGTTAAAGTCTCAAAGTTGAGGGTTTTTTATGTGAATATGTAATCAAATACAAGTGTTATGCTATGGAGAAAAATGCAGAATTTTAAGAAAGAGTGTGTGTATTTTAGGTGGAGAAAACAAGAAAGAGAAAGAGAAAAAGCAAGATGATGATTCAACAACCGAGAATCAAGCATAGGAGGTTCGTTTGTGGATCATTTTCAAAACCGAAAGCACCATGGTGTTCCTGGAAGCATAAGGATCAGTATGGTGTAAGCAGAAGTGGATTTCGTGGTGGTTCGTTTACTATTTATTTAGAGTTGAATGGTATGAATTTTAGTAAGTTTCGTTAAGGTTTCTTAAACCTGCAAAATTAAAGAAGAAGATGAAGTAGCGCAACAAGGGTGTTGCGCTAATTTAAAGGTGTTGCACTAGTATTTAAGTGTTTTGCTAGTTCAGTTGTTACGTAACAGTTACGTAACAGTGTTACCAAGTTGTTTCGTATGAGTGTTGCGCTACTTAAGATGTTGCGCAAGTATTGCGAAACAGTGTTGCACAAGTAGTGTTGAGTGTTGCACAAGTTGCGTAACCGTCTCCAACTGTTTTAGTTTACCGTTATGCGCTAATCGTTGTGAGTTTTTACGATCTTATTAACGGGTATTTTATGATCAGGTTGATCGTGTTGATATCGCTAGGGCGATTGCTTTTACCGAGGACTAAGGTGAGTACAATATTGTTTTAAATACCGAGCATTAAGACAAAAGATGTTTTAAAGATGAGATAACGTTTCAAAAGATGTAAAAACGATTTGAAAGATATAAAAACGTTTTCAAAGATATAATAACGTTTTGAAAGATGTAAAGACGTTTTAAGAGATGTAAAGACGTTTTGAAAGATGTAAAAACGTTTTGAAAGATGTAAAGACGTTATGGAAATATGTAAAGAAGTATAGACGTATGATCGATTTAAGATGAACCTTTTTAACAGGATAACATAATCGTACTTTGATCGAGTAGTTGTAGCTACTGGTGTTTTACTTGTGTATAATGTGATGATATACACTTGTATTATTGACTATTATTGTTGAACATTGAGATGACGTACATATTTGATTTTGGCATTATAGTTCTTTCTTACGAGTTACTTATTGTTATTGTTTTATGCATTATATGTAGTATGACATATTTTTGCATAGGAGGCTTGGGTTACGGGTGGTAGGTAGCTGCTCGTAGACAGATTGACCTAGTTGACTGACTAGGTGGAAAAGTGCTAGCCTTAGAAAGATGGTTGCGAGGAATTGTAGACCTCCCTTGTAACACGCGATACTGAGACGTAATCTCATACTCGAGTGATGTATGACCATGAGATGAGTGTCAACCGGATACATCACGTGGGAGTGGGAAGTGTGTAAGATGGCACCGTTGAACCCTCCTTAACGACAACGCATCGTATGCAATGTCGGAGTAGTGAAAGCCTACATTTCGGGTTATTATAGAGATTGAGAGTCGGGCCCCTATGCTTATAATAATATGCAGGAATGTGCGAGTAGCGAACGAGATTGTAGTCCCATGGGGCAAGAGATGGACCCCGATTCAGAAAGATGACTATTAGACATAAGATGGACCCAAGTTGTGATAGATGACGTTTGGACATGAGATGGATCGTAGATGTAAGATATAGACGATAGTGTGGAATTTGATTATGAGATGAGAATCATTTACCTGTGCACTTATTTATAGTTTAATTATTAATTTGTAACATATCCGTCGACGATGGTTGCGGGTATGGTTTGGGACTAAGAAGTTAAATATTTTTTGAAATGTTTTATAGTCTTTACTAAATTATTGTCTCGCCAGCTTTGCAGATACTCTTTTCAAATGTGTCTTTTGCTAATCTGGTGAGGCGTGATTGCTTGGGGTAGACGTTGTCCACGATTGTATAGTTTTGGGTGTTTGCTTTTGATATCGTAACTAAGTAATGTATGGTTTGTATAAAGATGTTTATGAACCACTATATTACGTTTTCTTATGTTTCCGCCATGTAGAAGTCTTATAACTTAAAAAGTTTTTGTTAAACGTGATTTTTGAAAACTATGACGTTATATATATATATATATATATATATATATATATATATATATATATATATATATATATATATATATATATATATATATATATATATATATATATATATATATATATATATATATATATATATATATATATATATATATATATATATATATATATATTTCTCGCTAAAGGGGAATAACCCCGACAAAATAGATTAAATATAGACCGTTACAGAACAGGATGAAACAAAAGAATCATCTACGAAAAAGTTTTAGAGACAATTACTCTAAAACAAACACCCACCAAACCCAACAAAACAGCCACTAAAAACAGATAACAGCTAAAGACCAAAGACCAGAGACCAAAAAACCGCTACCTCAAACAAACCACGACCTACACGAGCCCAACAACCATCTCTAAATTCCAGATATTAGACATATTCTTCCATTCTAGCCGTTTATTAAGCCCGAGCGACAAGATCTTCAATCGAACCGTGGTAAAGATAACCTGATACAAGACATCAATACTACGCGTTCCTTTCTGAAACATTCTATTATTTCTCTCTTGCCATATAAAATAAACTGTAGCTGCAAACACAATACGGCCCACAAGCCCCCAAACATTACCTTTCTTGGCCCGATGCTTCAAATACACAATAACGTCCGACCAATTAGACAAAGCAAGCGGGATCATCGACACAATACATGCGAACCACCAAACTTGTTTAGCATAAGAACAATCGAAAAATAGATGATCATGCGAATCTGGCTGTAAATTGCAAAAAACACAATTTACAGTTTTGATCTTATCCGATTTCTGTAGTCTTTGATACGATCCCGAGTCTTCAATTTTTGCAGAACAAGCAACCACACAACGAAAGAGTGACGAGGAATACCCTTGGAAACCCAAACAACATCCTTCCAATCCATGATATTAGCACGTCCACAAACTGCATCCCACGCACTTGCAGCGGAAAACAACACCTCAGACCCATCATTATCAACCCAACCAATCGAATCCCGACACTCTCGCAAATTTGGCACTCTAACCTGATTTAAAACCGAGTATTTTTGCAGCCAAAACCCCAGCCACGCCCAACTATTTCCATCTAAAATATCATCAAGTTTACTCTTTAAAGTCCAGCCCGCATTCATTATGTCCCGCTTAGAGATAAACTTATTTAGAGGCCCAACAACACTCCAGTTATCAAACCATGCAGAAATCCTTTGACCATCACCAATCTTACTGATTACATGCATCCTAATAGAATCACGTATCCCCAGAATCTTTCTCCAACTATAACTTGCATTAGCCTTTAATTGAATTTCCCAGAAACTACGACCCTCAAGATGATGCGTATGAACCCATTTTACCCATAAAGATTCCTTACTAATAAGGATCTTCCAAATATGAACCATCATTAAAGATGAGTTCCAAGAGACAAGACTACAAATACCTAAACCACCCTCCGCTTTAGGATGACACACATCCGCCCACGCCACCTTAGCTCTACCCGGCTTTAACAAACCTTGACACCACAGAAACCCACATAGAAGTTTCTCAATATCAAGGATAATAGAACTAGGAAGAATAAAAACCGACGCCCAATACACATGCATAGAGGATAAAAATGACACAACTAATTGAAGCCTGCCTGCAATAGATAAAGACTTGTTCCGCCAATCTCCAAGCCTGTTCCGAACCTTTTCAACTAAACTCTTACAATCCTCCACTAAAAGTCTTGACGAGATCAATGGAACTCCCAAATACTTAATGGGAAAAGACCCTTCTTCAAAAGGAAGAACCTCCCAAATAGCACTTTTTACCCGATCACTCACACAGGAAAAGAACGCCGTACTCTTCTCAATACTCGGAATTAAGCCCGAAACTCTTCTGAATTCATTTAAGGTATTTAATAATACCATAATTGACTTTTAATCTCCATGAGAAAACATAATCAGATCATCTGCAAAACACAAGTTAATAATCTTTAATTTTGCACACTTCGGATGATACTTGAACGACGTTGACTCAACCACCCCTCTTTTAAGTAACAACGTTAACACCTCCATAACAATCGTAAATAAATATGGAGATAACGGATCACCCTGACGCAAACGACGCTTCCCATGGAAAAACCCATGAAGATCACCATTAACACAGATCGAAAAAGACGTAGATGTTACATATTCCATGATCCACGTCACCATCGTATTATGTAACCCGAATTCAATAAGAGTATTCCTTAAAAAAAAAACCCCAATCAACGGTGTCATAAGCCTTTTGAATAACAATTTTAAAGGCACACCTTGACACTCCACGCGCAATATGACAGTTCTTGACTAATTCTTTAGATAATAAATATATTATCTGAAATGTTTCGACCAAGAACAAAGGCAGATTGATTAGCACTAATAATATTTGTCAACCCTCTTTCAAACGATTAATGATAATACGACTAATACACTTGTACAACACATTATAGCAGGATATAGGACGATAATCCGTAACTTTCATCGGATACGCAACCTTTGGAAGAAGCGCAATAATCGTACTATTAACCTTTTTAAGCATTTTACCATTACGAAAAAATTCTTGAACAACCAAACAAACGTCATCCCCCACAACATCCCACGCCTTCTTAAAGAAAGCAGACGTATAACCATCTCTACCCGGAGCCTTGTCTTCACCAATTGCAAACATAGCTTCCTTGATCTCCGCAATCAACACATTACGAACCATATACTGAGCTTTAGTATCCGAAAGACGTTGTTGAAACAAACCCACCATATCCCTAAGCGGTTCCACCACCTCAGCTGCTCCTAAGAACTGACTATAATGCTGAACAAACACACCAACAACGTCGTCATCCGAATGAAACACACCATCCACATCATGCACACATGATATACGACTCCTATTCCTCTTACCCTTTATCATATTATGGAAAAACTCGGTATTACCATCGCCTTCCTTTAACCAACGTATTTTTGCACGTTGTTTCAGAAACAGATCCTCATCTAACTTTGCCTCAGTAAATGCATAAAAATAGGCACTTTCCTCGACACTAAGCTCCTCCGACCCTGGATTGTTATCTAACTCAGATTGAAGCACATCTAATTCCTTCCGAAGAACCCCAAACCCGTTTATGAATATTCCCATTTTCCACATCAATTTCCGCATAATAGGCTTTAAACGTTTTAATTTTTTAACAACTCTAAACAAATGAAAACCAGCAATGTTCTCCACCCAAGCTTCGGACACCCTTGGCATAAAATCGCCTTTAATTACAACAAAATTTGCAAACTTAAACGGCTTTGGCATTCTGACACTCACCAACGGGATCTTCAGAACACTAGGACAGTGATCCGAGATATGATACGACTTACATATCGCATGAGCATTTGTAAAATGATGCAAAAACGGGCCATTACACATTATTCTGTCGAGCTTTTTTAAAATACCATCCATATAGTTTGGGCGTTGATTCCAAGTATACCACAAGCAGGACTGCTTAAGATCCTCCAAACCAATACACTCGACACAATCTTTAAATTCAGTCATCCCAATAGACACACCCGACACACCACTTATATTATCATCTAGATTTAAAGCGACGTTAAAACCCCCCATAACTATCCATGCGTTACCCCAACAAAGTGATTATGCATCAATAAACTTTGCCACAACTCACGCCTCTGAGTATAATGATTACCAGCGTAACTAAACGAACACTAAAAACTTTTTTGGGCACCAATCAAACGCACCTGAAAATGAAGAACCTCGTCCGACTGATTAACCACCATCAACTCTACATTCTCCGAATCCCATCCAACAATAATACGGGTACCCTTTTGACTCACATGAGAATTAGATGTCCACCTCCAACCTTTAAAAACCGTAGTACACACATCATGAAGTCTGGAAATATCAACATTGGACTCTAAAATGGCGCAAACTTGTAAAATATTTTCGAGCACCACCTCTTGAACCTTTGTTTGTTTTAGGGTTTGGTTCAAACCCCTTATATTCCACGATGCTGCACTAAACATTTAGACCGATTAACCCGTGAGTGCTTGCCCCCTCAGAATTGTTTAGAACCTCTATCTGATCAACACCTTGAATATCTCCATCCGAACCACAGTCATCAGGACCTACCCGATCCACATGTACCCCTTGATTCTCCTTACCTTTACCCGACTCCATAAGACCAGCTCCCAAAACCTTGCTAACAATCCCAGCAACTCGAGCTTGGACCTGCGTTTCATAAGTCGTCACATCGCCACTCATACTCCTAGCACTTCCCACATTTACTCTATTCTTTGGAAGATATTCAAACACTGATTGTTTAGGTTGGCTTACATTAAAACCCTTCCCTTTCTTCCGTTTCACTTCCTGAAAGCCATTATCAACAGCTATAGTATCACCCACCCCCACCTCCTTTGGACTATGTTTTTGACAAACTTTTTCAGTATGCCCAAAAACCTTACAGTTTAAGCATTGCGGAGGCTTCCATTCATATTCAACACACACTTCATGGCGAGTACTACCTTCAACATCCAAACGGGGAGTTGCAATAATAAGTTTATCTTTCAATTTAACGCTTGCATCAACCTCAATCATTGCTCTAGCATAACTAGGTCGACCCCAAGAATCAATACACATAGCAGTGGTGTACGAATCCAACATTATAGGATTCCCAAGTTTAGTAGCCATTGCACTCAAACCGTCATCCGTGTAACCCAAAAAAGGAACATCATGCAATTTAACCCACACATGCACTAACGTAATATCTTCCTTCACGACATTAATATTAGGCGTCCATTTCTTCAAATGATCGGAACATTACGAATCATCCACGGACCTCCTTCTAAAACATCCATAACACCCATTTCACTCGAAAACTTGAAGTAGAAAAAACCTTTTACATTCATCATAGTTTTCTCCAACCCAAATTTCCGCCAAACATTCCACACAAATCTATCGACTACCGGGAACGGGAGACGATTACCAATAAAATAACCATAAATAGTAAATTCATATTTCTTACTTGATATTCTGACAGCCTCCATCGGTATCTCCAAATCAACCCCGTCAACACCATTTTTTGTTATAAACGAACGAAAGTTAACTTTCCTCTTTACTTGTGGCACTTTAACTTTATCAGCAAAAGACGGTTTAGAAACCCCCTGAGAACCCGTCGGCTCATCATCCATGTTTACCTCAGCCTGCAATAACCTACTATCACCAGAAAACAACTCGGTTTGACGACGTTTAATCTTACCCAACCATCGAGTCATATAGCCTGCCATAGATTCTCCCGGAATAGTAGGGATATCATCATGTAAGTTGATGTTTTCACCTAACGAAGGTGATTTTAAATCAACATCATTAAAACCCATGTAATACGAACCAGCCGAAGTAGATGGCGTAACACTACCATGCAAATCTTCATCTACCGCAACACCGTTAACTGATGGCGGAACATCACCTTCTTCCGCAACAACAGGAAATAACGAAACACCCTTGAGACTAGATGGCACAACACTTGATGGCGCAACACCATGTGGAACCGAAACAAAAAACGACGCAACATCAAGTTGCAAACCACCATCACCTTGCGTAACATGAACTACCGCAACACCATATATATAATATTTTTGAGTTATATATATATATATATATATATATATATATATATATATATATATATATATATATATATATATATATATATATATATATATATATATATATATATATATATATATATATATATATATATATATATATATATATATACTAGCTTATTGACCCGTATAATACGCGGAGAAATATATCAAAAAAAATATAACGTTAAACAAAGAATATAACCTATATGAAAGATTAATAGAAACTTATTAGTCATCAAACAAAATGAATTATATTAACAAATGTTACTTTGTTTCGCTTATACATAAGCGAAATTATCTAGAACTTTATGTCATTTGTTATGAAGAAATAATAATTGTGGAGTGGAATATGAGATTATTATATCACTTCAAAAATATCATATACATATTGACGATTTTTGTAAGGCAATTCGTGTATGTTGTCAAGATGAACTCGAAATTAAAGAAAAACAAATTAAAGACAAATAAACATACATTACGTGTTGCATTTTAAGAATGTCACAATAACAAAAAACAGTCAATATACGTTACGTATATTTAAAAGAAAAATAAAAGTCAAATACTTAAAAATATATGTTACGTATTTTTTTAGATATTAATTAGAAGTAATTGTGTTAAATAATTTAAAGTAAAGAGTTAATTCATTTTACGTGTTAAGTTATTTAAAGTAAAAAGTTAATTCAATTTATTTGAATATTTTAAAATCTAAGGGCTAAATATTTTAAAGCAAAAGGGTTAAAATGAAATTAGTATATGATGACATCATCAAATTGATCTAATGGCCTGAATGAAAGTCTAAAACTAATCTAACGGTTCAAACTTTGACAGTGTTATTTTAGGCATCTCTTTTATTATATATATATATATATATATATATATATATATATATATATATATATATATATATATATATATATATATATATATATATATATATATATATATATATATATATATATATAGGAGTAGGATCAAATAAAAAGTTTGAAATTTGTAAAAAGTTGAGGAAGCATTGTGGGAGTGACATGTGGCAACTTTGGAAAAAAAAATTATTTTTGTAATAAAAAGATATTTAAAAAAATAATATTTTTTTATTTGAAAAAAAAAAAAATATTTTTGGGAGAAAAAAAATTTGAAATTTTTTTTGATAACGTCATTTGCCACGTCATATGATGCACAGTGTTGCACACACAAAATATGATACACATTAATGATGCACAAAAAATATGATTTATATTAATGATGCACACAAAAAACTATTATATTCAACTATGATGCACATAAAATGTTCATCATAGGTGTGCATCATAAATGTGTATCATATTTGTTTTTCGTACATAACTTTTTTCGAACAAAAAAAAAAAAAAAAATTCTGGAAAAAGAAAAAATTTCGATTTTTTTTTTTTAAATATTTTTTTTATTAAAAATATTATTTTTTTTATTATTAAAAAAAAAAAAAAAAAAAAAAAAAAATTCAAACTTGTCACATGTCTCTCCTACAATGCTTATTCAACTTTTTACAAATTTAACACTTTTTACAAGAAACCTCTCATATATATATATATATATATATATATATATATATATATATATATATATATATATATATATATATATATATATATATATATATATATTACAGAGTATTATTGTAAATTGTTCAAAACAGTCTAAAAAACAGAATATGGATTATTGATTATTTAAATGTCAATATGGCAAAACGCTGAAAGCTAATATCGAACCAAAATTAACAATTGGGCTACCCTAAACCAACAAATAGATGGTTTTATTAATTAAACTGAAATCTCTTTCAAAGTCACAATGCCAATTAGAAATTTCTTAAAGAAAACTCAAAACTAAAGCGCTAAAGGACTAATGACAATGCCAATTGGAGTTCTAATCCGGTAGGAACCAAAATGCCAAAAAACAAACTTCAAATATCCAACCTATAAAACCAAACTTGATGGATGCCTAAAAAATCAAAAGATCTAAATTGATGAAAAATAAAAAACTCTTGTTGGTACTAATACCGGAACTGCTCGAAAAAACCTTCCAAAACCCAAAAACGATTAGGCCAAACTATGTATCATAACAAACACAAAATGGTTACTACCAAAGCAAATTTTGATGCCAATTCAAATAGCAGAATATTGAATGCTTATAATTTTCTTCTCCAAAAAACTATAAAGACAATACGAAACATTGAAGGCCTAACCAATATTTGTAAATGTTCAACAAAAACAAATGAGAGAATATCGAATATCTCTTCAAAAATTATCTAAACTAACAAAAGATATAAATAAATACAAAAAACGAATATCGAAATCGAGCGATATGAAACTAATAAACTGTAATAAAATAGACTCCATAACAAAGATAATTAAAACTCTAGTGTAATTATTAAAAGTTATAATAACAAAAGGTAAAATAATGCCAATCATAAATGGAAAAAAACACTTCTTTCTTTATAAAGTCAGGTAGTAGGTTAAATGAAAAGACGTCAAATCTAGCTCGTTTGGTAAACCGGAAAACTACTATGCTTCAAAAGCTTTTCATGGGGTGTCTCTTATGGATATCAAATAGGTGCAAGAAAATGGGATGTACAAAGTCAGGTCGTAGGTTGATTTGGAAATGGCGAAATCGGGCACTTCACTGTTCTTCAGATTCCAAGAGTTCAATTATTAGCGATGATTTGTTTCCTACTTTGCAAATGATTTCTTTCCTATGGAAATCAAATGGGTGTAAGAAAATGAGATTTAGTTGCGCTCATTGGATCTTCCACCCAAAGGGTTGTTTCGATTCCATGATGGTGGATAGATTATTTAGTCATTTTTTCAAACTCTATTTTGTAGCTGTTTTTTAAAGGCATATTCTTAGAGCACCCCTGGCCCACCCAGCACCAACCCCATATATGGGTCCCACCACAGGTCCCACCACTTTCTTTTGTGTAATTTTTTTTTCTTTTTTTTCTTTTTAAGTTTGTTTTTGTTTTGTTTTTTATTTTGTAGTTTACCAAACACATAACTTTTGTCTTTTTTTTTCTATTAAATAAAAATTTTAAATAAACTATCTTTTCTATTTATTAATAACTTCATTTTTTTTTTAAATTACTCCAACTAAATAATACAAGACAAATAATTAACAATAACAAATAATTTTATTAGCAAACGAAGATTTATAATTAGGACGCCTAAGGTGAAGGTACAAATCTTGTTGATTCTTATACGGTCGTTCCCATTCGGCATCATATTTATATGTATTCCATTGCGGATGCGTCGGAGGTACCGGATAATATCCTTGCAAATCCACTTTTACAAAGTGATTTCCATTTACTCGAGCAATTACACATATATAATGTTGTTGTGACTCGGGTGGACTGGACCAGAGCGGTAAACACATCGTATCTCCCATATTGCTCAAAAACAGCAAGACCACATTGTACCTTGAAGCAATTAGAAAACCCATTATCGGCAAAATCATCCAATACTTTTGAATTGCAGTAGTATTTGGTGGAATATCTATTGCTTCATAAATTTTAACAATTCAACTTCTCCAAACATAGTAGCGTATGTTGCTTGGTGCATTCTTATCTCTTCTAGCAACTCCCTTCTAATTTGCGGCCAACATTTTTCATTAAGACCGAGACATGAAGCTACCGAACTAAATCCGCAATTCCCATCAGCGAGTACATTATGAATGTTCGTTACGTACGGTTGAAACCAAACTGGAATTTGATCCAATAATGGATCTGAGAAAAATGTTCGGTGTACATGATCAAAATAAGTATTATTGTGTCGGTATACATGATCAAAATGAGTATTATTGTGAACAGCGGGTTCTTGAATCTGAGATATCATTTCCAACTCAGGGTCACAATCATAATTTCCATCTTGTGTCGGTATACATGATCAAAATGAGTATTATTGCATGGTTTACTTTTTTCAGGCGTTGATTTACTTCTGGATACCCCGCCACGCTCACACATAAATATAATTTTGGCCAAGTAACCATTTTTTGTTTTTGATCTTTTGATGATAATAACTTGACTATGAGAACGTGCTTCCTTTTTCAACCATTCACACAATTCTTCACGATTGTTGAACACCTGAAATTGAGAAGATATTTAGTTAGAATCTGATAACAGAATATGATTTAGAGTAATATTATATGAAATATTTACCTTATCGGTGGAAAAATCAGACACACTTGACATATCTTCTTGTAAAAAGATATTTAGTTAGAATCTGATAAGGTTATGAATCGATATATAAGTTTTGAATGTTATGAAAAAATGATTCAATATAGGTTTGTTTATATAGGAAAAAAATTTCTCTTTAGTCGTGTCAAATAATTTCTCATTTTGTCTAGTCGCGTCAAATAATTTAAGCTTTTGCTTTAGTCAAGTCAAATTTCAGTTTTTGCTTTAGTCACGTCAAATAATTTCATTTTTTTGTTTAGTCGAGTCAAATAATTTCAGCTTTTGCTTTAGTCACTTCAAATAATTTAAGCTTTTGCTTTAGTCAAGTCAAATTTCAGCTTTTACTTTAGTCACGTCAAATAATTTCATTTTTTTGTTTAGTCGCGTCAAGTAAATTCAGCTTTTGCTTTAGTCACTTCAAATAATTTCAGCTTTTGCTTTAGTCGCGTCAAATAATTTTAGTTTTTTTTTTCGTCATATAAATAAAATCAAGATAATTATTTCACACATAACATTATTATCGAGATAAAATAACACAATAATAAAAACAATAAATTTCAAAACCAAATACTCTGATATATACAATGTTTAGATAACTTAAATAATAATAATAATAATAATAATAATAATAATAATAATAATAATAATAATAATAAAATGAAAAAGAAAATAGAAAAAGGTAATGTGATAGTGATGATGAAATGCTAGTGGGCCATGTGGGGTGCTTGTATTGCCTCCCTTTTTAAAAGTGTAATTTCCTCTATCTATTTGATTGAGTTTTTTTTAATAATACTTGTCGTTTCTAAAAAAAAGGGTTAGAGAAAAAGGTTCAAGTAAAACACTCAAAAAATAGTAAAAGGAAATAAAAAATAAGTTTAAATATAGGTTTTTCATCTGTTACACCTACTAGGTTAATAACCTGCATAATACAAGAACGTTATAAGTAAAATTTAAAGCTAGAGTAATAAATATAAAAATATTTATCAACACTATATTAAACATCATTTTTATAAAAGATAAAAATAAACTTATGATGAAATATAATATAAATTGACCATTTACAATAGTAACTAGGTGACTGTCGTGCGTTGCACGAGTTCGAAGTCGTTTGACATTTTTTACAAAACGTGCGCGATGGTGTTTTTTATAAACGGTGCACGGTTGTTGTTGGTTATATACATTACATAGTGTTTGCAAAATGTTTAATCTTGGAATATTGAAAAACAGGAACGTTTGTGAAAGCCCAATCCAAAAACCATAAACCAGACCCAAAATAAATATTAAAACTTGAATGTGAAGCCCAATCCAAAAACCATAAACCAGGCCCAAAATAAATAAAAAAACATAAACGGCACACACCCATAGGCATATTCAAGTTTTAATTAGGATAGTAATAAGTACAAAAAGACAAAACTATAAAGAATGATGACATTATTGAATCAACCCATGTCCATTTAATATTATTGATAACTTATTTATAGTATTATAAAAACACATAAATAAACCCTAATTTTCAATGGACCCTAATCAGTCAACATGATTTAGGTTGGGTCATACCAAAATATCATTTGATACGTCCGCGCAATTTGAGCGGGAGTAAAATGGACGTTCAAAGTGGAACGTAAATAAAAAAAGAACAAATTAAAATAAAAAACTATAATGATACAATAAAGTCTTCAATAACAACATCTCGCTTGCTTTGTATTCATCGACTTTTAAGTCTTCATAGGGATAATTAGAAACCGATCATGTTTTACTCGGAATTAGAAAAAGAAAGCTTAATATTTTTCCGATCATATTTCACTGGGAAAGAGATAGTACTTTACCGATCATGTTTCACTCGGTAGCATAATCCAAAGAAAAAGGTTTTGATTTTGGATCATTGGATCTTTGGTTGTGACCACTTTGGCAACGACCACTTTTTTTTTTCTTAGCACGTTGCGGTTACTCACTTTGGGAGTAATTGATGATGATAGGGGAATTAAGAAACAAAAAATGCAAACTAGGTTTTTTTTTTTAAAGTTAAAAGTGATGAAAGAAAATTAATTTTAAGATTTGTGGATAGTGTTACGCACATTACAAACAAAAATAAAATCATAAATTAATTTGATAGTTTTTTGTTTGTTTTTTTTTTCTTAGACGACAGCAAGGCAAAGAATAATAAAAAAGAGAGAACGAGTTAAATTTATTGGATACTTTCAAAATCGCTTTGGAAGAATAGAAAAGTAAGAAACATATTATTACCCATGTTTAACGACACCCAAATGGCCATGGCCGAAACTAGGAAGGGAGATGGGGCGGTAGGTTAGAGGGATATAAAACCCGCTCTGATACTATATTGAATCAAGAAAACCCCATGCCATTTAATATTATTGATAACTTATTTATAGCATTACAAGAATACGTAAATAAACCCTAATATGTAATGGACCCTAACCTGTCAACAGGACTTGGGTATTAGATGTGGCCCAAACCCAACCTATGGGCTTTGGGTTAATTTGGGTTATGGTTTTATAATGCTATTTGTAACCTATATATATATATATATATATATATATATATATATATATATGTATATATATATATATATATATATATATATATATATATATATATATATATATATATATATATATACATATATATATATATATATATATATATATATATATATATAAAAGAGAGAGAGAGAGAGAGAGAGAGAGAGAGAGAGAGAGAGAGAGAGAGAGAGAGAGAGAGAGAGAGAGAGAGAGAGAGAGAGAGAGAGAGAGAGAGAGAGAGAGAGAGAGAGAGAAGTTTTGGTTTCATTTAGGAACCATACAAATAATTAGGATCCATAGGAACCAACTTTTTATCCTTGGATCACTTTTTTAATCGATGTTTAAGATCTAATTACGTTTAACACTTCAGGGGCATTTTAAACTTTTTACAATCATTTCAAACACACATAGAAACACCATCACGTCTCTAACTCTCTCGCTCGCTCTCTTTCTCTCTCTAAAAGTTCGAGATTTTATTTCCTACAAATTCGGTTTCGTATAATGATCTTCACCAAATCTTCCTCAGAAATAGATTTCTACATCTTATATAATCTCACGATATCATTTTCTTTGTTTTGCGATTGATTTTCTGTTCTTATTGACCTAGTCTTTTTTTTACTCAAATTGCTTATAAATTTTAGCTTTAATTCTTTCCATTGTGATGGAATGGAGTGTAGTGAGTGAAGTAAATTCATCTTATTCGTCAATTGGAGGAATTATTGAATCGAATCCTGAATTTTCATCTGATATAAGCCAAATTACTCTCGGTAAGCTTCTAGTTTATGTATGTATATGTTAATTTTGATATTGAATCTTTATAAATTAGCTAATATACTATGTATGTTGTAGTTTGTTATATTCACCAGTGTATTTTGTAGTTTATTGTATTCACAGGTGTATATTATGGAATTTAGTATATTAACCAGTAGATTCAATGTATATACTATGTAATTTAGTATATTCACTAGTGAATACAGTTTAGTTACAACGTGTAATTTAGTGTATTCGCTAGTGTATATTCTGTATAAACTAGCTAATATACTATGTATTTTGTAGTTTGTTATATTCACCAGTGTTATAGTCTGTATTCACTAGTGTATACAGTGTATAAATTAGCTAATATACTCTATGTATTGGAGTTTGTTATATTCACCATTGTATTGTGTAGTTCATTATATACACCAGTGTATATTATGAAGAGACTAATGTATCCTTTGTTCTTCATATTCAGGTGTGGATCATGTCAATGATTCTGACAGTGGTGAGGCTATTTCTCTTGATGGTCGAGCTATTGTTTGTAATCCCAAAGTACCTGATGATGTGAAGCCTGTTCTTGGTAAAGAATATGATTCGTTAGGTGCTTGCATTGATATGCATAGGAAGTATGCATATCTTTCTGGTTTTGATGTTCGTTTGTCTACTCAAAGGAAGAAACTAAATGGTTCAGTTTACTTGAGGATTCTAGTTTGTAGTAGAGAAGGCAACCCACGAGGTCTATGTTATGATTCTTTGGAGGACATAGGTGAGGATAAGCGTCGTTTTAATATCAAAGTTACGGGATGTCAAGCATGCGTTCGATTCAGGAAAAACCCCAAGACCTCGAATTTCAGATTATATTTTTTCAGAGAAACACATATCCACAGTATGGTTCCTCTTGAATTGAGACATTTGCTTCGGAGTGAAAGGCAGCTGAGCTATTCAGACCAGGTTTTGGTGCATTCGTCTTCCGAAGCAGGTTTTGGTGCTTCTACGCTTCATAAGCTGTTGAATGTTGTTAGAGGAGGTTACAATCATGTAGGTGGTACTAGGATTGACTTTAAGAATTGCAGGAGGGATTTGAATGCTTATATTGGGGACTACGATGCTCAAATGTTGGTGAACAAAATGGAAAATCGTAGAATTTGTGTACCAAACTTCTCGTTTTAGTACAAGTGTGAAAAAAGGGAATTGACTTCATTATTTGGGGCTGATGAAACTTCTAAAATAAACTATGAGGTGTTTGGTGATGTCATCTCTTTTGATGCGACATTTAAGACTAACAAGTAAGTACAATTTATTCTTCTTATGCTTAATCGACCAAACAATAGTATATATAATGTATACAATGGTGTATATTGTAATGTATACACCAATGTATACATAGGATGCACCAGTGCATACATAAATAAACACCAATGTATATTATGTATACATTAGATAATATACACTGGTGAATATAGTAAGTAGTATTTTTACATTAATGTATACAGTGGTGTATATGTGTTATGTATTCACCAGTATATTCCTAATATACACTGATGTATATACATCTATGTATATATACTATATACCCCAGTGTATAATATGTATACACTGGTGAATATTATGTATACATTGGTGTATACATACTACATTCACTTAGTGTATACTCAGTACTTTGGTAGTAAATAGTAGATATTTGTAATTTACAGTAGTGTATACTCAGTACTTGCTATTTGATATTGTCTCAAATACTACTTTTGACAGGTACAAGATGGTGTTTGTACCATTTACTGGTGTTGACAACCACTATAAGAGTGTTAATTTTGGTGGTGCATTTCTTAGGAGTGAAAGCATTGAGTCTTACAAGTGGATACTTAAGGCTTTTCTTTCTGCCCATTCTAGAAAACAACCGGTGATGGTTTTAACTGATCAAGACCCTGCTTTGATACAAGCTATTCCTCTTGTTTTTAATGAATCCAAGCATCGGTTATGCATGTGGCACATAATGAACAAGTTACTTGTCAAGGTTTGTTTTTATACACTAGTGAATACTCATATATTTTGTTACATTTAAACTTATACACTAACTGATATCATTGTACAGGTGTGTAAGGAGTTACTAGATAACACAGATTTCAGGAAACGTCTCCGGAAATTAGTCTGGAATGTTTATCTAGAGCATGAAGAATTTGAGGAGGGGTAGATACTTTTGATTCAAGAATTCGTTCTAAATGTAAACAGATGGTTTACTGACATGTTTGACCTCATGAACAAATGGATTCCTACATATTTCAAACATTTGAGTATGTGTGGTTTGATGAAGACTACATCTAGGTCAGAAAGTTCCAATTCATTCTTCAGTAACTTTTCAAATGAAGGCAACACGTTGGTCAGTTTCATGATGTGTTTTGAGGCAGCCATGGAATCCCAAAGGCATAATCAAGATCTCCTTGACCACGCAACATACACAACTTCACCTAAGCTCAAAACTACTTTAATGGTTGAAGCTCATGCATCGATGGTATACACAAGAGAAATTTTTAACGAGGTTCAGAAGGAGATATGGAAAGGTATATATAGATGTGCACACGTGGGTTTTACTGAAAGTGAGGGTGTTAAAGTTTATCAGATATACATAAAGATAAACGATTCAAGCACATAGCTGAGTTGAAGGTATTTTCAATCATTCCGTCTTTTAAATTCATTCATTAGCGTTTATCCAATAGTGTAATTTTTTTGTATTTTTACTTGTGTATACATTAGTGAATAATTTATGTATATATTCACTAGTGTATACATTGTATTCACTAGTGTATTCAAGAATACATCTCTATATTCACTAGTGTATATTCACTAGTG